>BSBM01000370.1:13592500-14192500 GCA_027924585.1 Larix kaempferi
GATAGCTTATAAACTATCAACACAATATAACTCCAATTTTTTTTAGGTGTAGTCTAAATATTCTATGTTTTCAACATTTTTTTGAGTATATTTTAGGTCTTGTTTGATTGACCAGATGGATATTTATAAAAAACCTTAGAATTGCATATATTAGCTATGAAAATTACATAATCTGGGTGTCATAAATATAGTTGAGGGTACTAAATCTATTTATAAATTCAAAAATATAATTTAAACACTTCTACATTTAGATTTTACAAAAAAACAAAATTCTAACCAAAACTTAGAATAAATAAACTACTTTTTTATAATATTAATATATGATTAAAATTAAATTAATTAAAAATATATATTAAAATCATACTTTTATAACTTATTTATCTATATAATAAATCTTAATGATTCTAATCAAATCAAATTATTTCAAAACTTTTTATAAGATCAAATTATCCATTAAAACAGACATAAAACTTGAAAAATATAAATATAACATCTAATTCATGATTATTTAAACTAAAAAGTTGCAAATACATGTCTTTGTGAATAAATAAAAGGGAAATAGACTTTCTATGTTTTCTTATGTCATCTCCTTTTTAAGTGAAGTAGTGACATTGTACTTCATGACCATTCCTTGTTTGGTCCACTTAACTTTATTCTACACTCAATAGTGGACAATTACTTGATAGTGGATAACTTGATACGATATATAATATTTGATATTTAAAAAGTGGAATATAAGTTTTATTTTAGAAATTATATATATATATATATATATAAAAGGTTAAATTATATATAGAGTAGTATTTGGTTTTATTTATGAGATAAGACTTGATATCATTAGAAAGCACTTGACTTTATTAAAGATATTGATTTTCTTATGGATATTATCTAAGTTGAATATATCTTTTGGTTTTGAAGTAAGATTTTAAAACTAAGTTAAGAACACAAGATTAAAAAACATCTAAACATAATATAATATAAAAAATACGATGTAATTAAAAAATAAAAATATACAAATATATAATACAATACGAAAGATAGAATAATGCACTAACTAGCAAGTTTAGATGCTTTATCTACATTCTTTACTTTGAGACATATAATATGGGAGGCTTGTGATGTCATAATTGAACGAGTACTTTTACTTATTTATTTCACATGACTTCTATTGCTTGGATGCCATTTTCCATGCACTCTATCCCTCACATGACTACTCATGTTTATTGAATTGCACATAACTTAAGTGATTGGCCAACAATTTCATTTTATACTTGGAATAGTTGCTCATTATAATTTAATGTCTATAATTTTTCTTGCACATTTACATAAAACACACATTCCAGTGGTGATTGGAGACCTTACAGTGCACAATGTTATGATTGTACATCATGCATTGACTCATGTCATGTTTTGGCTTACTCTTTGAGCTCTTTTCTACCTATATACTGTGTTTTCATTGTGATGGTTTAAAATCAAGTTGGTTGTGCCTTTGTTTATGTGGGAGTTAATGATGGTCAATGATGAGAAGACTCACCACTGTGGTAAGTGGATTATAAGCTATGCTCATATAGGGCTAGGAAACACCATCGATATCATAAGTGGGAGGGTTGCTAACTATTGTCTATAATTAATGTTTTTCATGCCTTACCATTAGTTGTGTCTAGCAAGGTGTTGTTGAGATATTGTTATGAGTTTCTCCCCATAATTTAAGAACACAAACACCTGGTACGGAATATTTTGTATGACATACAATCAAAATTTGGTGTTTACCTCAATTGTTGGAAGGTTGAAAGACCATGGGTTATATATGGGTATTGAAATGGAAACAAAACTTGATGGTTATGTGATTTGATACAAAGATTTAATGATTTCAAAAGGTGATCTATATTAACGGGACAATCTAGTGGACACACACTAACTTGTAGAAATTAATGTGTATAAAAGATAAGAAACCAATAATAATTTGCAAAAGTAACAAACAAAATTAAACACACAAATTTGCATTAAGAAACCATTTTCATTCATTCATGGGTCAACACAAAGTGGTGGCAATTTATGGGTTAATACATGGTGGTGGAAATCTCTGTGAGAGAAGAGTTGTATGTTATGTGAGAAATCCCATCTACAATAGAAGGTTAGATACATTATGTATTTCCATCCAAATGAAAACGAATAATCTCGAAGATAAAGGAATAAGGTAGGTGGAAGGCCAAGAGTTGGGCATTGTAATTGGTAACCAATGATAGAAATGGCTAAAGGATTGATGGAAAAAATATATATGGTCAATAGAGGCATGTTTGATGGAGTAAAGGTTGTCTAGAGAGGACTATTGACAAGACAACCATTGACAAGAGGACCATCAATAAGTGGATTGTCAACAAGGACACTATTGACAAGAAGACCATTAATGTTGATGGTGAAAGGTTCATTGAAAAGAGGACCATCAACATCGACATGGAAATTAGGGTCATTGATAGGAGGACCATCAATATCAACAAGCTAAGACTCATTAACAAGAGGACCATTGACAATGATTAGTTAAGGGTTATTGACAAGAGGTTTGTCAACATCAATAAGGAAATGGTAATCAACAAGAAAATCAATGAGATCAATGAGGTAAGGGTTGTTGATAAGAGTTTCTTCAACATCAACAATGCAAGATTGTCAAGAATAAGCCCATCGAAATTAACAAGATAAGGATCATTTCTAGGGGCTTTGTCAATGTTAGGAAAGGGAAATTCGGTGAATTTGTTGTTGATGACCTTTATGGAAGTTGTTTGATTACTACTAAGAAACCCATGCCCTATGGGGGTATGGTTGGTGTTGAAGATGAGGAAGTGTCTCAATCTGATCCAAGTGGCCATTTTGTTCATCCAATAACTAATCATAATTTGGACAGGTTTTGAGTCTTAAATTTCCAATGTAATTTTTAGGTCCTTCACAATTTTGGGGGGCTTGAGACTAGTGGAAATAATTCTTTAAATACATTACATGTGTAGATATTGTCAAAATATTCCCAAGTAGGTATCATACCAAGTAATCATAATTCAAATGAGAAATTTATGGTGATAGGAAGGTGAAACCATTATTTATTTTGGGCCCACCTTTATTTTGCCACCTCAACTCTTAGGTTTAGGTTTTATACTTTAGGATTTGTGCACTAGGGTTTTTTGTTCATAATGTATAAAATTGTTTTTTCTCCTTTTGGATATGCGATTTTTTAAAATAAGCATAGTTGTTACATCCCTTCTAATAGATAATCCATTATATATCCATTTCCACCATTTTCAACCCAAAAAAAATGTTAGGAAGCGCTTGAAAACTGCATGAAAATTTTCATATCAAGTGTGATTAGAAACTTGACGTTCATGATTTCCATTTTCCTATGTAGTGGAAGTGGTTAGTTAGTGTATGGGTAATCCTAATAATGAGTATTTGATTCTAGTTGAGAAAATTTCTTAATAATTATAGGGGTTAAAGGATTAGTCTTTGCTAAGGTAACTTTGTGGACCAAGAGCATGAGATGGTCAACTACACCAGTGTTGATTGGCATGTGATGTTGATTATCAAAGGTCAACTACTATATATTCCTTCACATATGTTTATTTATTCCATTATTTCCTTTTTAGTATGCGATGGAAGTGTTTTCTTAGTATATAGGTAATTATAAAATGAATGTTTGGATTTGGTTAAGAAACTTTCATAATAATTATAGGGTTTCAAGGATCAACCTCTATTATGGTAACCTTAAGGACCAAGAGCATGACATGGTTGATTATACTATTGTTGAAGGTGCCTTCGCATATTTTGGAGGTGCATTAAACTAATGTCATAAGAAGCAAATATATGTTGTGTTCTCCAACATAAAAATCAAATTTATCATTGCAACATAAGCAAACAAGAAATAGATATAGGTTCTTTGACCCTTGGGAATTGAATTTAATTGGGTAGAATTCAAGTGTGGTGTTGTATGACAATCAATTTTCCATTGCACTTTTGACTAGTCTATAATATTGTGTAAGGTCAAAACATATTGACATGCATTACCACTTCATTAGAGAGATGGTGAAGTTAGGTCAAATATTTTTGAGGCTCTATAGTACTAATTGGATTCTTGTCGATATATTGGTGAAGTACATGTCACTTGAAAAATAAGAATGGTAGAATGGTGTTGAACTAAGTTGATTTTTTTGGATAAAGTTAGGATTGAGTCATAATTAGGACTTTAGAAATTAAATTTAGTGAGTCACTAAGTGAGAGATTTTGGGCAATACTGAATCATAGAGTTCTATATTCATTAAATTTAAATAGATTAAATTTCAAGTCAACATTATTGGATTTAATCAATACTTGAGAACATGATTTGAGTTTAATGATTGATTGATCAAATGATTATGAAAAAATAATTCAAATTCATACACAACTAATATTTTTTTTTCAACCACATCATCGCTGACTAAGTTAATTGAGTTAACTTAATAACTATTAGGTCTTAGAATCCTATGGATAAGTGTTCTTGGGTTAGTTTTGAAGAGCTTTTCCAAAGGGTATAGGCATAAACTATGTTATTTTATTTTATTTTAATTTTCTTAATAAAATATTTAAAATGGTATAAATATTGTATTTTCATTAATTATATTAGCTCTTCAACCATATTGTTACTCATTAGATTAATTAAATTAGTTTAATAATTTATATGTCTTAAAATCCTATGCATAAGTATTCTTGGGTTAATTTTGGAGAACTTTGCCAAAGGACATGGATATAAACTATGTCATTTTATTTACTTTCTTAATAAAATATTTAAAATGGTATAATATTATATATACATTAACCTTTTTAATATAAATATTTTATGTCATCCATATTATTTGAAATATGATTTGAAGGTTGATATTTATGTTTTGCTCAATTTGTAATTTATTATATCTAACTTCTTTCCTTCCTTATTTATTTATTTATTTATTCTAATGTATCAAGCTTTATGAAAATATATTTATATAATAAAAAATAAAATTCAACTACAATGACCTTATTTTAATAATGTGAGTAACTTGTTAAAATTATCTTGTGAATAACCTTTTAAGGTCATCTTATTCTTGCAAAAAAATGCTTTATAAGAATATGAATATGTAAGTTTCTTTTGCAAAAATATGTACAATGCTTAAGGTACTTATAATAAGTAAAATTAGAAACAAAAGAAAAACATAAAATAAATGGATAAATGGAATACTTACAATAACCTAACCACCAACACATTGAAGTTAAAATTTAGCCTCTAAAAATTGTGTTTTCATTGTTATGAAAGTACACTTGTAAATAAATGAACAAATGGAATACTTGCAATAACACAACCACCAACACATTTAAGTTAAAATTTAGCCTTTACACAGTTGTGCTTTCATTGCCTTGAAAGTACAATTGCTTAATTTGTGATCTTGTATTTTACAAATTTTTAATACATTTTTCTAAAGTTTATGGTTTAGTTGGTTAATAAAAAGTGGGGATTTTGATTCATATGCCAAGGCTAAAACTCCTCATAAATTTGTTTTCTCACTATTGAAAACCATGTTTATATAAATATATCGTTTTTGTTATTTAAAAAAAAAACTTTTGAAGCCTTTCTCCTTCATTAATATCCTACGTAGGAAACCATATACCAAAAATATTCATAAGAATTTGCTTTGCTTAAATGGCCAAGTAATTTTTTCTTCCAACTATTAAATGGGTTCAAATCTTATTGATTACAAATACTCTCATTATATTGGACTAAAGTTATATGTTTAACATATTTAATTTTTTTTTATAGATTCTTTATTTTTATTTTTTTTAACCACCATGATTATTACTTTTATTAATATAAAAAGGAGGGAAGGACTCGGGGATTTGGCTTTACCATTCAACTTGATAATACACAAGTTTTGAAATAAAATAATCCATTTTTTCCCAACAACTTTGAAATGTCAGAAATGATGTTACTAGATTCTCTTATATTGGGAATTGTATCTCTAGAGTCCACTACACTACCTCTCTATAGTTGTACAAATTGGCCTAACAAAAATATTTTTTAATAAAACTGTATACTAATTTAATCATATATAATTAACCAAACTCATGATGTCCATTCTTCTCCTAACTTACTACATATGCCACAAAGGAGGAGCCTTGCTTTCCACATTGCATTGAAACTTCATAAGACATATAATTTCTTAACTCCTTGGAACTAGGTTGTTGTTCCATTTCTAGATGTAGTACTTTATCCTATAACTCCTTGAATTTTGTAGTTGCCTCTTCAAGCTTTTCCTTATTGCACTCTTCTCCCATCTTCAATAAAACCAACTTACCTTTTGTTTTCCAAGCTGAGTTTTCATTATAACCAATTGCCTTCTTGTTTACTTTAATTCCCTGGTGTTATTCAACTCCCAATCTTTTTGTTATGCCTCCCATCTCCTCATGGAAAGAGATATGTATTCTAAGCAATCATCACAATGTTGCTTGCATCTTCAGAATTATCTTCTTATCACATAATGCTCATATTAGACACATTTGTTTGGGTGACCATGGGAGTTGGATAACCTTTCAACTGAATGATTTTTCCAATAGAGATTCATAATTGGATTCCTGGACACCTAGGTAATCCCCAAGGTCCACCAAACATGACAAAGAACTAATAGAAACCATGCCATCATGATGTGCATAAAGCTTTAGAGTTATGACATGGGAGCTAATAGAGAAGACACCAAATAGAGCATACACTTGAAACCCAAGTAAAAAAACTCAACACAAAATTCTAGAGAGAATTCACTTCCATATTTCACCTTTGCATGTAGGGATGCAACAAGGGAACCATCATGTACACAATAGCACCAACTTGAAACTCCAAGCAACTAACCAGAAACTCTAGTTGATGAGGCGACAAGAGGTCCCCCAATTTCTATAAAGGAGAATGAAAAACATTAGAACTCTTGTAATGAATTCCTCCCAGAAAACCATAAAATTGAAATTATAAAACAACAATAGAAGGTTCTTGAATGGAAAAGGGCAAGCTTAATCCCACATGTATCCACCATCCCATCCAAGAGCGATTCACAATGAATAGTTTGTGAAAGGATGGGTGAGGAGCACAACCTGAATACCCCCCATTAAGTTGATATTGCATAAGATTGTGGGAATGCCACATGTCTTGAGTGATTAATGGATTCATGAGACTGTTATGGATTTGAAACTTAGGGTAAGTGGCTAGGCACAAAAGACCCTTGTTTTACCATTACAAGGCCATAAGGAATACTACACG
Organism: Larix kaempferi; assembly: GCA_027924585.1. Classification (NCBI taxonomy): domain Eukaryota; kingdom Viridiplantae; phylum Streptophyta; class Pinopsida; order Pinales; family Pinaceae; genus Larix; species Larix kaempferi. Next base: position 13,599,795 of record BSBM01000370.1, read on the forward strand.
CTCTATTGGCCATTCCATTAGCTACAGAGTTCATTCTTTGAGAATGTGGAGGAACTATATTGATTCAAAATTGTTCAGGTAATGTTGTGCTCGAGAGATAATCCTATTGAGCTAGTTCAAGAGGAAGATATTTAACTATGGCCATATGATGAATAATCATCATTGAGTTCCCCAACGCCATGAATTCGTTGATTCTTAGATGTTTGGATATCATTATTCCTTACCATAATGCAAGATCTTCAACTTGATTGTTTGATATCTTTCCAAGTCCCAAACATAGGAAGATATAAGATTTCCATTGGGATCTAAAATGGTCATCCTTACACTTGCCACCCCTAATCAATTCATGGATTTTTCACATAAAACATATATTACATTTCAAACTGAATAAATGTATTTAAATTTTTTTGAAACCAATTATCAAACCTAAAAATAAAATAAATACACTTGATAAAAATATAATTTTTCAAACACCATTTAAAATCTAATTACCAACGTGTAACATACTTTCACCATGCATTACCCTTTTACACTACCCCTAAGCTTTAAGCACACCTCTACCTTCTAACATTCTCTTAATTATAAGCACCCTTTGGCTTTAGCACTTTTTCCTAAACTATGCACATAGGAAAATTGATATATATATATATATATATATATATCCATTGAAATTTCTTCAAACACTTAGTCAAAACATTGATTTCAACCTCCAATAATTATTCACCAATAATGCATTTAATCCAAAAGCATTCAATTGGAAATTAAGAGTGGAAATACAAATGACTAAGAATCAAGAAATTTGTAGTGGAATAATGAACAATATACAAACATTTAATCACACATTTGACATCAACATTTTGGGCAAAGCCTCTAGCAAAAACCCCGAAGGGAAAACCAATAGAGAGATAAACTTCTTATTAGGGTTTATGATAAAACTTTCAAAATATTACAACAAGAGAAAATGAATTAAATGCACCTTATTTCCTTGCAAAACTCATAAATTTTCATATCAACAAAGCTATACAAATTTCTTGATTTCTAGGTTATACATTAAATCTACCTAGAAATTTGTGCCTTTCACATGTGTTGTACAGTCAAAACTCTACCTCGATTTTTGTTCACTAGGACATCAATAAATTTTGTACTTTTTTGTGTCGATTTTTTTGCCACTTTCTCTCACACTTGTGACTTGTATGCCTTCATTAAATGTTGTACATGAACCTCGATTTATGTGTAGAATTCCTCCATGATTTATGTGTAGATTTCCCCTCAATTTCTATGCAGATTTCTTCTCACACATGTGGATGTACCTTCTACATTAATTGATGTACTTTTCCTTGGGATTTGTGCCCACTCTCCTCCTTGGAAATCGTGCCTTCTTTCTCCATGGGAAATGTGCCCACTCTCCTCCTTTGAAATCGTGCCTTCTTTCTCCATGGGAAATGTGCCCTAGTTTGCTGCAACTTTTCTTCTTTCTCTCTCTCCCAATTTTTTCTTCTCTCTAATGTGCCTCATCTCTCTCTAGTCTCTCCTTTTATTCTCCATTAATAAATAACTACCCTAACCGTAAATATCAATGGCCAAGATCAAATCTTGCCTTCACAAAATCAATGGATGTGACTTAATCTCAAGTTGAGATCACTTAAATCACTTAAGTATCTAAGATTTATAAAAATTCACTTTTATTAATTAAATAATAAAAGTACCCCACTTAAATTTATAAAGTCAAGTTACTAGAGAGATACATTTGCTCAGTCCCTTCTGCATGCTAGGCACCATCATTGTAGAAGTACCCTGAGCTACCAAAAAACTAACACTCCCTCTTAGCAAGGGAGATACTTTTTGCACCTCCACCACTTGGATCTATCTCCAAGCCCATCACACTGTCTGTTTTAGCTACTCCCCCTGAATCAGAAGCCCGTCCTATTACTTTCCCTGGAACCTGAGCTGATAATCTGTGCTGGTCACCCATGCTTTGAGGAGTCTCCTCACACCCCTAAGCATCATGTAGTGTCATCTCTTACCAATTGAGTTTTCTAACATAATTGGATGAATCCTCACATTCACTTGTCACTGACACTATCCCTGAATCCAAGATCCACTTGGACTCACCATACATAGGTTGTCCCTGCACCTTGTACATCCTGCCTCCTTGAACACCAAACAACACTAATGCATTCGAAGTACCTCCCACTGGATAGATAAACATCTGAATAACTCGAAACAAAATTGCATATCCATCATCCCACAAAGATGAAATAGAGAGCAAATTGACCTTTAGCTCTAGAACTAACAACACCTCGGCCACCCCTAGAGAATATTCTGACTCTAGTTGGAATTTGACACATACAACCCCCTTCACTACATGCATGGTGTTGACTCAACTATCCACATAGTAGCCTGAATCTATCTCTGAAACACTAAGGAACATCGACCTCATCCATGTCATATGGCGAGATGATCCACTGTCCACAATCCATGCTCCAATGTCCTCAAACTTTGCACTATCATTGCCTAAAAGACAAGTAGCCAGAGAAAACTCCTCAAACTTCTCAACAAAATCTTCAACCTCAGTTGATGTTGTTGTCTATGCCTCTTTATTTCCCTTATTCTTATTAGGACATTGTCCCGCATTGTGGCTAAACTTATGACATGAAAAGCATCTCACTTTGCTCATGTCCTTCTCTTGTTCACCCTTTGACTCGGTTTTACCTGTAGAACCTTTCCTGGAACTATTATTTCCCTTTGTTGAAAAAGCCACATTTTCCTCATCCTCATCACCCTACTATTGCCCTCCCTATAAGGAACTAACTTTGATCTCCTCCTGTATAAAGTCATCCCAAAGTCTCTTCCAATCAAGAAATTTTTACCTGGCAACAATACATTGAACAAATGTATTCCATGGTTTTGAAAAACCATTCAAGGAAATTCTAACTAGTTCTTCCCCTTCCACCTTTTCTCCAACAACCCCTAGTTGATCACAAATCTGTGTCAAATCAGTAAGGTATGCTGCAACTATATCAGTTGTGGTCATCTTGGTGTTTCTCAGTTTTTCTCTCAACATCATCTTTCCGTTTTCATTGTCACTCTAGTATAGCTTGGTTAAAGATTCCCACATCTCGTAGGCATTCGTTTTCCCGGTTACATGAGGAATGCCATGGTCTTTAATGGCATTAAGGATTATCCTCTTGGATTTAACATTCTTCTTCTTATATTCAACCAATGGTGTTGCATATGTAGGAACAGTGATAGCTTTCTCAACAATGTTCCACAACTCCTGCTCCTCCAACAACAAAGCAATCCTCTCCTTCCATGGACTGAAATTTCCATCCCCCTCTAATCTATCCTCAAACCTCAAACTTGTCGCCCTATGACTTGCTCAACTGATAACAAGATTTCCCGTGGTTAAGAAAAATGGTTAAGAACCCTTCATTCTCCTCCTCCTCCGGACAAATATATACCCTTTTAAAGTTGTATAAAATCTAAAATTTATTCCTTTAAAGTTGTATAAAATCCAAAAGGTATCCCTAACCTTCCTACATGTCTTTCCCATGCATAAATACCCTTTTCCACTTATTCCTTTACTCTTTGACATATAATTCCATAATTTCTAAGCCCTCCCAACTTGCAATGATTGCGAATATTGTTTCACTTTGTTAATTATTCGTATAAATTTTATTTACTAAGTAGTTTAAAGAAGCACGATTTGAACTCCTATTCTGATTTGATTGGTTTTACTTGAAATTTGACAAGAATTATTGGAATTGCATATATAAGATATGAAATTACACAATCCAAATGCATAAAAAATATAAAAATCATCTTCAGTTGAATATTGTCTAACCCCCTTACATAACATCTTAGTAGTTGATGCCCACAACTCTTGAGCATCAGGTTAATTGCCATTAGAGTAAGAAACTTGGCTATGCTCTCAAAAGTGGCCAAGGAACTTTATGTTGGTGATGCAACCAAGGCTGCCAGAGCTTGTATTGGTCCCAAAGTGGATCAGACGGTGGAGGATGCCAATCTAACAGTGGATGGGAGATCCCTATTAGACTGTTGTGAAAAGGATTACGTGGGCACAATACCTGATCTGTTATCTTGCTGGGCGCAAGCGTGCATTAACTCAATAACGCTGGATGTCAGTCATGTCTTCGAAGGTGAGGCTAACCCCGTTTACTCCTCTAATTCATTCATTTTTCACAAAATTGAAAGTTCGAAGGTGAGGCTAACCCCATTTACTCCTCTGATTCATTCATTTTTCACAAAATTGAAAGTTCTGTGGAAACTGGCGTTGGAGCTGGTTTCAATGGGGATTCCTTATATCTAGCAGAGCTATATCGAAACCCTGGCTTTTCCGGTAAGTATTTTTTAAAACTGGACCGGATAGTTATTCCATAGGTTAATGGTGGTTCAGTGTTGGAGGGTTTTCCAGTTCATAATTCTATGATAATGGAAGGCCATAAGCAAAGAAAATGTATAAAGAACAAGAATGAGGTAGTTAACCTGGTGGTTGGATAGAAGTCAAGTTAATGAAGTGGTATCCATGGTTGAGAAGGTCTTGGTGGCTCGATTTCTTGGATGCAGAATGAGTGAGAAAGTTGAGAGATTGGTTGGACTAGTTTTGGGAACCCTTATTGTGGTTTAAGTTGACGTTTTTCCTACTCACCAGAGGATGGAATTCATTTGTTTTTCGCTCATGTTCTGATTCTGAAAACTTTCTTGGCTATATATGGAAGTGGGATTCAACTCTTAGATGAAATTCTGGTCAATGGAGGTATTGAAACTTATTGGGGATACATTGGGTTCCTTATATGAGGTAGACATGTTGTTTATTGAGACTGGTTTGATGATTACTGCTCGTATTTTAGCTGACATTGATCTCTATGATGGTTTGGCAGGTAACATCTTTGTAAATCTTGGATCAAAATTTTTTATTCAATCTCTTACTATTTTGATTTTCTCTTTCATTGTATCCGCATGTCATGTATATGGATATCTAGATGTAGATTGTCATTTACCTTTCCACAAGAAATTCTGCTATCCAAAATCAATGGTTCAAGGGGTCTCGCTGGGGACAAAAGAGAATGAAATTTCTTCTCTTGTTGGGAATAGATTGGGCCAGACTGTGGAGGAAGGTTTTCGGAGCCAAAGGATATTGTTCATGAATATACGGGATCTGCTATCCAAAATCAGTGGTTCAAGGGGTCTCGCTGGGGACATAAGAGAATGAAATTTCTTCTCTTGTTGGGAATAGATTGGGCTAGACTAGGGAGGAAGGTTTTCGGAGCCAAAGGATATTGTTCATGAATATACGGGATCTGCTATCTGAAATCAGTGGTTCAAGGGGTCTCGTCGGGGACAGAAGAGAGTGAAATTTCTTCTCTTGTTGGGAATAGATTGGGCCAGACTGTGGGAGAAGGTTTTCGGAGCCAAAGGATATTGTTCATGAATATACGGGATACAAGATACTAGAAAGTAACCTTCACTGGAAAAATTGAATTCACCTTCCATTCCTCTATAAGAGAAATTCAATCTCAGGCTCCTTCTGTAATCAGTAAGAATCCAATTTCCTCTCCCTTTGTAAATGATGGGTCAATGATTAGTGGAGATGTGGTGTTTGGGTCCTGGTCCATACTTAATTTGGCATTTCTGAATACTTGTATTGGTACAAAGGAGGGGTTTCATATTCCTATAGAGAATCTTGCTTCATGTACTCTTAGGAATGAAGTCTCTGAGCTTGTTTAAAAAAGGAGGGGTTATAGAGAATCCTGCTTCATGTACTCTTAGGAATAAAGTCTCTGAGCTTGTTTCAAAAAGGAGGGGTTCCAAATTCCTATAGAGAATCCTACTTCATGTACTCTTAGGAATGAAGTCTCTGAGCTTGTTTCAAAAAGAGATTTCTCCCTAAGAGCGGATAGAGATTGGAGTTCATCTTCTAGGGTTCTTAGGAGGTTTCTAGTAGTTATAATTTTAGGCCTAGGAAGTCTAGGATGGGTGTTATTGAAAGTGGTACAAAAGGGGGATAGGTTTAAATGTTGGTAAAGGTTTAAAGATTTGTAATAAGGGTAGAAGATCTTTCTTTTCTCAATCCCATGATACAATAAATTTTTTTAGTAGGAAAGCAACTTCCTTTGGATGGGATTTGTAGAGAAGAAATAATCCCAACTAGGGTTCTGATCCATAATCAAGGGATTCATAGTCCACTCAACTTACCAACATAGATACTTGTGTAGAAAATTATTTCTAATGTCTTTCCTTAATCTTGTATATAGATATCTGTCTTTTAAATGGATCCAAAGCTTCTCTTTTCTTCTGAGATGCTTTGTTTTCCAATGAGTTTGCACACTAGCAATCACAAATAATCAAATTCCAAGCAGGAATCAATAGACAGTAATTGGAAGGATTTGTTACCGAACTTGTTTCGACACATAGGTGTATGTTCCTAAGCCAAGAACTATTCAATTAATGGACAATGCACTGACCTTTTATTATTATCAAACTCGGATGAATGAAATGACATCCTCTAGTTGCTACTGTTCCAAAACCACATGGAATCTAAGTTCCTTTAAGAATTTATTGTATCCAGTTAATTGATATCCCTTTCACTCTTAACAATTAAGGGAGTACCCAAACAAATTGACTCTTTTATTTACCTTTCTTTTCAAAAAGCGATACTCTCTCCAACATGCCAATACAAACAAGAAGACAACTCTAAACAGAGGGTTCGCAGGTTAACACCACCATAAATTTAAAATAAAAGAATATTGCCATATCATTACGCTAGCAATGTAAGTGGATCGCTTTGTTTATGCCCATCGGAGATAGGTAGATTCTTTTATTTACTAGGTTATATATATAGGAAATCCAATGGTCAACACATATATCATTGTTGTACTTAGCTACAACCCTATGCATTAATAATAAGCCAATACCCAACGAAACTCTCTTCCATGATTAATAGATTCAATAGGGTAACATGTGGCGCTCAGAAAATCCAATGATGGACTGAAAGAATAAATCATTGCCCAAGGCCTGTAACCATGCTTGAGTTGAATTGACTTATAGCTCAGAAAATTCAATGCTCAAATATTAATTATTAATTCGTTGGCAACAAATTGCACCCAACACTATCAGGCGATGGATTGAATAGGCTAAGGATGTGCCCTAAAATCTAGCCCTTGGTTGCACATAGGTTAATCACGCCCAACATAACATATTACAATGTTCAAGCTTATATAATATGTTAAAATCAATCAATCGACTTCATCATCATATATTTTTCCTAGTAATAAATGAATGTGACATGCCAAACGATAACCATAATGAATATAATGAATGTGACATGCCAAATGATAACCATAAAAATAGTAACTATTTGAATACTCCAATAGACTAAGAAACTCAACCAGTGATTTATCAATCAACCAAAGGATGGTGGATTGGATTTGCATAGGTGGTTAGGCTCTTCTAAGAATGAAAACTAGATGAACTCATGCAAAACAATAACCAATAGTGATTAAACAAATGAGAGTATGCAAGCATATTGAACCACATAAATCGAACACACAATAAACATGGATATTTTTACCTTGGAAATCCAAATGGGAAAACCAACTTCAAATAGGACTCAATTATTCATCTTAACAATTTCATGTACATTTGTGTGCTCTATATTTTTTTTCTCCATTCTCTCTTTTGGCCAAACTCCCTTTGAGAGTGAAAACCAAATGACATGTAGGAGAGTTGGGTAATTGGAAGGCTGACAGCCCTGGCCCTTTGTTTCCCATTCCCACTCTCTCATTAGCTAGGTAATTGGAAGGCCAACAGCCCTGGCCCAAAGGTTCTATTAGAAGTGGAGCAGAAATTGGATTTGTTGTACAATGAGGAGGGTGTGGGATTTCTTAATGAGGAATCTAAAGACAAAATGTTATCTATTGAAGGTGTAAGAAGGAAATTGTTGACATAAAATGAAGCAGCCCAACATTTAAAGAGTTGTGCTCTTTGGTTGGAGCACGGGATGAAAATACCAAGTTTTCATATATATGCTAATAACATGAATAATATAAATACCATCTAGAAGGTGGAAAAAGTTAATGGTCCTATTGTCACAAAATTTGAAGATATTGCAAGGATTGGGTTTGACTATTTCCAGCTGATCTACAAGGTCAAGGATCGGTCTACCATAGCATAGGTTATAGGAATGATAACTTTTTTCCAATCTTTGTTAATGAGGCATATAATAATTCATTAATGAAAGAAGTTACAAAGGAAGAATCGTGGTTGTATTATGTAGTTTCGAAAAGTACAAAAGTACTAAACCCAATGGTTGGCTAGTGGATTTTTCTTAGGTATTTCATAGATTATTGAAGATTATTTGTTGAGGGTAGTGGAGGAATCACAAGTATTGGGGAAGATGATAGAAGCCTTTAATTCTACCTTCTTGGATTTAATATTGAAATGGGATAATCCTTCATCTTTTGGTGAGTGTTGATCTATATCTTTTTGTAATTGTATCTACAAGATAATTGTAAAGTATATATCTACGAGGGTTAAGTCTTTGTTGTCAAAGTCTATCTCTAATGAACAATTTGCTTTCTTAGAGGGAAAAAAATACATGAAGTCATTGGAGTGGCTCCATATGGTTTGTACTCTACAAAAACAAAGAACTTAAAGGCAATGGTATTAAATGTATATTTATCAAAAGCATATGATCAAGTGAGATGGTTGTATCTTATGTTGATGATAATCCATTTGGGTTTCTGTATTCCTTTTGTAAATAGGGTAATGCATTGTGTATCATTTGTTTCTTTTGTTGTTTTTTTCAATGACTCTACTATAGCCTTCCTCATGCCAAGAAAGGAATTAAGACAAGGATGTCCCTTGTCTCCTCTATTGTTTTTTATTGCGACAAAAAGGATTAGTAGGGATTTACTGGATGCTAAGAGATCTAGTAACTTCAAAGGAATAAAAATAAGAGACTAGTTTTTCCTCACACTTATTATTTTTGGATGGCATTTTGATTTTCTGTGAAGGAACTTGTTAGGGTTGTACCCTGACTCGCCTTAGTCTAAAATTTAGTCATACATAATATAAGGCCATAACTTTGTAATAAGGTTGAATACGTTAGTGTTCAACAATCAATGCAAAAATGATCTCTTTATTAATTAAGACCCATTAGGAAGTTGTATTTTTATCACGTTAAGTAGTTAGGGTTTTGGATATTTGAAGCCTATTTAAAGAGCTTCAAGGCTATGGAGTGTTTTGTGAATAATATTGTCATAGAGCTCTACCCAAGTGAATGGTTTCCCTACCATAAGAGGCCCGTGAACATTGTTCCCATAATAACAAAGCTCTTTTTCTTCCATATTATGCTATTATTGTCTCATATTTATGTTTATGTGTTGTTAATTTGGTGTTTATTACATGCTAATCTTGTTATATATTATGTGATTCTCAAATTTCTGGGGTAAGGAACACCACAAGTGATATCAGAGCCATGATCCTGAGACAGCACACCTCTGAGAATTTATAGAAATATTTTTAGGCTAGAGACATGTTCCAATGTCTTGAAATAACCATAGATATCTATTGTTCAATAGATAAACTTATGGCCGAGGAGCAATACATGCAACACATACAATTGGTACTTAGTCATGCTGTACCCTTGTTTGGTGCAATTGTTGGATGCCACTGTAACCCTTGTTGGTACCCCTTCAAGTATTACTGCATTAGACAACACCAGTACACAGAATCACTTCCACATAACCTTGGGTATGTCAAAAGTCCCAGAGGTCATCTAAAACCAACTTATGACCATCTTCTTACTACAGTGGCATTGAGAACAACACTTGTGAAGATACTCTCGCGTACCTGGGTAGTCGGGTAGTACGACTAAGGGAACATTTGAGCCTCCTTAGTTAGTGCCCTGAGAGATTGGTCTGAGTACTATTATTGGACCCCGCTCGTATATAAGAGAGTTATAGCTCATGCCAATCCCCTAACTTCAAAACCTTGGAAAAAATTGAAACCCTTCTCTCTGCAACTTGTTTGTGAGATTTATTCCTTCTGTCTAAGCAGCGATCAAATTCACTAGGGGTGGTTATGCGAAATTCCTACATCTTTGAATCTAACAGGAATTTAGCACTTTTTTCAGTGCAGTAATATTCAAACCCCAACGTTAGAAAAAGTCTGGAGGGTCCAAAAAAGCCTTATGTGTGACCTGCCTCATTGGAATCCTTGCATCGCGCTGATAGTTTTGATATATAACTCTCATAACTTTTTTAGGAGCCCCAAAAAACCTTATTTGTGACCTTCCATAGACTCCTTTCCTTGTACTGATTGTTTTGATATATATCTCCCACCACAACCTTGTTTTGGTAGATCCATTACTTCCTTTTGCAATTCCCACTTTTGTGTACACATGGTACACACCCACCACTAGACCAACATGGAGAATACCAACCCAAATCCACCCCAACCTAATCCAAACCCTCCCACTCAATGTCTTGACCTTCAAACCCTCGCCTCTAATGTAGGATAACTGACCCAAGATGTGGGCCAATTCACCCAGTGGTTGATCAAACAAGAACATAAGAACTCTAACATCGAATTCATGCTAACTAATACTGCCCAACATTGTGGATATGATCTACCATTTGACACCCGCACTCATGAAGTTGTGGCTAGTGAAGACTAGGGATCTCACTCTCTTTTCCTGGAACACCAGTCTCCCTCCTTTAAAGACAAAACCCCTTGGCATTGTTTTTTGAAGATTGACATGTGCAAATTTGATGGTTCTGACCCCTCTGGCTGGGTGACTCAAATGGAACATTATTTTTCACTCCATGACCTTAAAGATGATATCCAAAAGTTGAAAATTGGGGTCTTATACCTATATTATGAATAATGGCAGTGGTGCCAATGGTACCAGAAATCTTATCTCTGTTATGTCTCTTGCATCCAATTTGTGAAGATCCTTCATGAGCAATTTGATTGTGACACTCATTATTTAGGTTGATTGAATAAATTGCACAAAACAGACAATGTTTTAGGCTACATGACATCATTTGAGCAGTTGGTCGTCTGCATCGAATGCCTTGCCAATTCTTTTTTTGAGAATGTTTCATTAGTGACTTCAAGGAGGAAATTTGTGCACATGTCCTCATGCAACAAAACTCTATTTGGTTGGAATATTGTGATAGAGATCATGAAGCTGAATTGGTCCTCACTTCCCAAACCAAGTGCCCTTAATTTTATCCTTGCATTGTATCTCCCATGGCTCTTCGTCCCAAAAACCCCACCACCCTGCCACTCCGCCTTTCTGCATCCATAATCTCACCCCGAAGTCCAAGGTTGGGTGTCAGTTCCTTGGCCTTTGCTATAATTGTTATGAAAAATACATCAGAGGACATAAATCTAAAGAACATAAAATATTCTTGATAGAAGCCCCCCCCGACGTCCAAGAATCCAACACAGTGGAACCTTTTCCTGAATCAAAAGGTGTCGACCAAATGCTACCTCTCGAAGATGCTCTTGATATGTTAGTTCTCGTGGACCAAGCACAAATCTCCCTTCATGCTTTATCTGGGTTTTCGACTCCTAATACACTGAAATTGATTGGCTACATAAAGCACATGAAAGTCATAGTGCTAATTGATAGTGGTAGTGACCATAATTTCATCCATGGGCATGTTGTAGAAGACACCCATTGTTATATTTGCCCCATCTCCAATTTCCAAATCCTGATAGCCAATGGGGGTACAATGAAATGTGGTGGCTAGTGTGAGAGTGCCAAACTCCAAATGGGAGACTACCATCTACGAACTCCTATGTTTGTTATTGACATGGGTGGATGTGATATCGTTTTACGGGTTGAATGGTGGAGGAAATTAGGTCCTATCACATTGGATTTTTGTGAACTCTTTCTCCGTTTTATTTAGGTTGAGCACACACATCACCTTCATGGAATTACCCCAGGTTCTCCTAAAATTATCTCTTCCCACCACATGGAGAAACTGTTGAAGAAGGGCCACTCGGGTGTTATTGCTCAGATCCATGCCATACAAGTTCTAGACACCCCCCTATAGAATATTCACCCCGACTTGCAACGGGTTCTCTCCCATTACCACTAGCTTTTTGATGCGTTGAAGGGTTTACCTCCATCCCATGTGGAACATGACCATGCCATTCCTTTAATTCCTTTAATCACATGACCCTTTTGCCTAGAAGAATGAAGTTGAAAAGATCATTCAAGACTTGTTGTCCACCTATGTTATTCATCCTAGCACAATCTCTTATTCTTCGCCTATGGTTATGGTACTCAAAAAGGAAGGTGATTAGAACATGTGTCATGATTCCCGAGCCCTCAACAAAATCACCATTAAAGACAAATTTCTTATTTCGATCATTGATGATCTCTTAGATGAGTTGCATGGTGCCAAATGAAAAGGTCATTCAGGACTTGTTGTTCGCTTATGTTATTCGTCCTAGCACAAGCCCTTATTCTTCACATGTGGTTATGGTCCTAAAAAAGGCAGGTGATTGGCACATGTGTCTTGATTCTTGGGCTCTCAACAAAATCACCATCAAAGACTAATTTCTTATTTCGATAATTTATGATCTCTTAGATGAGTTGCATGGTGCCAAATTCTTCACCAAACTCGACCTTTGTTCGAGCTACCATCAAATCCAGATGAAAGAGGAGGATATACCCAAAATAACTTTCCACACTCATGAAGATCATTATGAGTTCCTAGTCATGCCCTTCAGCCTCTACAATGCCCCACCCATTTTTCAGAGTCTCATGAATAATGTTTTTTGCCCTTCCTCCACTATTTTGTCTTGGTTTTCTTCGATGATATCTTGGTCTACAATCCCACTTGGGAAAGCCACCTCCGACATGCTTTTCATACTTTGCACTTATTGTGGGACGGACAATTATTTGTGAAATGCTCCAAGTGTGCTTTTGGGGTGACTGAGTTTGAATACTTGGCCCATATTGTGAGTCAGGATGAGGTTCATGCGGTTCCCAAGAAAATGGAAGCTATGATGAATTAGCCGCACCCTAACACTCTTAAGATCTTGAGATGATTCCTTGGCCTTATAGGTTATTACCATAAGTTTGTGGTGAACTATGGGAAGATTGCAACTCCTTTGACAACATTGCTAAAAAAGAATTCCTTTCTGATGCAGGAGCATCGGGGCCTAGGAAGATCAGTCGAAGTTGATCAACATAAAGGAAGCCGACCAGAGGAATTACCGACGACCACTGGTGCGGAAGAGTAGATTGGATGCCGAGGTCAATAAGTCAAGCAGGAGAAATCGGTATGCGACCGACAAAAGATGCGGAAGGTCGAGAGTTGACATGTCAAAAGTCGATAGACGACAGGGTAGCAGCGGAGACATTGAGGGTCGACATGTGGTCGAACCGCGACTCCGACAGGTTTTGGACTAGCGAAGCCTGAAGAGTGCGAAGGGAAACCGACAGGTTATGTCGAAGGTTGACGAAATACAGTATGGTCGAGACTGTGATAAGACTGACTACTGTAGTAGTGTCATAAGGACACGCAAAAAGTCAAGGAGAGTACTTGGCAACAGTTCGGGGTTGCTAAGGAAGTTATGAGCAATTATTGCAGGTAGTTGGGATCGTGACATATGTCGTCACAGGAAGAGATTGTGCAGCACGGCAGGGGCACTGACAGTTGCAGGTCTGCAGGATTTGAGGAGATCGACAGACAGAGGAAGCGTGTCTCAGGGATCAGAGTGGTCTCGGGAACAACAGCAACAGAGTAGAGGGCCAGGGAGTGGGGATCAGTTGGATCATCTTGGCAGAGCAAAGTTCGGGGAGAAGATTGGTAGATTGGAGAGAACAGTCACACATATTCCAAACGCAGAGAATATCGAGTCATAGCTCAGAGTTCCGCAGTGAACTAGGAGAGGGTGACGGTCGACACACTGAGAGAGCACATAGTTACTTATGTATTGTAATTGGCTAAGGCCGACAATAGTTAGTTATTTCATTCCTTACAGTTTGCATTCTAACCATTTTAGTGGAAGTAATATAAGCTAGCTTCTGGCATCCTGTTTACATCTTGTCTATGTGAACATGTGTGATGTGTGTAATTGTTAAGCAAGAACCTTTTTCCATAAGGTGCCTTGCGTCAATTGCTACCAGAGCGGGGAAAGAACCAGTGGAACTCAGAGCTGAAGTTGCCTGAGAAGCAGTGATACCGACCTGACTTGCGTCAATTGGTATCAGAGCGGGAAGAGAATCCTGTGAGCAGGAAAATGTCAGTTGGTATCGGCATTGGAAGTGAATCTAGCGAGCAAGTGTGTTGAACAGCTCCAGCAGTGGTTGGAAAGAGTTGTGCGCGACTTGTTGAAGTCCGATTGCGATTGGACGGCGTGGGAGTTTCAGTCGAGGTTGGAAATGGCTCACAAAGGCGTTAACGTTCGAGGTGTTGGACGAAGAGCGTGTGGCGCAGCAGTCACAGTTGATCGTGAGATGTTCAATGATTGCATCCGAACAATGCGAACTTTGAAAAATGAAGTCGCATCGATCAAAGAAATCCAAAGGTGTGGTTGTATTCCTGATGCGCTAGATCACAGCGACGAGGAGGTCGAAGAAGTGGAAGCACGGAAATAGCGAGAGAAGAACCAAAAGACAAACTGATCAAACTTCTGACGGATATGAGAGGTCGGACAAAGATAGATGTATGTACCTACTCAGGCAGTCTGGATCCAGAAGACTTGATCGACTAGTTCAGAGAAATGGATAAATACTTCGACATAGAGCAGATCGATGATCCTAAACGGGTTAAGACTGCATGTCTGAGGTTGAAGGGTCATCCCTCATTGTGGTGGGACAATGTGCAGGATGACATAGTCAAGAAGGGCAAGGAGAAAATCAAGTCTTGGGATAGGATGGTCACCAAGCTGAAAGGGAAGTTCTTGCCAAATGACTATGTGATTTCCTTGTTCCGGAAATTACAGAAATTTCGACAAAAAGAGATGACCATGAAGGAGTACACAGAAGAGTTCTATAGATTGTCGACAAGGTCGGGTCAGACCGATGAAGGAGAAGAAGCTGTCGAAAAATATGTCAACGGCTTGAAATATTTCATTCAAGACGAGTTGAGCATGTCAATATTCAGAGTGGTCGGTGAAGCCTACCAGTTAGCTTGGAAGGAAGAAGAGAAACTATCGAGGAAATCCGCAGCAACCATAGGTAGGATGACTGGTCGAGGTGCAAAGATTGTTTCCTCGAAAGGTCAAAGTAGCGATTACAGGAGAGAATCCGTCAAAGAAAACCGACGAGTGGAAGGGACATTGACAATGGAGAAAACGCAAGAAAACCGTCGCGATGGTCGAGCAACACGTGGTCGAGGTGCGTATGGTCAAAGTGGTCCATCCGATAGAAAAGGAGCTAACATACCAACCATAATCTATTACAAGTGTCGAGGAGTGGGACACAAGGCATATGAGTGCCTAGAGAACCTACATGCTGCAGAGGAATCGAAGCCCAAACATCGACGAGAGGAAATAATCAGCATCTGACAGCAATGAGGATGAGAAGAAGAAGAATTGGAACCTGACGGTCAGGAGAACATTGGTTCAGGAATACCAACACGACGAGCAAGAGCTGGCACAACGAAAGCCTATCTTTCGAACCAAGGTGCAAATCGGCGAATGGCGTTGCAAGACCATAGTTGATGGTGGAAGCATTGAGAATCTTGTGTCGACAGAGGTCATCGACAGGATCAGGTTGAAGTGTCAAGAACATCCACACCCTTACAAGATCTCATGGTTGCAGAAAGGACATCATGTGAAGGTGACCAGATAGTGCCTGATTAACTTTAGAGTCAAAGGATTTGAAGACAGTGTACTGTGCGACATAATCCCAATGGACGTGTGCCATATGTTGTTAGGAATACCATGGCAATATGGCCGAAAAATGATCTATGATGGTCGAGCCAACACAGTCAGAGTGTGGAAAAATGGCATGCAAAGGACTCTTAATCCGAAGCCGGAGGAGCCAGCCAACGGTAAGCAGGGCAAGAGAAAATTTTGGGAGAAGCGAGTGCTTATGTGTTCAGCGAAAGAATTCCTCGCGAAAGAGGAAAAGCAGTCAGGATGTTTGCTATCATTCCAAAAGGACCATGTGTCGAGAAGACGACAATGGAGAAGATTCCGGTCGAGGTTAGAAAGATGCTTGACGAGTTTCATAGCATAGTAGTCGATGAGACACCGACGAGATTGCCACCGACAAGAAGCATGTCCCATTAGATCGACTTGATTCTAGGGTCGAGTCTACCAAACAAAGCACCGCATAGGATGAGTCTGACAGAAGGTCAGGAACTCAATCGACAAGTCCAGGAGTTGTTGGACAGAGGATTGATCAGAGAGAGTCTGAGCCCGTGCGCGGTACCAGCAGTATTAGCGCTAAAGAAAGGTGGATAATGGAGAATGTGTGCAGACTCCAGATCTATCAACAAGATCACGATCAAGTACCAGTTTCCATTGTCGAGGATGGATGACTTGATGGATTACTTGAGTGGAGGAAAGTACGTCACGAAGACAGACCTAAAGAGTGGTTACCACCAGATTCGGGTTAGAGAAGGAGATGAATGGAAAACAGCATTCAAGACAAATGAAGGGTTGTATGAGTGGTTAGTCATGCCATTTGGAATGACTAATGCACCCAGTACATTCATGCAGTTGATGAATGAAGTACTGAAACCATTCTTGGGTAAGTTCGTCATAGTGTATCTAGACAACATCCTGATATTTAGTCGATCCAAGACAGAGCACTTGGGACACATTCGACAGGTATTGTAGAAGTTGCAGGAAGAGAAGTTGATGGTGAACTTGCAAAAGTGTTTCTTCATGAAGGAAGAACTGGTGTACTTGGGATTTGTAATCTTGGGTAAAGGGTTGGTGATGGACCCAAAAAAGGTGAAGGAAATATTGGATTGGTCGGAATCGACAAGTACAAATGGAGTAGGGAGTTTCCATGGACTTTCTAGTTTCTACATAAAGTTCATTCGGGGATTCAGTCGGATTTGTGCACCTTTAACAGAGTGCATGAGAAAAGGGGAATTCAAGTGGACGGAAGCATCCCAATGAGATTTCGACAAGTTGAAGGAAAATGTCACTGAGAGCCCATTGTTAGCGCTCCTAGATTTCGACAAAGTTTTCCAGGTCGATTGCGACGCGAGTGGAATGTCAATTGGAGCAGTGTTGAGCCAGGAGGGCCAACCAATTGCATTCTTCAGTGAGAAGTTGGATGATGCAAAGCAGAAATATTCGGTCTATGACCAAGAATTCTATGCAATTGTCCAAGCATTGAAGAAGTGGAGGCATTATTTGTTGCCCAAGGAATTTGTGTTATACACGGATCATCAAGCACTAAGCTGGTATCTGTATACTCAGTCGAAGTTGAATCAACGGCACATGAAATGGGCCAAATTCCTACAGGGATATACTTTCATGTTGCGACATAAGTCGGGCAATTCGAACAAGGTTGCCGATGCGCTGAGTCAAAGAGTTGCGTTGTTGAACACGACGACAGTTCAGGCAACAGGGATAGAGTCGGTAAAGGGAGAGTATGCTACCGACAAGGATTTTGTGAAAGCATGGGAGACTTGTCGTGAACCGTGGAGTGTCGACAGGACTCCATACTTGGATTATTGTATCCAAGAGGGATACCTATTCAAGGGACAACAGTTGTGTATTCCTAGAGGATCCATAAGAGAGAACCTAATCCGAGAGTTGCATAGTGATGGATTATCAGGTCATTTCGACATTGACAAGACCAGGGCATTGGTCGAAGATAAGTATTATTGGCCAGGAATGACGACAGATGTCGGAAAGTGGGTTCAACAATGTAGAGTTTGCCAGTTGGAAAAAGGGAGAAGTTAGAATACGGGGTTGTATACACCATTACCTATACCGGATACCCCATGGGAGCACCTGAGCATGGATTTTGTGCTAGGATTGCTGAAGACATAGCAAGGGAGCGACTCAATCTTTGTTGTGGTTGACAGATTTTCGAAAATGGCACACTTTATTCTGTGTCAGAAGACAAGTGACACCACAAGAATTGTTGTACTATTCTTCAAGGAAGTAGTTAGATTGCATGGGTTGCCGAAGAGCATCACATCGGACAGAGATGCCAAGTTTATGGGACATTTCTGGATAACCCTATGGAAGAAATTGGACACGAGGTTGAATTTTAGCTCGGCACACCATCCGCAGACAAATGGATAAACCAAGGTGGTGAATAGAAGTTTGGGAAACCTTCTAAGGTGTTTGACGACCGACAGACCCAAGTAGTGGGAGAACGTGTTGGCGCAAGCAGAGTTTGCATATAACAATTATGTGAATCGGTCGATAGGGTTGATCCCATTCTAGATTGTTCATGGAAGAAGCCTACATGGTGTGGTGGATTTGGTCGAGTTACCAACAGAAACCAGAAAAAGCGCGAATGCAGAATCATTCACAGAGCATGTGAAAGAAGTGCATGAAGATGTGCAAAAGCGCATAGAAAAGAGTAACACGGCATACAAGTTGAGAGCCGATGGGAAGAAGAGGCTACAGTCATTTAGCAAAGGAGACTTAGTCTATGCACATTTGTGAAAGGAGATATTTCCAACGGGGACATCTAACAAGTTGAAGCTGAAGAAGATTGGACCATGTGAGATTCTAAAGAAAATTTTGGACAATGCTTATGTGTCTGAGCTACCAAATGACTTGAGCATTTCACCAACGTTCAATGTCTCAGATATGTACAAGTTCCAAGAAGGTTCAAGTAGCAGAAGCGAGGAAGTGTCGAACATTGACTGGACAGTGCAGATTCCAGATCAACAGAAAGAAGAAATCACAGAAGTAATAGAGGAACACGAAGTAGTGCGTACGCACAGTTCGCGAAAGAAGGAATACTTAATGCGATGGAAAGATGATGAGATGCAGGAGGCGACATGGATTTTCGAAGAAGAGTTTAAGAGACTGACGGAGCAGTTGAGTTCTTTTTCACCTAGGGAGTTTGATGCGGGCGCATCAGGGCCTAAGCAGATCAGTCGAAGTTGATCGACGTAAAGGAAGCCGACCAGAGGGATTGTCGACGACCACTGGTGCGGAAGAGAAGATTGGCTGTCGAGGTCAATAAGTCGAGCAGGAGCAGTCAGTATGCAACCAACAGAATATGCGGAAGGTCGAGAATCGACATGTCAAAGGTCGACAGACGACAGGGTAGCAGCAGAGACATCGAGGGTCGACATGTGGTCGAACCGCGGCTCCGACAGGTTTTGGAATGGCGAAGCCTGAAGAGTGTGAAGGGAAGTCGACAGGTTATGTCGAAGGCTGACGAAAGACAGTATGGTTGAGACTGTGATAAGACCGACTACTGTAGCAGTGTCAGAAGGACGCACAAAAAGTCGAGGAGAGTACTTGGAAACAGTTCGAGGTTGCTAAGGAAGTTATGAGCAGTTATTGCATGTAGTTGGGATCGTGACAAATGTCGTCACAGGTAGAGATTGTGCAGCACGGCAGGGGCACTGACAGTTGCAAATCTGCAGTATCTGAGGAGATCAACAGACACAGGAAGTGTGTCTCAGGGATCATAGTGATCTCGGGAACAGTAGCAGCAAAGTAGAAGGCCAGGGAGTTTGGGTCAGTTGGATCATCTTGGCAGAGCATAGTTCGGGGAGAAGATTGGTAGATTGGAGAGAATAGTCACACATCTTCCGAACGCAGAGAAGATCGAGCCATAGCTCAGAGTTCTGCATTGAACTAGGAGAGGGTGATGGTCGACAAATAAAGAGAGCACACAGTTACTTTTGTATTGTAATTGGCTAAGGCTGACAATAGTTAGTTATTTCATTCCTTGCAGTTTGCATTGTAATCGTTTCAGTGGAAGTAATATAAGCCAGCTTCTTACATCCTATTTACATCTTGTGTATGTGAACATGTGTGTTGTGTGTAATTGTTAAGCAAGAACCTTTTTCCATAAGGTTCCTTGCGACACTTTCCCTGGCATGAAACAATGGAGTAAGATTTCACCGCCATCAAGGAGGCCATGTTTACTACGCTTGTGTTAGCCATGCCAAATTTAACTAATACATTCATCTTAGAATGCGATCGGCCATGGACTGGGAGTCGTCTTATCACAGGAAAGACCTCCCCTAGCTTTCAATAGTAACCAACTCTATGACATAAACTTGGGAAAATCCACCTATGAAAAAAATGATGGTTATATTTCATGCAGTTGAGACATGGCGCCCCTATCTAATCAATCGACATTTCCATATCAAGACATACCATCATAGTCTCAAGTATTCCCTTGAACAAATTATGCATTTCTTCAACCGAGCAACACAAATGGGCCACTAAGATGTCGAGTTATGATTATGAAATCATATATAAGAAGGTTCATGACAATGTGGTGGTTGATGACTTATCTAGGCAATTTGAAGAGTAGGGTTCATTCTTTGCTTTATCCTTAAGGACCAGTTCTAGGATGCTAGGTGAAGCATGACAAGAATGGTTGAGCCACAACATATTTTTCCACCTCATCAAACAGTTTCAAGAAGACCTGAATCCTCCACTCAAGTATACATGGAACCAAAATATTTTGAGGTATAAGGAGTGCATTTTTCTCGCCTCATATTTGACATTGAAACCAAGAATCTTGGATGAATTACATTCATCACCCATAATAGGTCAGTCATGATTTCATAAAACTTGTGAAAGAATTATGCAATATTTCTTCTAGGAAGGCATGACAAAAGATATCCATAATTTTGAAGCCACCTGCGACACTTTTCGACGACATAAGGGTGAAACAGTGAAGTCACCAAGGGCTTTGCAGCCACTCCCTATTCCTAACCATATATGGATGGACATCTCTATGGATTTCATTGTGGGGCTTCCTAAGGTAGGAAAAAAAATCATTATGGTGGTAGTAGATCATCCAACCAAATATGCCCATTTTTGTGCCTTACCACCCACTTTTACACCCTCTTTGGTGGCCCAAGTTTCCCTAGATCAATTTTTAAAACTTCATGGCATGCCCACTTCTATTGTATTTTATTGTGACACCACTTTTACCATCAAGTTTTGGCAAGAGCCATTCAAAATTCAAGGCGCTCAGTTGAATCTTAGAACGAAATACCGCCACCAAACAGATGGTCAAGCTAAAGCGGTCAATAAGTGCGTGGAAAACTAATTGCACTGCTTTGTGTCACATAAGCCACACCACTAGGCCCATTGGATCCCTTTGGTCGAATGGTGGTATAATACCACTTAACATGATTCTACAAAGATGACACCATATGAAGCACTGTACGACCAAAACCCTTATCAATGATTTCATATATACCAAGTACCTCATGGGTTTATCCAGTGGATGATGCACTACACACTAGTGCTGACATTATCTGCATCCGTAAAAATAATATGTTTCTTACCCAAAACAAAATGAAGCAACATGTCAATCAAAATCGCTCCAATCACTCCTTTGAAGTTGGGGATTAGGTGTTTCTTTGACTACAAAAGTATGAACAAACATCTCTCAAGACCCATCTCCATCAGAATCTCATTCTGAAGTTCTATGGAACCTACACCATTCTACAACATATTGGATAGGTAGCCTATAAGCTTTCTCTACCTAACCACTCCATGATTCATCCGATCTTCCATGTCTCTTTCCTAAAAAAAGTGGTGGGATCAAATTGCAACGTACATAACAATTTACTAGAATTGGACGAGGAAGGATCCATTTGGCTTCAACCAATTACAATATTGGATTCTAGGGAAAGAAAATTGTTCGAGTGCATCATCAATGAACTTTTGATCCACTGACAAGACATGCTGCTGGAAGATGCAACTTGGGAACCAACCAATATTTTACACCAATTTCCGCACCCTCAACATTGAGGGAAACACTGCTTTGGAAGGGGGAGGGAATGTTAGGGTCCTACCCTAACTTGCCTTACTCTAAGAATTGATCATACATAGTATAAGGCCATAAATTTGTAATAAGGCCGAATAAGTTAGTGTTCATCAATCAATGTAAAAAGGTTATCTTTGTTAATTAAGACCCATTAGGAAGTTGTATTTTGACCATGTCAAGTAGTTGGGGTTTTGGATATTTGAAGCCTATTTAAGGAGCTCCAAGGAAGTGTTTTGTGAAGAATATTGTAATTGATATCTTCTCAAGTCAATGGTCACCCTACCATAAGAGGCCTGTGAACATTGTTTCCATGATAACAAAGCTCTTTTTTCTGCGATATTTTGCTATTATTGTCTCATATTTTTGGTCTCGTGTTGCTTATTTCTAGTTTATTGCATGTTAATCTTGCTATATACTTTGTGATTCTCAAGTTTCATGGGTAAGGAACACCACAGATCTAGAAGGGACAATTTGAAGTTTAAGGAGATTCTTGACCTCTATTTTACTACTATAGGAATGATGGTGAATATTGAAAAATCTATCGTATCTTTTGTAGGGCTATCTGAAAAAGAAAGGGGATGCCTTTACAATCTATTTCCCTTCAATCAAGTCAATATGGATGAAGGGATGAAATACTTGGGATTTTTTATTAATCCAAATGTCTATCTAAAGAACCATTGGAGGTGGTTGATTTCCAAAGTTGAGAAGTTAATCAGAGCTTGGTGCTTTAGATGGTTGTTAAGGTGGTGAAGGATTGTTTTAATCAAACCAATTTTAGAAGCCATTATGGTGTATTGGATTCCCATTTCTTGGGTCCAAAAGGATTCTTGGAAACCATAAGAAGAATGAGTTTTATATTTCTATGGTTGAGAAGCAAAGATAAGAGGGGACCACCTTGTGTCAAGTGGACGAACTTGGTAGTCCCAAAGGACATGCGAGGTTAGGGCTTAAAAAATAATTTTATTTTCTCCAAGGTGCTAGCTGCTAAGAGTGTTTGGAGGATCATTCAAGGTCAGGTTATTTGGTGCAAAGATGTGGCTAGAAAATATATTTTTCCAAAGTCAATTGAAGAGTGGATTAAGAAACCTAACAAATGTTTCTGTGATATGGAAGGTTGCAGTGTTAGCATTTATTCTTATCGAAAATTGGTTGGTGTGGCAAGTTGGATACGGGCAAAGAGTTTGGGTAGGAGAGGATCCATTGGCTGGGTGTGGTCAAAGCTATAGGATATCCCTAAAAATGATTTGAAACTTAAGCGAGAGGCTATTTTATTTGAATTAGGTAGTTGACCTTGTTTTAACTAATATTTGATGTCAAGCCCAGAAGTCAACTGAACTTCTAGGTTTTATAAGAGAAGAATGGGAAAATTGGGAGGAGTTTACTGACAATCTCAAAACCTGCCATATCAAAATAAAAGTAGAGGAAAATTCCTTAATTTAGTCCAAAGATATAATGGGCTTATACTCATCAAAGGTTGGGTATATTTATTTATGTGAAAGTGAGGATTTGGACAATAAAAAATGGTGATGGAAGGCTATGTGGAAGGTAAAGTGTCCATCCAAAATTTGTATATTTATGTGGCTTCTACTCAACCAAAAAGCCCTAAAATGGAACAATTTGCAAAAGAGGAACAAGCATGGCCTTGGTCAATGTTTGTTATGAAAGGCTAGTGAGGAGTCAAATCATCATCTAATTATGTTATGCAATTTTATTTTGCAAGTGTGGAAGGAATTAGAAGTTATGATAGGTTAGAGGCGTATGTGGGAAGGACCTACCATAAAAAAAGGTCTACAACTCTGGTGTGAGAATGTGAGATATAAAGGAATTTTGGCTTTTCCTATCATTGTTGCTCGAGGGATATGGCTTGCTATAAATCGTAGTTTGTTTTATGATCACTTTATTTCTCCTTTTTAGTCTACTACTCAGAGTGTATAGATTATGGGTTGTTTTCCTCAACAGAAGCATGTAAATATTGAGTGGATGGAATAGGCATAATTTATTGATAAGTCAGTGCCTTGGGAATTTTTTTATGGTGCAACTCAAGGGACACCTATGGTTTGTGGAGCAAGGGGTATTTTATTCAATGAAGGCCATTGTTTGTATTTTAAAGCAGGATTAGGGGTGGGTACAAATAACTATGCGAACATGATGGATTTAAGATTAATGCTACTCGGGGCTATTGAAAATGGTGTTCATATGATTTAAATATATGAGGATTCTCAGCTTGTTGTCCGCTAGATGAGGAAGGAAGGTGCCTTGAGAATTTTTTATTTGCAATCGTTATTGAATGAAGTATTTGTGTTAGCTCAGATTTTTGATCAAATATCATTTATTCATGTCCAGGGAAAAAGGAATCAACTTGTTGATGCTTTATTGAAGGAGGATTTACAGATATATTGAGGAAACTAGAATGTAACCTATAAGGTAAAGAAGGAAAATGTAGGTATACATTTTGTGGAATGTAATTTTGTTTTTTTAATAATAAAATTATGATCTCCTACTATTATTATGATAATAAAATGGTGGACCTTTAGCTCTTCTAATCTATTCCACAATTAATTTCTAGGCATTGTATCGAAAGCTTTCTCAAAGTCCACAAAGCAGCATAAGAGATTGGATTTACTATTATGACATTCCTCCAGGTGGTCCATGGTAGAGTGATGTCTTCTAAAACCCGCCTGACCTTTAGCTTGATTACCACCACTTTCAAGCCATACATTGATTTTATTTTCTAAAATTATACTGTATAGCTTGGTTAAGAGAGGGATACTCATAATGATCTGATAATTAGAGGGGTTATTTTTATCATCACTTTTAAAGATAGGAATAATGAGGCTCTAAGTTCATGCATAAGGAAAACCTTGTGTGATCGCTAGATTGAAGAGTTTGTGGATGTGAGGAATGAGAACAAGTCCTCCAATTTTTAATATTTATTCTTGGCATCCTTCAATGTCCTTAGCTTTTCCATTTGTTAGGGGCTTAATCCCAAAGTCAATGTATTCTAACGAGAAAACTTATTTCATTGTAAATAGGGTTGGAATGTTATTTATGACATTTGAGGATTCAGAGATCTTTTTAAGATAGGAATTCCTATCTTTCAAAACAATCCTATTATTAACTTTAGTTTTACTAATTAGAATTTGTCTCTGGAATTTCTTTGGAGCCACCTTAGAGAGGTGTAAAAGGTTTTCCTACATTTTATCTATATAAGGTAGTTTTTTTTCTCTTAATTAGGGCTTTGTATCTATTTATCTTGTAAATTTTTAGAGATTCTTCAATAGATTCCTTTGATATATCTTCTGGCATTTTTACATTCTTTATCGTACTAGGGTTTGGTTCTTCTATTATTCTTTTTACCCAAAACTTTGATGGAGAACTTGTTAATGGAAGATGAGATGACCTTAGAAAAATTATGATAGAGGTCTTCTATGTTGTCCATACTTGATAGAGGAAACAAGTCATTTTTAAAATCATTTATGAAAATATCATCATTATTTATGTCAAAGATCAAGTGCTTTTGACTGCGAGAATTTTATTTTGTGGGATCTTTATGCATGACAAAATTGAGGGTAGCAACTAGAGGTCTATGATCTGAGTCAAGCTCGTGGTTGTGTAATATTTCTAGATGTATCATTTTGTTGTATAAAGAGATATTAAATATGACATAATCTACCACACCATTTCCCATGAATGCAAGTCATATGGCTAGATCAATTAGGCCATTTATTTAGTCCATTACAAATTGTACTATCTTGAATGCTACAGAGCTTGACTAGCTTGAAGCCAATCAAATTTTCACATAGATCTACAGAACTTCTTTTTTACCAAATGTCTAAAGCAAGGACTTCATCTGACCAAAGAGGATTAGGGTTGAATAATTGCTTAGAATAATAGATTGGTTACTTGAAGTTCGAGCATTAAAGTCACCCATTAAGAGGATATTTCCATTGTTCCTTATACTAAAAATATCATTTTCTAAGCCATTGAAAGGGAAATTTTTATCTATATTTCTTTTCTTATAAAAGTTACAATTAATAGGGGAAAAATAACATATTGTTGTGTAGGTTTTCTTAGCATTAATGTCAGAAATATCTACCCAATTATACTAGTTGTGGAAGTCTTTCTTATAGAGCCTAACATGGGGGAGATGTTTTCCTTAATGTAACAAGCTATACCTCCAATGCCTCTATGGGATGATCACTTGTTCTGGAATGACCATAGGACAAATCCTTCTATGTTAGGAACCTTAATTTCTTCGTGCTGCCAAGTTTCAACAAGAAGAAGAATATCAATTTCACTCAAGATCCAGTTAACTTGGGGCCTTTGTTCCATGGAAGCCTCGATAGGTCCAAGAGAGGATCTAAAGTGTGTTGGGTTGATATTTATGATTATTATTTTTATTTCTATCCTGAATAATAGCTTTTCTATTTCTAATTAGTGCCCATTTTCCATCCTTCCTAGCTTCTTTTACCTTTTGAACCTCCTTTCTTAATTCAACTTGGTCTTCTAGAATGAGATCTTCATTTATAAATATTCCAAATCCTTATAGACTTGAGGTTGTGTTGAGTATGCCATATTGATGGTTGGCGGAGCTAACTTTGACCTGAATTAGCCTGTCTTTATTCTCAATTAATTTCCCCAACATATTTGCTTCTATGAGGAAGGTTGTTTCAATTTGTAGCCTATTATGTAGTTCTTCCTTGACTACTACTAACATATCATCTTCTACCTTTTCTTTTAACCATAAAATACGAGGTTTAAGGCTCGTTTGTTATATTCATGGTCTAATTGTAACAACTTATTCATTTCCTCCTTGATGGGTTTAATATCTACTTTACCTTCCAGACTATTTAAGGTGATATTTTTAGAAACTTTTCCTTCTAGCTCTTTAAACATATCCTCAATTTAAGATTTTCCAACGTATCAACATATCCTCGTTGGGTTGACTATTTGGTTTCTTGGCTTTGTTTTTCCATTACTCGTAATCTAACCTCCATAAACTCAATCTTATTCTCCATCATTTTTCACTTATTGTTTATATGTTTTTGAATCTTGTCTTCAAAGGGTGAAATTTGTTGTGGAGCATGGCAACAAGTTTATTTTAAAGTGTGGTTGTAAATTAATTTGCAAGCATGGATTTTAACTCCGTTTGAAGTTTAGCATCCCTTTCTTCTCTAATTTTCTTGAAAGAGTTTAAACGATCAACAAGGCTTTGTAGGGTCATTGTGCTAGGTCTCCCTTTCGTATTTTTTGGTATTTGTGCACCTGATTTGTACTTTGTTGTGGAAGCACTCAAATGTTTGAAAGGAACCAATTAGATTCAGAGGTTCCCTAGAAGTGAGCCTCAAGTGGAAGCGGCCAACCAGATCGCTTCAATAGATCACCTGCGGAAACCCTTCTCAAATGAAGTCCTTCAATAGATCACTCGATTGCTTCAGTAGATCACCTCATAAGCGAGTTTCAAAGATGTCTTGGAAGCAAGACTTAGGTTTCTTCAATAGATCATGTGTTGATTGTTTCAATAGACCACCTTGCTCAAATATTCATCACAGATTTAGAGAGGTTCACTGCAGAGATGTTTAGCTTGCCCATATATTCACCCGAGAGATATTTACCCTGCCCAAGGTATTCACTATAGATCTGGAGATATGCTAATTCAGGTTCACCATACAAGGTTTTTTTAAAAAGCATGCCTATTCACCACATATCGCTTCAATAGATCCGTATATATTCACCGCAGATCACTTCAATTGATCACCGCGGATTGCTTCAATAGTTCCATAAAAATTCACCGTAGATTACTTCAATAGATCAACAAAAGTCGCTTTAATAAAACTAGAGAAATTCATCACAAATTACTTCAATAAATGCATGCCAATATCCAGAGATATGCTTATAAACAGTAGTGTGCCTAGATCCAAAGATATATAGAAAAAGCAAATGAAAATACCATAATGCATACCTAGATATTCAATAAATCACCAAGATATTCACCGTAGATCGTTTCAAACTCTATTTTGCAATGTGTGCCCAAATCATCCTCTCTACCATCATAAATGTTTTATCAAAGAATTTTCTTAATTCATTATCTTTATATATTTCTCCAATAATGAAAACAATCTATGTATCTAAACTTCATTAGTTACCATTACTTTTAAAGACATATTAAGATTAAAATATTTATCATTTCCACATTTAATATTCACTTCAATCTTAAACTTTTTAATAAATTTGTTATTTTTTGATACAATATATATATTTTCAGAAAAATAACATCTATATTGACAACAGGTGGACGAAAGAAAATTGTTGTTACTTTTCTTACTTTTTAAAGTATGGCGGTTTCCAGCAATAAAATGTTAAGAGTCAATTCTTTTATAGGGGAATACATTTTCAAATCAAAGTTTGATTTTCTATAATATATTTTCATAATTTTCAATATGTTTATTCATTAAAATCATTTTTTGGACTTAAAACTAACTTTAGAATTATAAGTGTAAAGTTTAGATGTAAATATTTTGGTTTTAAAATATAAATTAAAATTTATCTTTAATCTAAGGTAAACGTTCATATATTTGGAATGGATTAAGGTGTAAGGATTAGGAGTAGGTACAAGTTCATATATTTGGAATGGATTAAGATTTAAGGATGTGGAGTCGAGTTTTAGGGATTATGATTGATAATTAAGGATTTTTTATTGAGTTTATTTATTTAAAAGGGGTGGTAGGTGTTAGGGTTTTCTTAGACCATGGAGGAACAATTGTGAACTCCTTTGTTTGGGGTTTAAGATGGTCATCAATAACTAAGCTAAATGGTACACTCTTACTTTGGGAGTTAAGTATTTGGCTACTTTTATGATTCTAAAGGTAATAATCTTTGGCGAGTCATTGCTTATTATTTAATCTATAAGGAAAAGCTTATCCAAGGCCAAGATTATCCAGGATAGAACTCAAAAGCGAATTCTTCGCTCCCTCAATGAAATTCTGGAATTAGCCTCATGCACATTACATGTTATAACAATGTTTTGGGTGATAGTTTGGCCAACCAAGGTGTGCATTTGGACAAAAGGGTGTGTTCCCAAAAGGATGGACATCCACACCGTAGATGGTTCCCTAACCCCCCCTCTTCACTATCATTTCAAGGCATTAAATTGGGCAAGTGAACATAATGGTTTGAAGCGACACATAGCCCTTGGGAAGTTTGATGCACACTGCTCTTGGGTTATTTCTCCCCCACGTGGTGTCCTCATCTCAAATGTATCCCCTCCCTCACATGCTTGGGCTTTAATGGATGTTGTTAATGCTCCCCTTGTAGCCCGTGGGATATCCTCGCTCAAAGATAGCTACATTTTGTTCTTCGTTTGATCTCATTGATGATTTCAGTTTGGCTTCAGAATTAGGCATTGAATTGATTCTCGAGCCTGGTTTTGGGTTACTGTCATGGTGGTGGTCTTTGGTTGCATATTTGCAGGGTACTGTGAACAATGTTGGTGCTCTTCGTTTTTTCTTTTTCTTTCTAGTGCAGGAGGTTCACGATCCTTTGCAGGTAGGGTTACCTCTTTTGGGGGCTATGTTTGGGATCACGGGGAGAATTGTCCTCATATTAAGGAATCTAAGAGATGTTGGCCTTGGGTTGCCACTTTTGCGCAGAAACAAGGACCTTTCAAGCCTCGCAATGCCATCTTAGAAGGTCGATCTTTGGTTGGTTCAAAATGAAATTAGCGACGTCAAAAACATGAGGAGGGTTTTGAATTTGTGCATGGAGGGCATGATTGAAGTAGTCTGCTAGATCTCCTACCCCATTTCGCTCCTAGACACTTGATTGGATGATGTGGAGGGAAATGTTCGGGTGCAGGGTGGTCATTGACCAACTCCTCATGCACGTGGCCCTAAACTCATCAATTTGGCTCAGGAGAGCCATTACCAGGGAAAATTTGAAGCAACAAAAGTTTCTAGCCATCCAGGGAAATCATTGAATTGGACTCTTCCAAGCGAGTTGGATAATGTTGGTCTTTGTAGTTTGCATTTTAGCCCTTTCTTTTTGTTTGTGTTATGTACTTCTTTTGTGTAGTTTGTTTGGGACAATTTCATCGACTCTATAACTGTCATAATTTTGCTTCAATAGAGAAAATTTGTTTGAAATGTTAAAGGAGAGGAGAAATCTTGTCACTAATATCTCTTACTTCCTCCCCTCAACAATAAAGTGACTATATGTACTTTTCACATGCAACTTCCAACTATTTAATATAAAAATTTACCCCCCCTCCCACACACACATATATACTAGGGGAATCGACAACTGGGAAATTTACCCCATATATATATATATATATATATATATATATATATATATTTTATCTTCTCCACTCTATGTCATCATTTTTTCTTAATATCAAAATTTTTAGTTCCATTATTCATCTTTTACTATTTTCATTACTTTCAAACGTCTATCTTTTCAATTCCTCAAACCTCTCACTTCAAATAATTACCTCTTCAAAGTAATTTTCAAATACACTACCAAATGCTTCAAAAGGATATTGTTTTCTATTTGTATTTGAAAATTGAGAAATAATTTATTTTTTTTTAAGTTTAAAATTTAAAAGATAAATATTTCCTAGATGGGGTGATAAATATGGACATGACGGGCATTAATGTCGCAAGCACAGGGATTCGCTCGTAGGTCCACGGCAGATAACATAACGCCATTGGTAGCTTCGCGGGTGGTGTGGCATTCAATCTCCTCTCCCTCTGTGATCTAAAATGACTTGTCCGCACAGGAGTAATCATGGCGTGGTTAATGTGAAATTCGGTTAGGAATTTTGGTTTAATGTCTCCCTGGCCAAGGTATGCAGGCTTATTCTTGCCCGTCTTACTCCAGAGGTCTTGAGCTCTGGCGATCTCTCTATGCCTCTATAAACCCGGAAGGATAGTCTGCATCCAGTTTTTGGGCTAGTGACCGGTGATGGACGATGCAACATGGTCCAAGAGCGCCATAGGGCTCCCAACATATAGGGTTGTGGTCGACATGAGCGCTCGCAAGAAGCACGCAATGGAAGCTCCAATTCAGTACCTTGCTTACCGCGTGAAAACCATCATTGACTGGTGTACTGATATTGCCAAACTCTTCATCCTTCCATCGCCCCTGCTCGTGGTCATTGGAGATGACGGGGTGGTCTGTTGGGGACCAGAGGCAGAGATGGCAAATGAGACTCACCCTATAGAGGACAATGCTCGAGTAAGAAACCCTAATGTAGTGAAGGAAGAAGAACAGATGGCAGATACCGAGGTTTCTGTGAAGAAAGATGGTTGAGCAACGACCGATACAAGTGGCACCACACGTGAAGCATCGAGCCCTGACGCAGACGCCTTGGAACCGCCTCAGACCAAACATGAATGGATATCGGTCCCTCCTAGTTGTTTCTTGTCTTTTGTTTCTTTTAACATGTTTTGGTCTTGTTGGATAATCAATTTTGTTATTTTTTTTGTTTAGCTCAGTTCTCTGCTTGGCTAGCAACCACCGGTCTTATATATGGAGTCTAGTCTTATGTATGGAGTCCAATAGAAGTTTCAAGGAGTTTTTTGTTACTATGTCTTCTACTCAAAAACTATTTACCTGGGTTTTTTTCTCCCAGTGAGACACCCAAATGGACTATATCTCTATGTAATTATTAGAGTGATATAATGTAAGTTCTAAATTACAAAAAAATAATAATTATAAAGATTTAAGATTAATAGTTAAAATTATAATTATAATTAAAAACTTAAAATTATAGGTTAAACAACTTAAGTTAAAAAATGAAAAATTAATACAAATAATTAAAAAAAAAATCGTGATTGAAATTTAAAATTAAAAAATTATAAGATGATTAATTAAAAGTGAAAACAACACTAAACAAATTAGTAAAATAGTTACACTAAGTATGTTCGTATTCTTCAATGAAAATCTAATTTAATAAATAATATTGTTGATTTTTTTCCTCTTTAGGTTTTATAATCATTTCACTTTTAAGATGAATTTTTTAATTTAAAATATTATAATTAATATATTTTTAATTATTTATATATTATTATAATCATTTTTAATTTAAAATATTATAATTAAAATATTTTCATCATAAGTATGTTCGTACTCTTCAAGGGAAATATAAATTAATATATAATATTAGAGATTTTTTTCTCAATCTAAAATGGTTAGCCTATATGTTATACAATCATTGCGCTTTTTAACATGAAAATAGTAATTTAAAATATTATAATTAATATATTTTTATAAAATTGTTGCATATATATTTTAAAATCATTCCATGAAAAATTTTAATTTAAAATATTAGAATTAATATATTGAAATATTTAAAATATATTTATGTATTATTATCATTTCACTTTTTAATTTAAATATTATAATTAGTATATTTTCATCATCAATATGTTAGTATTCTTCAACGAAAATATAAACTAATAAGTCATTCCATGAAATTTTTTAATTTAAAATATTAGAGTTAATATATTTTTATATATTGAAATTTTTAAAATATATTTATATATTATTATCATTTTACTTTTTAATTTAAAATATTATAACTAGTATATTTTCATCAGTATTCTTCAACGAAAATATAAATTAATAAATGATATTGTAGATTATTTTTTCTGCCCATATGCTCTACAATCATTCCACTTTTTAAGATGGAAACTTTTAATGAGCAACATAATAATAATACAGTAGAACTCGGATAGAATAAAAAATACGTCACACACACTAATTAATTAATCACAATATGGACAAATAAGTAGTACAATGCATGAGGATTCGAATGCCAAGGTGGCAATTCGAATTAGCCTTCATGGAGTGATCAAAAGATCACTAGAGTGTCATTGGAGCACAACTAGAAGTCCATCTCATCATCAGTGGAGTCATCAATGCACAAGTAACTGTTAACCATCAGTCAAATTGAGTCTAACTGAGTGTGGTAGGTGTAACTGAGTGTAACTGGAACTAACTGAATGAAGGAGGCTCAGTGGAGGGCGCATGAGGAGCTAACTGGAGTCATAATGGGCAGTCAAGTCTCACTGGAGGTCCATCGGAGTGATACAATTAGTTGAGAGTCAGTGTAGCCTTAAATCAAGGAAAGAACTGAAGATAACTGAATGGTAGGTAAGGAAGGGCGCCTTTCTCATGCAGTAGGTGAAAGGAGGGCGCACTAAGCACTAGGAGGGTTGAAACTGAGTGGAAAGAAGCTCCGGGGGCTAGCTAACTGAGGGCTAGGTGCTGGGACTGATGACTAGGATGCATGCAAACCCTAAATAATGCATGCAAACCCTAAAAGTGCATGCATGACTGAAAAAGCAAAGGATGAAAATGCTAGTAGGACTATGATGGAGTATAGGAATATCCTAACAAGTGTCGTATAAAAATAGAAATAGAATGACCAACCCTTGGTATGACAAAGAGTGCCAAAATGCAAGAAGAGAAATCAAAGAAGCTATTGAAGAGTCCCTAAAAGTTGACAAGATAAAAATGTACAAATCCCTTATTAAAAGAAAAAAAATACCTATATAAATAATAAGTAGGAGAATCTTTTACACTTCTCTAAGGTGGTTCCTAAGAAATTTTGGAGACAAATTCTAACTCGCAAAACTAAAGAGAGTAATATGATTGTCTTGAAGGAATGGAATTCCTATCTTAAGAAGTTTTATTAATCAAATGATGTTGTGAACAACATTCAACCCTATTTTATGGAAGATGGAGGTTTTTTTCTTTAGAAGATATAGATTTTGGGATTCTGCGTCTCGCATATGGGATAGCTAAGGACATTGAAGGCTACCAAGCTGAAATCCTAAAAATTTGGGGGGTTTGTCCTCAACCCTCACATCCACAAGCTCTTCAATATAATAGTTAAGAAAGACTTCCCTAAACCTTGGACTCGGAGCCTTGTTGTACCCATTTTTAAAAGCGACGATAAAAATAACCCCTCGAATTATAAGACCATTATCATTAGCCCTCTCTTAGCCAATTTATATGGTATTATTTTCGAAAATGAGATAAGCATATGGCTAGAAATTCAAGGTAAAAGAGCTAAATGGAAAGCCAGTTTTAGAAGGTATCATTCCACCATAGACCACCTCATTACTCTTAGGATCATTATAGAGGAATGTCGCAATAATAAGACCAATCTCTTTTGCTGCTATGTGGACTTTAGTAAAGCTTTTGATATAGTGCCTAGAAATAACTTGTGGGAAATATTATAAGAGTTAAAGGTTCCTTTCGAGTTGAGAGCCATTACAATAAGGTTGTACAAGAATGTCATTCCCAAGTTTAAGAACATTGATGGTTAGTCGGAAGATATTAATTGTAATATAGGAGTTAAGCAAGGATGCCCCCTCTCCCAATACCCTTTTTGGTATATACAATGATAAGTTAGAAGGTTGTTTAATATACATAGGCTACATTGACACTTGACCTTAGCGAGAATTGTCATCATCCTCCTTCTTTATGTTGGTGATATTGTTCTTTTGGCAATATGTCCCTTCAATCTTGATAAGCAATTAAGAATTCTCAAGGATTTATGGTCTGGTATGGGCATGACTACCAATATTGACAAAACCAAAGTTATGTTGATAAAACCTAATAAGGTCACTTACGCTCATTTTTTGTATGATAATAACAACTTGGAGGAAGTGACTTTCTACAAATATCTTGGGATTGATATCCATCAAAAGCTTAACTAGAACTACAACATCAAGAAAAGGATAAATGGATGGTGAAAAACTTATTTTGGTCTCAAAAACAATTGTAAGTCGGCAAACCTTGTGATGTGGGATAAAAAGAAATTCCTCTTTGAAACCCCCGTCACTCCCGTTTTCATGTATGGGTGTGAAGTTTGGTGTTGCATCCTTTCTAGAGAACCTTGGAGAAGGATTGCGAAAATCTAGAAGTGTTTTATAACTTACAATCTTAAAATTAAAAACAATACGCTATATCCTATTGTCCTTATTGAAGTGAATCATTCCCCCATTGAGAGCATAGCTATGACTAGGTACCTAATGTACAAGAAAAAATTTAAAAACTTGGGAGACCAGAGACTTCCAAAAATTGCTTTAAATTCCCGTCAAAACCACCTAAGGCTCAAGCAAGGTTGGCATAAAGTTTTCATGTCTTGGTTAAAGATGCGGGGGGTTGAGGAAAATATCACTTTGGAAAATATAGATGACATTAAAAATATTATTATTTCAAAGTTCAAAGAAAAGTTGTGGTGTGATGAAAATTTAGAGGATAAAATCAAATTAAGATATTACAAGGAAGTCATTATTTCTAATCTGGAAGATCAAAATTATTTCTTTGTTTTAACTAGCATAAAGAATAAGATCCACATAGATAAAATAAGAACGAACTCGCATGGGTTGAAAGGATCTCTCATGGGTGAAACCGAGCGCTGGACCTTTCCTAAAACTCTGTAGTTTGAAAGGATCTATCATCTTTGTGAGACTATGAGTGTTGAAGATGAAAAGTACTTCGTTTTAGATTTCCTTGCATACACCCACATAAAATATCGGTTTAATTTATTTTTTATAATACGAACCTTCCTAACCTTCTATTTCATCAAAATTATAGTAATGTAAGAACATTCCTCTCCAAACTTTTTGAACACGGAAATAAAACTCTAAAGCAAACCAAGTAGTTTCTTACTTTTTTTTCTTAAGGTCCAATAGACCAAAATTGCTTTAAGTAGACATTAACTATCCTCATTCTCATCCTCCTCCTCATCATCCTCATTATATATTATTATTATTTCATTTTTAATTTAAAATGTTATAATTAATTTATTTTCATCATAAGTATATTCTTACTCATCCCTTGGAAAAATAGTATATTCTTACTCATCAATAAAAATATAAATTATTAAATAATCATTTTATCTCAATCTAAAATATAAAATTGTTGCATATATGTTATGCAACCATTCCACCTTTTAAGATGAAATTTTTTAATTTAAAATATTATAATTAATCTATTTTTATATATTGAAATTTCAAATATATTTATGTATCATTATTATTTCACTTTTTAATTTCAAATATTATAATTAATATATTTTCATTATAAAATATTATAATTAATAATAATGATGATGATGATGATTATCGTCCACTAAAACCAACTTTGGTCTATTAAACCTAAAAAAAGAATTATTTAGTTTGCTTTACTCAAAAATATTGGAGAGAAGCATTCTGAGATCACTATGATTTTGATGCGCTAGAAGGCTAGGAAGGTTGGTATTTCAACAAATATTATAGAACTGAGATCTAATGTGGGTGAACGCAGGGCACTTCAAGAGAAATTTTTTTTCGTTTGCAACATTCATAGTATCACAGAGATGACAAATCCTTTCCCCCCACGGTGTTTTAAGAACTATCCACTGCCTTGTTTCACTATAGGGATCATGAGAGTTAATTCTTATCTTGGCTATCTTAATTTTCTTCTTCAAACTAGTTAAAACAAAGAGATACTTTTAAACTTTTAGATTATGGTTAATGACCTCTTTATAATATCTTAATTTTCTTTTAACCTAAGTCTTTCTCGCACCAAATTTTCTTTTTAAACTTAGAAGTAATAATATTTTTAATGTCATTAATATTTTGCAAGGTGACATTTTTCGTCAATTTCCCAATGGTTTAACTCGGTCATGGTGTCTTTATACCAACCTCGTTTGAGACGAAGGTGGTTTTGAGTAGCTTCTAGGGCTATCTTAGGGAGTATTTGGTCTCCCATGTTATTTTTCTTATGCTTATACATTAGGAACCTAGTCATATCCAAGCTCTCGATAGGGGAAAGACGCACTTCTAAAAGGAGAATAGGATAATGTGTATTGCTTTTAATTCTAAGGTTATAGGTTATAAAACGCTTTTGGATTTGCTCAATCTTTCTCCAAGATTCTCTATAGATACTGAAACCCCAAACCTCACAAGTATATAAGATAATAGGAGTGACGAGAGTTTCAGAGAGGAACTTCTTTTTATCACACATCCCAAGGTTTGTTTATTTACAATTGCTTTCAAGACTGAAATAAGTTTTCCACCCCATTAATCCTTTTCTCAATGTTATAATTCTAATTGAAAATATACTTTCATCATAAGTATGTTTGTACTCTTTAATGAAAATATAAATTAATAAATAATGTTGGAGATTATTTTTTTCCATTATAAAATCTTTGCCTATATGTTTTACAATCATTCCACTTTTTAAGATGAAAAAAATTAATTTAAAATACTACAATTAATATATTTTTATATATTCCAAGTCTGACAGGTGCGGGTGGAATTATTTTTTACTCCAAGGGGTACAAGCAGAGAGAGTTCGCTTGGGGCATTGGGAGAAAGACAAATAATGGCGTAGAATGGCTCGCCTTAATTAAAGGTTTGGAGCTTGCTAGAGATATGGGAATTGAGGAAATGGTGGCTATAGGTGACTCGCTAATTGTCACAAGAGAAGCAAGAAATACAGTAAAGAACCGGAAGAATTCCTCCACAAAGAAGCACTATCTTCTAAATTGTGTTGCCAAAAAATTGAAAGCTGACAACTTTCTTCATGTTTTGAGAGGCCTAAATAAGCAGGCGGATATCATGGCTAACAAAGGAGCTGGGTTGAGTTGTAAAGTTCTAGAGTGTGACCATGTCACACATGAAGGCATTTGGATCCCCTAACTTCAATTCTCCACCCCTTTGAAATACTGGTCTTTCTTTTGCTATGAGATTTCCTTGGAACGTGGAAAAAGGAAGCTTATCGATTGGAGCTAAAACCTATCTTCTTATTTGCATGAACATGGGTTTCTTGGAAAACATTCACACTCTTTCTACCTGCCCTTCGGATCTCCTAGGTATCCTCGAACACTCCCCTCTTAAATGCTCCAAGACTGATCCATGCCCCAACCAGATGGCCCGCATGTGTAGCACAGAGGAGGATTTTCGCAATCGAGGCTTGCCTTTAAACCTGGGAGGGATTGATCCTTCCCTCATTTGCATTTGCTCTGTTTGGTGTCTGCAAGTTGGCTCTGGGAGCACTGTTCTCGACCTCATTTGAACTCTCTCTGCTTGGTGTTCGGGGTATGCTTATTCATGGAACACTTCCTTTCTGTGTCTTCAAACCATATTGGTTCAGAGGCCCATGCGAATTGCCTGCGATGCCAAAAACCAATAAGATGTTTCTTTGGAGCTCACAGTTGGGTTCAACCGCTTTTTGAAGGTGGTAGTGGTGTTGCGCATGAAGAAGAGCAAGTTTGCTCCCCTGTGCATGGTCTCTGTCAATATAGTTTAGCTGGGAATGGGGAGCGGTTTCTTGGCTCTGGACAGAGGTATGGCAGCAAGTATGACTTTGGGGAAGTTATGAACCACATAAATGACCTGGAAAATCAAATTCGTTTGGTCAGAAACGAGAATCTAGAGCTAAAGCGGGCCCTAACCCGTCTTTTCTCTCTTGCTCAAGTGACACACCCGGAGGTCAAACATCAAAACAGTAAAATTGTTGAGAGGGTTAGTAACCTTGAAGAAGCAATGGGTGCATTTCATCCCCACAAGGTCCGAAAGGAAGCACATCTGGAGGCTGTGAACAACAAAATCGCGGAATTTGGAAGGAAGTTGGACAAGTTAAAAATGAAATGGTCAAAACTGGACTACAAGCCGACACGAGCTCAACGAAGGATGGGAGCACAGAGACCTCTGAAGGCGCTTTCCTGGACACCCGTCCCCGTCCCTAGGATTCCGGTTCCTGGCTGCACTTTGTTTTGGTTAAGATATGCTCTCCCCTTTGGTTTTTTTGGTTTTCTTAATAGGATGGTATTATGAACAGAGGCTTGAATCTTCCGAATGTCTAGAACAAGGTTTTGTTATGTATAAAGCTCTCTTTAACAACTTCTTTTTGGATATAAAGGAAGTTATCTGCTATGTTTTGTTTCTGCATAATTCTCCTCGGACAGTATGTAAGGAGCTATAGCCTCCATAGACTAGGAAAATTTCATAATAGTTACAAGCTAGCGAAAGATGAACAAGGTGTGGTGGATGATGTTCTACTTTGGGAGCAATCCTACCTATTTTCTCTATAACCTCCGTTTTTATATATAATCAAAAGCTCTTCAACTGTTTCTGTTAAATATATATATATATATATATATATATATATTATAATTATTTTAATTTGTTAATTTAAGATATTATAATTAATATATTTTATATATAAAAATATTATTATTATTTTATTTTAACATAAAAAATTGATTTGTAATTTATAATTAATATATTTATATATATATATCTATATATATATTAAAAAAATTAAAATTATTTATGCATGGTACATATTTACCAAATCAAAATACAAAAACCTTAAATTTAAGGTTATAATAAATAAATAAGACCACCCATTACATTGAAAGTATATAAATAAAGTATGTTGAGTAAGCAACACCTTCCCTTTTTCAACTGAATTCCCATACAT
Organism: Larix kaempferi; assembly: GCA_027924585.1. NCBI lineage: Eukaryota > Viridiplantae > Streptophyta > Pinopsida > Pinales > Pinaceae > Larix > Larix kaempferi. Next base: position 13,639,234 of record BSBM01000370.1, read on the forward strand.
ATTTACAAAATCAAAATACAAAAACCTTAAATTTAAGGTTGTAATAAATACATAACACCACCCATTGCATTGAAAGTATATAAAGTATGTTGAGTAAGCAACACCTTCCCTTTTTCCACTTAATTTTCAAATTTGAATGTAACAATAATTGGAGTGGAAAAGGGGCTACCTTAATATCCTTGTAACAATAATTCTCTGGTTTTACACTTTATAAATTCCCCGATTTTGAGCTTTGATTATTTGAAATGGAGTATCTTGCAAGTTACTTTCATCTCCATATTGTTTCTTATTTATTTTCATTTCTAATTCTTTAATTCCCTTGTAAAGCTTTGAAAAGTCTTGAAATGAATGAAAAAGAATTAGAAGATTTTGGGCTTGGTAGGGTCTTGACAACACTTAATTTTTTTTTAAACAAAAAAGTTTCACCTTCCAAAAAGCCTTTTCTTGGTCGATGTTTCACTTTTTAAAAAGTATTTAATGGCCAAAATTTCGCTTTGGAAAAGTGATTTCCCGATCAGTGCATCCTAATCAAAAGTATATTTTTGTTATCATCTTTTTGCTTTGACAAAGTAATTTTATTGTCTTCTAGAAGTAACACTATTCTTAAAAAAAATAGTCTACTTTGTCGTAGGCTTTCGCAAGATCTAACTTAAAAAAAAAACCTTTAATTTTTTTTATTTTATCGAGTGTAGACCTTCCTGCGCGATACCAATGACGTCCCATATTTGACGATCCCTAAGGAACCTGAATTGCTCCTTTGAGATAAGACTCGAGAGAGCCGGTTTGATCCAATCTACAATGATTCTGGTAATTACTTTATAGAGCAGGTTGCAGAGGGATATGGGTCTGAAGTCGTCAAAGGATTGGGGTTTGGAAGTTTCTGGAATGAGGGTCAAGAAAGTTGAGTTTAGAACTCCACTAACATGACCTTTCTTACGAGATTCCTCGATTGCAAAGAAGACAAAACATCTTAGCATTTGAGGAAGAAAGTTGGTGTCTCAAAAGCAGAGCCCTCTGGATTGAAAAGGGCGATCAAAACACAAGTTTGTTTCATAAATTTGCTAACCAAAGAAGGATAAAGAAGACCATCTGGTACTTGTGCGATGCTGATGGGCGATCCTTGGAAACTCAGCAAGAGCTTGAGGCGGGAGCCAGGAATCATTTCCACCACCTGCTATCAGACCCAGGGAAGAATACTATTCTTAAACAACTAGAGCTCATTCGATGCTATCCTCGGTACTTCTCTGAAGAAGATGACAAAAAGGTAGCAGAACCAATCACTCTTCTGGAAATGCAAGGTGTCCTCAAAGGTATGGCTAAAGAAAAAATTCCAAGCCCTGGCGGCTGGGATGTAGAATTCTTCGATTTGATGGGGCATACAATGTTGGAATCAATTGAGGAATCTCGCAAGAAAGGTCATGTTAGTGGAGCTCTAAACTCAACTTTCTTGACCTTCATTCCAAAAAATTCCAAACCCCAATCCTTTGACGACTTCAGACCCATATCCCTCTCCAACCTGCTCTACAAAGTAATTACCAGAATCATTGCAGATTGGATCAAACTGGCTCTCTTGAGTTTTATCTCAAAGGATCAATTCAGGTTCCTTGAATATGGGACGTCGTTGGTATCGTGCACGAAGGTATACACTCGATAAAATAAAATAAAAATGAAGGTTGTTGTGTTAAAGTTAGATCTTGCGAAAGCCTACGACAAAGTAGACTAGGGTTTCTTAAGAATGGTGTTACTTCAGATTGTCCTTTGCTTTGAGGCAGTGCAGTGGATAATGGGTTCTATTACATTGACAAACTTCTTGGTTCTAGTAAATGGAGCTTCAACTCAATTTTTTAATAGTTCTCGAGGACTGTGGCAAGGATGTCCACTATCACCGTGGCTCTTCATCCTGATTATCGAAGGGCTAAGTCATATGTTTCATAAAAGCAAGCAATCAAGCGAATTCTCTGGCTTAAGAATTATAGACATTCATAGATTGACCCATATTATGTTTGTGGACGACGTTTTGATCTTTGGAAGAGGGGATATAGCGGATTGGAACACGTTTTTGGCTATCTTATTAACCTTCACACAAGCTACAGGGATGGAAATAAACATTGGGAAGTCAATTCTTTTGCACATAAGGGTGGACAATGACATCATGGAGCAAATCATAGCACTATTACCTTTTCAAAAGGAATATTTGGAAGGAGGCATTAATTACTTGGGTTTCTTCCTAAAACCCAATCATTACCAAAGGAATGACTGGATGTTGCTTCTACGGAAAATAGACAAGAGGTTGAATAATTGGAGTAATAGATGGATAAGCTTGGGAGGTCCTCTCACATTTTAAAGCTGTCTTGCAGAATATACCTGTGTACTGGCAGGAACTTGCAAATATTCCGGTTCACATCTTAAACCAAATTAGGCAAAAAAATTTACTTTCCTGTGGATGGGTCAACAGGAGAAAGGCCACTATCATCTTGCGAAGTGGGAAATACTGGCACGACCAAAGAAGAGTGGCGGGTGGGGGGTCAAAAATGTCTTCGATTTTGGAAAAGCCTTGGCTTCCAAAATCCTGTGGCACAGCCTCTTTAATGGGGGAACATGGAGTCATCTCATTAAGGCAAAGTATCTAGGCAACACACTTCTAGTCAGCTAGTTGTACAATCCTCAGAGGCAAACTAGGAACTGCTCGAATACATGGAAATGTATCCTAAAATTCCTTCCTATTGTCAAGGACTGACTAGTATGGAAAATCGGTAACGGTTTGGAGATCAAATTGGGATTGGATCCAATCATTGGAGTCACAAAATACGTCATCCTATCACCACCAATGTTGGAATGCCTGCATACCAAAGGTATCTAGGAGTTGGCATAGGCCTACTCAACAGGGACACAAACTCTACAGAGACACTAGAAATCTGCATACGAATTAAACATCCCTCCACAGTTGGAACATGAATGGTAGCATTTCATCGATGGTTTAAAACATGATGGCATTTACCTCAGCGATGAAGATGACTCCCATTTCTGGTCGAGAAACACTTAAGAAGGAACGATGATGACAAAAACAACATATGAGGCATTAATGGAAAACAAGGGCGAACCAAACACCATATGGTGGCATAACCATCAATGGAAGTGGAAATTCCCCTTGAAAAATTAATTGTTTCAGTTGGTTACTGTTGTGAAATTCTAAGTCACAGCAGATCTAAAGAGCCGAGGATACCTCACAAAGAAAGAATGAGTAGAAAATTTGAAGAAGAGTGAAAACTGCAATAAAAAAGAGCAGAAGAATAATAATGCAGCAGAACTCAGATAGGAGCAGAATAATGTCACACTACTCAATTGTCAATATAATGAACAATTATAATACAATGGAGAGCATTCGAATCATGCAGAATAATTCAAACCTCAGTTGGTCTAGCATAGGGATCATCACCATTGGAGTGCTCCGGAAGACTCAAAGTCAACTGAACTGAACCTAAACTCAGCTAATTGAAGTCACAATCAGTTAATTGACTAAGGAGGGCGCAAAAGTGATTATACTATGCATTCCAGTCAGAAAAGTGCGCATGAGGCCACAATCATTGGCATCCAGAGCTCTAACCCCCCATAAGAGTTAGATAACTCAGGTGGACTGCATTGGAACACTTAGTGGGTTCTTATAAAATAGGGACTTAAGTGGTCCTAAAATGATGCATGCAGGGCTCAGAAGGTGGTAGATGGATCCTGGATGACATCTGCACACCATTAGGGGGCAAATTGCATCATCAACTACTAGGAAAAATAAATAGTGCTAGGTAGGACAAGGATGGAGTATTAAAATATCCTAACACCCCCCCTTAATCCATACTTTTGCATCCTGGTCCCTAGTTACTAAGACCAAAGGTCACCCATACAATCAAATAAATGATAAAAAATAAAGAACAGCCCATGAACCAAGGAAATGGGGAAAACCTCATGGGAAACCCCCCCCCTCAAAATAGACTGAAACACACCAAAAGATCTATCTGGAGATATCTTCCTCTTGGGAGGAAGTGGATCATGCTCCAAAAACATGTGCTTGTATTCTCCTTTAGTGGATGCAAGAGAATATGGAGGCTTTTTGAACTTGCTCTTCAGATCGAACATGGTGAGAACAAATCCAAAAATATGAAGATCATCCTGGAACTTGTAATTCAAACCAGTTGAGGTAGGATCAACTCCATGAATGTGTAGATAGTTATTTGATATCTAATTTGAACCAACGTAGGTGAGATCATAACCAAATGAACTATGACATGATGGTGGTCGCTTGGACTTCAAATCAGCTCCAAGAATTGATAGATGGTTTCTTGTGATCTCCTTTGAACCAGCAGGGGTGAGATAAAACCAAAATCACCAAAATATGCCTGAGACTTGAACCCAAGCGAATGGTAATGTCCTCCAGCTTCAATGAAACTCTGAGAACATGTGCCAATGATTGAATAGAAGTAAATAGGAATCATGTGATCAAGGAGAGCGAATGCATCACCTCCGAACTCTGATTTAACCTCCAAAACATTCAATAGATCATCATTATGCACACTAGCAGACTCATGTGAAATAGAGGATTTAAGAACCTCTTCAGATTCTAGAGTATGAACTGGCTTATCTTGCTCAGAATTCGAAATAGAAGACATTCAGAACATGAGTGTTGAATCTGCAACTTCTTCTTCATCTTGAACAACTTCATCATGATATATGATTGAGGTCGAGACATAATTAGAGAGAACACTTAAGGAGGTATCACTGGGCTTGTTCTCCAAATAATTTGCACCAATCTCTTCATTCTGCTTGCCAAATCCTTTGTCCAGTTGGGCCCATAGATCACTTGGATATTCAACAATTTCAATGCCGGTAGCGCATACTAGGAGACATAGCAATACACATTGCTCCAAAGGATCTGTCACAGTCAGTTAGCCAATCATTCTCCTCTTCATACGAAGCAAAATCTCTCATAACACCAATACACATATCAAAAAGACTCTGTCTCTTTAGATATGCTATCAACTTTGGTTTCCACTCATCATAGTTGAATGGAGATAGAGGAGGATGTTACACCTAAATCTCATCATCATGAGTCCCATGTTAACTCAGTGTCGTAATCCCTAAAGTTCCCTTGATCAAGAAGACATGTAGAGCAAGTTGATGCCCTTTGTCCACAACCTCTACTTGGGTCAGCACAAGTTGTCTTTGAGCAAGAAGCGCCCAACTAGGTCAGGCGCAGGTTGCAGTCTAGTAGACTATGTCGGTGGCTCAGGTTTCCTTTGTGCAGCCTGCGCTTCCCCTCTCAGGCGTAGGTTTCCCTCATGAAACTTGTGTCGGGGTTGGTTTATTTGGATAAATGAGGCTTTTGAGCTATTTCTAGAACTTGGATGAGGTGGATCTCTATCCCTAACTCCTACGTGAGTTGTCCTATGGTTCCCTAACCTCAAGGAAAGATCCCTTAGTCCACTCCCCATGATCCTCAACCTACTCTATCCACTTGGTCCTATAAATACAAAGCTCCTCTCCATTCCAAAGAGAGGAATTCTATAGCACTTACATGCTGGTGGAATTAGCTTAGGTGATCCCTATCCATCTCTTGGGAGGCTTACATTTCCTTTGGAGGCTTTGGCTTGGATTATTGGAGGAGGATTGCAGCGTTAAGGCTTGGGTTGTAATCGTCTCTCTATTTTGTATTTCCTACTCTTTATACAGTAATATAAACTCTTGCCATAAATTTTATTGTGTTGATAATGTTTATAGTTTACTTCCTTAACTGTTTACTTAGATCAGTTAATGTTTAGATATGTTTTACTACCTGTATTGTCTCCACATATTTTGACAGGTCTTGCAGCTATGGGTCTGAAGACCGTGGACCTTGGAGCGATAACGAGGAGAAATATCTAAAAATATGAAGGTAAGATGTCTAATTACTCAATCTCTAGTCTGATCTAGGAAAGTAGCTTTATGTTCTGTTCGTATTTGTTCTAGATTCACATTGAACTAGGGAGATTTGGCTCGCGTCCGCTGAGTAGATTGTCCAATAACAAATCTGGCTACTCCACTTGGGAATACTTTGTTTTGATTTCAATTTGAATGTGTTGTCCATTGATTTCTTTGTGAGCCATTTCTTTTCCTCCTAAGCCCCTCCCATCATCAGATCTTGTCATTAGAGAGTCTGTCGGCTTGCCCTGACTCTTGGAGATCTTTGTTATTTTTCTACTTGTTATTCGCCCGACGCACCTAGGTTGTGTCTCCCTTGTGCCACTATCTATCTGGCACACTTTCCCATTGAACAACCTGTGCCACTAGCTCACTTTTGCTGAGTACAACCTATGCCACCGGCGCACTTTCTCTGTGTACAACCTGCGCCAGGCGCTCTGATCCATAGCAGTAACCTGCGCCGGCCCTTTAAGTTTGGTGTTCAATAAAGGTTTCCTCCATTTTTTGGATTTTGGTCTGATTGATTGTGATATGTAGGCTGCATATTATAGTCACAGAACCCCTAGACATAGCATGCTGCCTTTTTCCTCCATTTTTGGGTCTTTTCGAGATTTGGATCCATGTTTTGCCCTTTGAGTCAAAACTAGTGTTTTGCTTTCATTTTTAAGCGAAATAGATTCTATTTTTGAAAAAAGATTCCCCCTCATGGGGGGGGCATGAATTGTGTATCCTACAGTCGTTTTGACCCATATCAAGGTTTTAAGATAATTTTTGGTTTGGTGTTATTGGCTTGTTTTTAAAGACTTGAAAAGTGTGGGATATCCATGCCTTTTTTAGCCTCTTTTTCTTGGGTTGTGCATCTTGTTTCCTTTACATACTGAGATATCTAATGATTGATTGGGAAAGATTGAGTCCTTGTCTCCACTTTAGTTCAAAGATAAGCTTGACTTTGTCCCTCTTTTGATAGATTAACAAGTTGGAAAACATAAACATTCTTCTTACTTTGGTTTGATCATTTGACATTCTTGGTCTTACACTCATAAGAAGAAGAAAGGCTTGTTTCAGATTTGTGTGCATTTGAGTTAGATAACATTATTAAGTGATTTTCTATCTCTTGCATTTGATTGGAAACGTTTGTAGAATCCTTCTTTACGTAGCTTAGACATGTCTTTTTCGAGTGTAAAAATATAGGAAACGGATTAGATTTATTGCATTTGGTGTTAATAAAAAGATCTCTTTTATTGCTTTGGGTTATTTTTGGGCATCATTTTGATTTTTTCACTTGTTTCCAAAATTTTGAAAGAGTTAAAATTGCATTTCCATTGGGTTTTGAATTTGGGAAGAAAATATATATCTCTCTCCTTCTTAAGTAGAACTTCATAGAAACGAACACTTTCATTTTCATATAGATCATATTTGCATCCTGTTTAAATTCCAAGTCTTCACTTCATGTATTCACTTAACCGCACAAAATAAAATTAACGCTATCCTAGGTTAAAAACTTTTAGGAACTTGTGTGTTAGGTTAGTGATGTGTTCCGGCGTCGTTAAACGTGGAAGTTGTCGTTATCTTCCTGCACTGCATTCCGGGGGCATGCTGTTCTTCCACGTACCAACCAGTATATCAAAGGATCTTTCAAGTACCCTTGGGTATATCGAAAGGAACTTCACATACTCGGTAGTATATCAGAAGGATCTTGTCGTACAGTTGAGCATTAGACGGCACCACTACGGATTTGAGCTCCCACGTACCTTGAGTATATCGAGAGACCCCATTAGGATTCCTGGAACCATCCGAAAAAACCTTTTGACCATCTTGTTGTCGCAATACACCGAGAACAACACTCAGGGAGATTACTACGCACATACTGTTAGGTAGTCGCGTTATACGGCCAAGGGTGCGGTCCCAATCCTCCTTGGTTAGTGCTCTGAAAAATTGGCCCGAGTATAACTATTGGACCCTATAGTATATTACGAGTTGTGACAGCTTGACACACCCGTGAGGATCCATATTGTACATCCTTCATATTCACAAGTTTTCCCGTTTCTTTTAGTTTGAGTAGTGCTTCTTGTGCGTGATAATTAGAAGGACTTAGAGAGTTTAAATATCGCGACCTATTCTGGGACTACCAATCAAGAGGATCCTTTTCAAGGGGTACCTTTTGTCTTTCCTCCAGTTGGAGATATTGGTCCTCCCTTTATTGCCACTTTAAATCTTCCTAGATTAACCATAGGATTACCGGTATGGTTATTCAATCCAGTGATTTCGGCTGTACCCAATGTTTCAAATGTTATCTCTCCACCACAAGAGTGTCAATCCCAAACTGATCCTTCCCCTTCTTCAGATGCTTCTTCTTCCTCTCTTGATCAAAGCAGTAGTGTTAGTAATCAGGAGGATAAGAAGAAGAAGAAAAGGAAGATAAAGAAGAAGAAGGATAAGAAAGAGACTAAGCATCAACCATCTGCCTCCGATGGCACTCATTCTATTCGAACACCTCGTAGACCCAAGTTCCCTTGCAATTTTTGCAAGGGAAATCACCTTCTCAAGGATTGTCTCGGTATTTCCAAAGTGTTAGAAGAGTGTTCTAAAGCCTCCAAAACACCTACATCGTCAGCCTCTAGACATCATACTAATGATACCCCATCAACTAGTGACTCTATGGTTAAGGGTAGGAAAGGTAAAGTAAAAAATTCGTGTTTGCTATGCAAGGGCATGCACCTTACTTACCTTTGTCCACACATGGATGAAGCCTCACTATTGTTGGAAGACATTACTATATCTCAGAAACACCTCCAGCTGGTCGTCATAAGTCGTCCCTTGACCCCCCATTGGTTGATGAAATGGTCGATCCAGCTCCATCCTCAATTGATCCCACTCTTTATTCAAAGAGTGAAGTTGAAGTGGTCGAGTCGATATCTCCTCCACTTGATCCCACTCTTTTATTGGAGAATGCCCAGATTGAAGTAGTCACCATGATAAAATCTTCGTCTCATTCTAGTCTTGCAGTTGAGAGTGAATTGGCAACCGTTGATGTTTTCCTAGTTAGTCCAGATTGTTCTAGGCAAGAGGAAATCATGTCCATTCCCACAGGACCCCCTCCAAGTACTGAGGTCATTTCCTTTTATTGGAATGGTCTAACGGAATCTCGTCTTCCTTCGAGTGTTCCTTTACAAATATCTGTATGAGTTTCTGAGAAGGAAATATTTTGCACTATAGTTGATGAAGGAGCTTCTGTTAGTATTTTATCCTCAACTGCTTGGAAAGCTATAGGTTCCCCTCAGCTTGTGCCAGTCACTGACCAGATTTTGACTTTTAATAGAAGGCCTACCAGACCTTTAAGGATCCTTCCTTAGTTACCTATCACTTTAGGAGGGAAAACTGTCTGTATTGATGTTATGGTAGTCCAAGGTCCCTTAGATTTTAATCTACTCCTTGGACGAGACTATGTTTATGAAATGAAAACTGTAGTGTCCTCACTCTTTTGAGTGATGTATTTTCCTCATCATGGGAATATGGTGACCATTGATCTGCTTTCCTTTGTGACACCCACTCATCCCATGAATCATAGTCATCAGATTTCCCTAAATGTTCCACATGTTTTAGTGGTTTCTTCCCCCTAGGGATGGGGAGCATGTACCCAGCCTCTGGACATCATGCTAGAGTTTTTTCCCCTAGCTTCTTAGGCTAGGGGGCACACTACCAACCTTTGGACATCATGTTGGGTAGGAAGCATTTCCAAGCATAGTTATTGTCTATTTCAAGCTTATGTAAAAATGAAATAGATCTTCCTCCCATTGAGTCGAGTCTCCCACTAGATTTAGGACTTGAACCTTCATTTCATCTGCCTATGTCACTGATCCTCGTTCTTCCTACCCCCTTGGTGAACATATTCATATTAGTAACTAGGATTTTAAATTGGGTAAGGAAGAAGAGTAGTCAGACGAAACGAATCTTGGGGGGCATGTTAAGCCACTAGAAATCATGTTGGGGGCATCTACCAACCTCTGGATATCATGTTGGGAAGAAACCCGTCAATGGGCCTTAACCATGAGCATAGTTCCCTTTCTGTGTCAAGCTTGTTAAAAAATGAAACAAGTTCCCATGAGCACAGATTATTCTTTGATTTCAAGATCGTTAAAAAATGGAATAGACTACTACAAGCATAGTTTACCATTGGTTTCGAGCTTGTATAAAAATCAAACCATTCCCGAGCATAGTTTACCTGTGGTTTCAAGCTTGCATAAAAATGAAACCACCTTCATGAGCATAGTTCCCTTTCTATATCAAGCTCTTTAAAAAATGAAACAGTTCATGAGCAGAGTTCTATTCTTGTGTCAAGCTCGTTAAAAAATGAAACAGATCCTTTTCCATTGAGTCGAGTCTTCCCATAGACTTAGTACCTAAACCTTCTTTTCATCCTCCTATGCCATTTGACCTTCCTTCATCTCTGGTGAACATATTCATTTTTATTAACCAGGAGTTTAATCGAGTGAAGATATAGATTAGGAGAATGAAATGAAGCTTGGGGGCATGTCTTCAACCTCTGGACATTATGTTGAAGTCAACTCGATGACCTCTCCACACCATGTTGGATTTAAGTCACTTACTTCTAGAAATCATGCTGGGGGCATGTACCAACATTTGGATATCATGATGGGAGAAAATCCACCAATGGGAATATTTTCGAGCATACTTTCTTTTGGGTTTCGAGCTCGCTAAACCATGAAAATAATCCCGAGCATAGTTCATTTTTTGTTACAAGCTCGTTAAAAAATGAACTAGACATCATGAGCATTCTTTTCACCTATCTTCAAGCCCATTAAAAACAATAAGATGGTATTGAGCATTCTTTTCACCTGTCTTCGAGCTCGTTAAAAACAATAAGATGGTATTGAGCTTACTTTTTAATTTTTCATGCTCTGGTTCAAATATGAAAAAGATTCCGAGTGCCTTTGATACCATTGTCATGCTCGTTAAAAAATTGAGTAAAAAGGTGTGTCTAACGAGTATAGGTTTATCACTTTATCTGGCCTCACTGGACTATTTACGGAAAAGGAACTGTGCCGAAATTACTTTTTCCTTTTTCATACTCGGTCATCAACCATGACAAAGTTGTTCATGGAGACCTCTTTAAGCTCTTTTTAGGATCTTGAAATATGAAAAGATCGCCAAGCGAGCTTGATGCGTTCATGCTTGTAAAATTATTTGAATGATCATCTTCCTGGTGATAGTTTACCCCTTTTTCAGACCAAGGAGCACTACTTACGAAAAAGGAATACTCCAGCCAATCATGACTGGAAGAGTCCTCTCTCGCGTTGTTTTACCCTTTTCTGGGCGAAGAGACTAACTTTACAAAAAAAGGACCTTTGGAGTCTTCTTTAGTTCTTTTCAGACTCTCTAAACATGAAATGACGCCGAGTTTACCTTCTATGGACTCGTTAAAATTTAACATTGAAGGGACCGTCATGGGACGAACCCCTCCTATCCTAGGTTTGTAAAACATTTTGGATTGGAATCATCCATGGGATGAGCTATACCGATCATCTATTTACCCTCCTTAAGCTTGTTAAAAAACAAATGAGGCACTCATCAGTCATGATGGGGAAAAAGGAAAGATTTTTTGTTACATCATAATTCGTGAGGTACATAGTCGCTCTTGAACATGGCACTCATTTGCATTTGCATTCAGTACTTGGGTAATCCGTTTGTCTTCGAGTCCTACTGATTTCATGAGTCTTGTCACTCCTTTGGGCCATCCAAAGAATGTTTCAACTATCAGTCGCATTGGGAATCGGTATTGTTCTCGTCGTGTCAATACTGCCAGGTCATGCCATGCCCATGTTCAAGAGATGTTCATTACTCATCATCTGCAGTTAGTACACCTTCCATCATGTTGGTCTACCTTGAGTCAGTCTTGCATATTACTCTGTTGTCTGATCTACATCAAACATATGTTATCGTGTTTCGTGTCGTTGATGGGAGATTCATCATGGCCCTCCTTCGACGGATTCATCCTTGTCGGTGCCAACACATCATCCAATTATTGAATCTAGAAACCAATCGAGCACCTTGGTCCTGCATGCCTTAATGGCAGGTTACCTCGCTTTCAACATGGGTTTACATAATTGACTCTTGATTGAAATTAGATTTCATCAAGCATTCGACCTCAACTCATTTATTCACGCTCGGTGATATGTATTGTGATACCTTGGGGATCATCGACATTAATGGTGATTTCCCTCGCACTTGTTAATGGTATACAACAATGACCAGTAATCAAGTGGTTTCTACCATGTTCGACTCCAAAACATTGTAATCACATGGATATATTTGTATCATTGCGGGTTCAACTTGAAGACCCTAGGGAAAATCATGTCTTACCCAAGTTGCGATGGAGATTTTTTGAGTCATATTACATGGATCCACTATTGTATTGGTCGTGGCTATGTCATCATCTCATCATGGATCTACGATTGTGTCTAGTAGCCATGATTGTGTTCAGTTGGTCATTACTACCATGGATCTTCAATGTATTGGTCGGCAACCATGTTATGTGTCATATGGGACTTGTATCTCAGAGTCAATTGTACTGTAGTAGCATCTTCCAACCAACAAGTCCTTGTCATCCATCTTTCAAAGCGTTTCATCTGTCTTGTTTTGCCAACTTCATGCTTTGGGGGGCATTCTGTTACACCTAAATCTCGTCATCATGAGTCACATGTTAAATCAATTCCGTAATACCTGAAGTTCCCTTGATCAAGAAGACATGTAGAGCAAGTTGATGCCCTTTGTCCACAACCTCTACCTCGGCCAGCACGGGTTGTCTTTGAGCAAGAAGTGCCCAACTAGGTCAGGCACAGGTTGCATTCTAGCAGACTGTGTTCATGGCTCAGGTTTCCTTTGTGCAGCCTGCGCTTCCCCTCTCAGGCACGGGTTTCCCTTGTGCAACTTGCGTCGAGGTTGGTTTATTTGAATAAAGGAGGCTTTCAAGCGATTTCTAGAACTTGGATGAGGTGGATCTCTATCCCTAAATCCTAGGTGAGTTGTCCTATGGTTCCCTAACCTCGAGGGAGGATCCCTTAGTCCTCTCCCCATGATAGTCAACCTAATCTATCCACTTGGTCCTATAAATACAAATCTCCTCTCCATTCCAAAGAGAGGGAGTCTATATCACTTACATGTAGGTGGAATTAGCTTAGGTGTTCCCAATCCATTTCTTGGGAGGATTACATTTCCTTTGGAGGCTTTGGCTTGGATTGTAGGAGGAGGATTGCAGCATTAAGGCTTGGGTTGTAATCATCTCTCTACTTTGTATTTCCTACTCTTTATACAGTAATATAAACTCTTTCCGTAAATGTTGTTGTGTTGATAATGTTCATAGTTTACTTCCTTAACTATTTACTTAGACCAGTTAGTGTTTAGATATGTTTTACTGCTTGTATTGTCTCCACATGTTTTGATAGGTCTTGCAGCAACGGATCTGACGACCGGGGAGCTTGGAGCGATAACGAGGAGAAAGATCTACAAATATGAAGGTAACACATCTAATTACTTGATCTCTAGTTTGATCTAGGAAAGTAGCTTTATGTTCTATTCTTATTTGTTCTAGATTCACATTGAACCAAGGAGATCTAGCTCACGTCCTCTTGAGTATATTTTCCAATATTGCTTTCATATTCATGGAAGTTGTTGTAGAATACCTGCAAAAACAATGGAAAATATCTACTGCTGCAACTGCAAAAAACTGCTGCACTCAAAAACTTCGAATGAAGTGAAAAAAATCTCAATTTTGGGAGATAGACTACTGCCAAGCACTGCTTTTGAACAATAGGCACATTTTTCCGGATCCTTCACACCTGGCTAGACCTCATTGAATTTCTCCAATGAATTAAATGCAATGGCACCAGGATTTGTTGTGGAAATCCAAAGGTTTTTGGTGCACTACCGAAAGCAGCTGCTCAACCTATTCGCTCATGGGATCTTATACCATGTGAAATTATAACTCGCACCAGATCTAAAGAGCTGAGGATACCCCACAAAGAAAGAATGAGAAGAAAATTTGAAGGAGAGTGAAAACTGCAGTAAAAAAGAGCAGAAGAATAATAATGCAGCAGAACTTAGATAGGAGCAGAATAATGTCACACTACTCAATTATCATTATAATGAACAATTATAATACAATGGAGAGAATTTGAATCATGCAGAAGAATTCGAACCTCAGTTGGTCTAGCATAGGGATTTTCACCACTGGAGTGCTTCGGAAGACTCAAAGTCAATTGAACTGAACCTAAATTCAACTAACTGAAGTCACAATCAGTTAACTAACTAAGGAGGGTGCAGTAGTGAGTCTGTCATGCATGCTAGTCAGAAAAGGGTGCATGAGGCCACAATCAATGGAATCTGGAGCTCTAACTCCCCACAAGAGTCATATAACTCGGGTGGATTGCACTGGAACACTGAGTGGGTTCCTATAAAATAGGGAAATGACTCAAGTGGTCCTAAAATGATGCATGCAGGGCTCAGAAGGTGGTAGATGGATCCTGGATGACATTTGCACACCGCTAGGGGGAAAATGACATCATCAACTAGTAGGAAAAATAAATAATGCTAGGTAGGACAAGGATGGAGTCTTAAAATATCCTCACAATTGTTAGAAGATAAATTGTTGACCTAGGAAATTTTAAAAAGAAGAGGATGGTGTGGCCCGATTTATTATGTACTATGCAAGGAGGAAGAGGAAACAAGCAATCATCTCAGCTGGGAATTCCCTGCCACAAGGCTAGTCTAGAAGGAAGTTCTCAATTTTTTAAATCTAACCCTTGATTGGAACCTTCGCTCTTTTGGTGAAATTCTTTAATGTTGGGTACAAAATCACAGAGATATGGCTGCCCTTCCTTTGTTTATAGTGTGGTCAATATGGAATCACCGAAACTCCATTATCTTCCAAGATAAGAAAATTTCGGTGATCAATATGGCAGTCAAGGCTACATCAAGTTTCAAAGAATTTAATATTGAACCTCCACCTGCAAAAAAACTTATCCTGAAAATCCCCTTCATCGACTTTAATAAGCCATATGGATACTTTGACAGAGCCTCCCAATCAGATGGGAGTGTTTCCAGAGTTGGGATGTATCTTGTGATCAACATAAATTTCAATGTTAATATGTGGCTAGGATGTGGGAAAGAAACCAACACCCGAATTGAGCTCATCGCCTTGGGAGGCATTCTCTTTTTCGCCAAAACAGAAAAAAATTGAAAATCTACAAATCATGGGGGACTCCAAAATCATCTTGGATTGGGAAACTAATAAGAGCGGTTTAAATGTCCTTAACCTGCTCTGATGGAAGAAAAAAATACAAGATATTATGACATCTTTCATTTCTTTATCTTTCAACATATCTTGTGAAAATCCTCACAGCAGATCTAAAAGCTGATGTATACCTCACAATGAAAGAATTTAGGAATAAGATTAAGAGTGGTCAATGCAGTAAAATGAGCAACAGAATAATAATATAGTAGAACTCGGATAGAAGAAAAATAACTTCATACACACTAATTCATTAATCACAATATGGACAAATAAGTAGTACAGTGCATGAGGATTCGAATGCCAAGGTGGCAATTCGAATTAGCCTTCATGAAGTGATCAAAAGATCACTAGAGTGTCATCGGATCACAACTAGAAGTCTTCATCATCATCAGTGGAGTCATCAATGCTCAAGTAACTGTCAACCATCAATCAAACTGAGTCTAATTGAGTGTGGTCGGTGTAACTAAGTGTAACTGGCACTAACTGAATGAAGGAGGCTCAGTGGAGGGCACATGAGGAGTTAACTGGAGTCAGAATGGGAAGTCTAGTCTCACTGGAGGTCCATCGGAGTGATACAGTCAGTTGAGAGTCATTCTAGCCTTAAATAAAGGAAAGAACTGATGATAACTCAATTAACTGAAGTGCAACTGAGTGGTAGGTGAGAGAGGATGAGTGGCTTCCTTAAATCAAGGAGGAAGGGCGCACTAAGCTCTAGGAGGGATAAAAATGATCTGAGAGAAGCTCCCAGGGGCTGTCTAACAGAGGCTAGGTGTTGGGACTGATGACTGGGGTGCATGCAATTGCATGCATGTATACAGAATGCATGCAAGACTGCAAATGCAAATAATGAAAATGCTGGTAGGACTAGGATGGAGTATATGAATATCCTAACACCCCCCCTTAATCCATCCTGGGCCCTGGTAATTGAGACCAAAGGTCACCCAATACAATGAATAATAATAACAGTCAATAAACCGAGGAAATTGGGAAAACCTCATGGGAAAAATACCCCCCTTCTAAATAGACTGTAAGGCATACACAAAAATAAATGCTCCAAACTCAAGCAAGTGTGATGCCTGGACATATGTCTGGAGGTATCTTCTTCTTGGGAAGAAGTGGATCATGCTCAAAAGGCATGTGCTTGTACTTTCTCTTCAGATCGAATGTGATGAGAACAAATCCAAAAGTATGAGGATGATCCTTGAACCTGTGATTTGAATCAGCTGAGGTAGGATCAAATCTATGAATGTGCAGATAGTCTTTTGTCTTCTCCTTTGAACCATCACGGGTGAAATTATGCCAAAAAGAACCATCACATGATTGCTTGAAATCCAAATCAGATTTAAGACTTGAAGAATAGTTTCTTGAGATCTCATTTGAACCAGCAGGGGTGAGATCAAAACCATCATATGTATGAGAAATTATCCCAAGTAGTGATTGCTTAGAATCCAAATTAGATCCAAGACTTGAATCATGGTTTCTTGAGATCTCCTTTGAACCATTAGAGGTGAGATCAAAACCAGTAAGTGCATGAGAAATTATCCTAAGCGAATGGCAATGGCCATTATCTTCAATAACCTTCTGAAAGCATGAAATAATGATCATATAGTAGTACATAAGAGGTGAGTGATCAAGGAGAGCGAATGCATTACCTCCAATGGCTGATTTTACCTCTGAAACATTCAATAGATCATGATGCAAACCAACAAACTTTGGTGCAAGAGAGGATTTAGGACCTTTTGAAATTTCTAGAGTGTGAGCTGGCACAGAATTAGAAATAGAAGAAATTTGGAGCATGAGTGTAGAATCTGGAAGTTCTTCTTCTTTGTGGACAACTTCAATATGAGATATGTTTGATACTGATTCATGATCAATGAGATCATCAAGAAGGGCGAATGCAACACTTTGCTTGCTCTCGAAAGGGTTTGGACCAATCCCTTCATCCTGTTTGCCGAATCTTTCATCCAAATGGGCCCATAGCTCTTTTGGAGATTCATAATCATCAAAATCAAGGAAGTGGATTACCATGCATCAAGACATAGCAAACAACATGGCTGCACTGACTCTTCCACCTTCATTTAACCAGTCATACTCTTCTTCAGAGGATTCAAACTCTCTTTCAAAACAATAATCAAAGAGACCATGGCTCTTCAAATATGCTATCATTTTTTTTCTTCCATTCATCATAGTTGAATGGAGAAAGAGGAGGGATTTCTTCTGAATTCATGGAAGCTGTAGAAGACCTGCAAAAACAATAGAAAATGTCTGCAACTGCTACTGTTGCAAAAATGCAAAAACTGCTGCACTCAAAATCTTGATAATAACCTGCAAAAAACTCTCAGGAATGGAGATAAACAATACTCTCAACATGCTCTGATACCATGTGAAAATCCTCACAGCAGATCTAAGAGCTGATGTATACCTCACAATGAAAGAATTTAGGAATAAGATTAAGAGTGGTCAATGCAGTAAAATGAGCAACAAAATAATAATATAGTAGAACTTGGATAGAAGCAAAATAACTTCACACACACTAATTCATTAATCACAATATGGACAAATAATTAGTACAATGCATGGGGATTCGAATGCCAATGTGGCAATTCGAATTAGCCTTCATGGAGTGATCAAAAGATCACTAGAGTGTCATCAGAGCACAACTAGAAGTCTTCATCATCATCAGTGGATTCATCAATGCTCAAGTAACTGTCAACCATCAGTCAAACTGAGTCTAACTGAGTGTGGTATGTGTAACTGAGTGTAACTGGCACTAACTGAATGAAGGAGGCTCAGTGGACGGCGCATGAGGAGCTAACTGGAGTCAGAATGGGTATTCTAGTCTCACTGGAGGTCCATCGGAGTGATACAGTCAGTTGAGAGTCAATCTAGCCTTAAATCAAGGAAAGAACTGATGATAACTCAATTAACTGAAGTGCAACTGAGTGGTAGGTGAGAGAGGACGATTGGATTACTTAAATCAAGGAGGAAGGGTGCACTAAGATCTAGGAGGGATAAAACTGATCTGAGAGAAGCCCCCAGGGGTTGGCTAACTTAGGCTAGGTGCTGGGACTGATGACTGGGATGCATGCAATTGCATGCATGCAAGACTGTAAATGCAAATAATGAAAATGCTGGTAGGACTAGGATGGAGTATAGGAATATCCTAACATGTCTACCGTGAACTAAATCAACAAGCAGTTCAACTATCAAAATCAGCAATCCACATGACAGAGGGAGTCATCAGCTATGAATTTTTTTTCGATGGCAATGTCCAGCAACAAGGTGATCTCCTCTCAACCTATTCCTTTTGAGCAATTTTCACTCTTCTCTATGCACATCCTCTGTTATTAATCACACTTCTATAGGATTTTTATTTTGTAATTCCCTTTCGACTTTCTTTCCATTTGCTCTATTTGCTAGTTACCGCTGGGAACGCTTGGTCAATGGCGCAATCTTGAATGAGGTCATACTAGTCTATTTTGGGTCTAGTTTTTGTAAGAGTTTTAGGCTGGTATTCCTGTGCCTGTTTCGAGGATCTCTATCTTGACTAAGAATGAACCTTGCTCTGCACATAGCCTCCATGTATACTTTTATTCAATGAATACCAAGTATAATACATAATTTTGGGAAAAAAAACAATTTTATTGTCGAAATGTCACTTATCAAAAGTGATTTCATCACCAAAATGTCACTCATCAAAAGCAATTTTGTTGCCAAAATGTCGCTCGACAAAAGGGATTTGTTGGCTGCAAAGTCGCTTGTCAAAGGCAATTTCATTTTTGAAACAATGCTCAAAAATGCATTTTTTCACCTAACACATCGCTCTCAAAATAAAATTCACCACCGAAACGTTGCCTTTGAAAAGTCTTTTAATTGCTGAAAATCCACATGAAAAATGGGCAATCGTGCGGAAAGATAAGCAAATAGAAACATTTCTCCGAGTTTTGAACACTTCCTCATCACAAACAAAAAGGTATTTGTGGCATGATACACCACCCTCCAAAACACATTCTCTATGTGAGACATTGCTTCACATATGGCATTTCTCATGGGTATATCGTGGTCTAAATGATCACATTTTCCATGCGATTAGAAAGAACAAAGGAACCTGAAAGGACAAAGTCCGTTAACTTGGATAAATGAGTTATAATCCAAAAAAATGAAAAACATAAAACCGTTGGACCTTTCTCACTTTAACGCTTGTGACCTCTTTTGCAAAAGGAATAGTGCCAAGATGCCCATTTGTGACTAGCTAACTACCATAAGAAGCTGAGAATAAGTGGACATGTTTCAATTTCACCCTGACCACATCACTCACCTACTTGTTAGGTATGCTAGGTCACCTACCTAAAGGAACATTTATACCTTTGGGATAATTTTAACAAATCAACTATTTACACCTCAACAACGAGTTACCTCGATCCTTTAACCGTTGAAGTATTTATAAGATCACATTTATAGCATGCTTTTGGTTCAAACCAAGGGTTTCAAACTGGAATCACTCCTTCAAATAGAACCCTGGTCTTCTAGGTAAAATCTAGCCTGGTCATGGAATTGAAGCCACAGTATCCTTTCACCTATCTGATGCCTAAATGGTGATATCCACCTACCAAAATCGATCTTCATGCACAAAATTCCCATAGCTCCAATGCTTCACGTTTTACCCTAAAATCTCTTGCCAAGATTTTTGCATGGAATATTTCTTTTTAAATATGAAAGTTACATCATAGATATTTAACTTGGAGGACACATAGTTGTTCGAAATGATTTTCCTCCTTGAATTTCTCTGAAAGAACATCGAGTTTGAAGTTTATTTAGTGAAGCTTTATTGTGCTCTAGTAGAATAATTTTTTTTTCCTAACAAGGCTAATTAGTATGCATGATGAAAGCTCTGAGTTGCAAGTCAATACACATTATCGAGACACCAAAAATGTCATTAAGGCTAAACTTGTCTATAAATGGGGTGATATGTATGAGATCTTCAAGAACGAGAAATATCCCAGTATCTCTATAGAGGACAAAGAAAATCATGGAGAATATTAGAACATCACTAAATATGAACTCCATAGAGTAGCATCTAGACCCGCTTTCCCATGTGCAAAAATAATCTCTAGGATCTTGTTGAGGTGGAATATTGAAGACCGCTTAGTAAAAAACATGGATTCATCCAAGGTGATAGCATATTTTTAGCCTGCTAGCTTGGAAGTTTACTACAAGTTCCCATCTCCTAGAGTGCATTAGATAGAAGAGGGGCTTGCACAAGTTCAACTAGACATATATTACATCAGCAGATGGTGGATGGAGGAAAATATATTCAAATCCAAGGGATATGGTGGTCCATACCCTACCAAGTGCTTGAGACCACCTTATCAGATGATAGCAATGCTATTGGCCAAATTATATGGTGAAGAAGATGCCTCTTTGTTTTACGAGTCCTAGATACCAGTGTTGCATATTATTATCACACATGATTATACTTTCAATTGGGGAGCTATTATATCAACTAATATAAGCCAAGTTGTTGTAACTACGGGAGATCCACCATCGTGGAAACCCTCTCGGTTCTATGTCATCCTATCTGTTGGATGTAATTTGTTCCTTGAACTCATTCCTAGGCATGAAGTGGAAATGACATCCATTCAAACCACCCATTCATGTTTATTGCAAGTTGTTGTAGGAGCATAAATATACAAGTATTTATCAGAGAATCTATGAAGAATTCATAAGGCCTTTGTACACACTTATTCACCAACAACTGGCCAACTATATGTCTGATTCAACATTAAAATCTCTTATGTGATTGGTACCTTACCTAATATTATTCATATATGAGAATTTACGACTTCTCTCAACCTCCATATATCCTTCACATGTATGTCATAGATAAATTAGTGTTGACGGAAATTGCACTAGACTTATATCAATAGGATTAGATCGACACTGGTAGCAAGCAAAAAGTACCTATGGCCCCCACTGCCTCTAATTGTTTGGAATTACAATATAGATTTTTCTAAAGATTTCTGCTATGTAGAGCAAGATGTTAGTGCTCTCTATTTCAATACTAAGAGTTTCCAAAGGAAGGATCCGCTTAAGGTAGTGAAAAAAAACATTGTGACTCATGTGTTGGGAGTGTTATATTCCTTGCATGAAAATTGACTAGCAAAATCGATAATCGACTGGTATAAGTTGACTGGAGTCAGAGGCGATAGATGATGGAAGTTTGGTCGACTAACCAATTGAAATAGTCGTTTGGTCGAAGGAAAATGACTAGTTGATGAGAAGTCGACAGAACAACCAAATGCTCAACGAGAAATCAACCAAGGTTGACCCAGTCAATTCGATTGTAACAAATTGACTGAAAGTAGTTAGGAAGTTATGGATTTCCATTAATGAGCAGTTGGTTGTATTGCATCTATAAATAAGATGTAATGGCTATGCAAATAGTGTGTGGAATGGTGGATGTAATCAAGTTTTATTTGTGGTGTGGAAAATCACAATTGTAAACACCTATTATGAGTGTTTTATTAATAGATGAGTGGAAAGCTCATTGGTTTGTTGGTTTCCCTCGAGGAGAGGGGTTTCCAGGGTAATTTATGTGTATTGTGTTGATGTATTATGTACCATTGTTTTATGTCTAATTGTGTTTAACTATATAAATCAATTTACAAGCATACTATAATTGGTCTTAGACCCAACAATTGGTATCAGAGTTGTATTTGGCTGCAGCAGGATGCCTTTGTTGCTAATGGTTTGGCTTGGTCCCGAATTTGGTGGATACCTATTGCAGTTGGAGTTTTCAGAAACATTGATTTATAGTATTAATGGATATCATGTCAAGGATAGAAATTGAAAATTTTAGTGGGAAAAAATTTGATATTTGGAAGCTTAAAATGGAGGATCTTCTTGTGGATCGAGAACAATGGGTTGCAGTCTACCCAAGAACGACTCCGACTGGTGTGCCAAAGGATGTTTGGAAAAAGATCAACAAGAAGACAAGTACAATCTGAATTTGTTTAGAAAATTATGTAATATTGGAAGTGTTAGAAGAAGACATGACAAAGAAGCAATGGGAAAAGTTGAGGAACTTGTACTAGTTGAAATATCTGGTTCACAAATTGTTTGTCAGAAGAAGTTATATCTTCTGAGTATGGGTGAAGGTGACTCGGTTACAGAGCACCTGAATTTGTTCAACACTGTGATCAATCAATTATTGTCCATGGATATTAAAATAACTGAGTAGGAAAAATGTATCAGATGTTGTGTTATTTTCCAGATTCCCGGGATAGCATGATCGTGGCTATTGAAAGCAATAATACCACATTGAAGATTAACAATATGGTCACATATATGCTATTAGAAAATATGAGAGGAAAGAACATGGAAGGTTCTACCCACGATTCCTTGATGATAAGAGGTTGAACGATAGACAAAGGAAAAGGAAAGACCTCTAGTATAAAGTCAAATTCGAGGGGTAGATCTAACACCACATCCCTTGGTAGCAACAAAAACATGTTGGCAATGTGGTAAGTCGATTATTATAGACGAAACTGTAAGTCAACGGAAGTTGAGAAAGACAAATGGTTTGAGGAATGTCAATCGGATGATGGTAAGTCTTTGGAAGAAGAAAAAGGTGATGTGTATTTTCCCTCCACAAGTACATAGTCGGATTGTGACTCTTGGTTGATCGACTCTAGCACGTCATATCATATGACACCTTGTAAAGAATGGTTCTATGAGTATGAAAAGTTCAGTGGTGGTGATTTCCTACTGGGAGATGATTCACTGACCATGATAGTCGAATGAGGTAAAGTTCGACTAAAACTTAAAGATGGAAGAATAGGAACACTTCCAAGAGTACTGCATATCCCAGGTTTGGCAAGAAACTTGATCTAGATTAGTAAGATGGGGAATGCAGGTGTGCAATTTGTATTTGAGAAAGATATGTGCAAGATGGTGCGAGGAGCAATGGTATTGATGAGAGGATTTCTGACTAGAACCTTGTACAAGCTATTGGGATGAACAGACACCGACGAATGTGCTAATGTGGTTTGTCCTGAGTCTAACAACATATCTTCTTGTCTAGTCGAATCGACCATGTTGTGTCATCAACATATGGGACATGTAGGTGAAAAATTTCTTCGTGCTATGCACAATAATGATATGGTCGAAGGTCTCCCAAAATATTATGAAGAAGTCAACTTCTGTGAACATTGTATTTATGGTAAACAGAGTTATGAAAGGTTATCATCTGGTGTTGCTAGGGCTAAGGAAATACTGGAGTTTATACTTAGTAATGTGTTTGGACCCATGTTAGTCCCTTCACTAGGAGGATCTCAATATTACGTTTCTTTCATAGATTATTTATCCAAAATGACTATGGTTGTATTTTTCGAGGAAGAAATCTGAGGTTTTTGAGAAGTTTCAAGAGTTCAAGCTCTTGTGGAAAATCATACTAGTAAAACAATTACGGTGTTGAGAACTAATAAAGGAGAAGAATTTTGTGGGAAGGCGTTCAACTAGTTATGTAGACAGCATGGTATAGATCGAAAAAACACAACTCCACACACACCTCAATAGGATAGAATTGCTGAAAGAATGAACAAAACATTGATGTAGAAAGCGAAGAGCATGCTTAGTGGTGCATGAATCGCACAAGAATTCTAGGTAGAATCAATCAACATGACATGTTACCCGGTGAATAGGTCGTCGTTGACGGATCTGTTCGATAATACTCTATATGAGGCATGGGTTGGTATAAATCCCTATGTTACACATCTCAAGTTTTTTGGGTGTGATTCCTTTGTGCATATCCCAAAGGAGAAAAGAAACAAGGTTGACAACGGGTCAAAAAAATGCATCTTAATTGAGTAAAAGGATGGAGTGAAAAGGTATAAGATGTGGAATCCAATCACGAGGAAGGAATTTTATAGTATAGATGTGATATTCAAAGAAGTTGGAGACACTTCTAAGGATGAAGAGGTTAAAAGAGAAAAACCAAAAAAGTAAGAGTTTTAAATGAACGACAAAATTCTAGATTTCGGTGAGTCGACTGGATCCAACGAAGAGATGGAATAACATACTCCCGATGTTAGGAGGTCTGGTTGAGCAAGACAACAATCACAAAGGTATATCCCACTCGACTTTCTCTCTGCTTTTGCATTATATTCCATAGAAGATGAGCCCAGGTTAGTAAATGAAGCAATTGACTCGACATAGGGTAAACTCTAGAAAAGGGGCACGGAAGAAGAATGAAACATGGGATCTAGTCACATTACAAAACGGAAGGAAACCCGTCGATAGTAAGTGGGTGTTCAGAAAAAAAGTTGAATGCAATAGGACAACTTGAGAAGTACAAGGCTTGACTCGTAGCGAAAGGATATTCACAAGTCTAAGGAGTCAAATTTGGTGAGATTTTCTCTTATGTTGTCAAGTTAAGTTCCATAAGGGTACTAATGTCTTTAGCTGCAACATTTGGTCTTGAGATAGAACAGATGGATGTTAAGACAACATCCCTTCATGGTGGTCTTGAAGAAGAGATTTATATGAAGCAACCTGAAGGTTTAACAGTGGAAGGAAAAATTGAGTTGGTCTACAAGATCAAAAAGTCTATTTGTAGTCCAAAACAATCGCCCGCTGCAACATTTGATCTTGAGATAGAATAGATGGATGTTAAGACAGCATCCCTTCATGGTGGTCTTGAAGAAGATATTTATATGAAGCAACCTGAAGGTTTAACAGTGGAAGGAAAAAATGAGTTGGTCTACAAGATCAAAAAGTCTATTTGTAGTCCAAAACAATTGCCTATGATGTGGTATCAGAAGTTTGATATGTATATCCAACAATTGGGGTTTGTGAGAAGTCAGGTTGATCATTGTGTGTATGGGAATAAAGCCGGTAGTCATTTCGTATATGTAGTTTTGTATGTCAACGACATGTTTTTGGTTGGAAATAACATGGATCTCATAAAGAAGGTAAAACTATAGTTATCCTCCAAGTTCGACATGAAGGATCTTGGAGTAGCAAATTTCATTCTTGGAATGGAAATACAGAGATATTGAGCAGGTAGATGGATTTGGTTAAGTCGGAGAAAATATGTTGAGACAATTTTGAAAAATTTCAACATGCAGAAGAGTAGATAGGTCAATGTCCCTATTCCTCATGTGGAATTCAAGTTATCTGTTGAATAGTGTCCTAAGACACAAAAAGAAATAGAGTACATGTTACATGTGCCCTATACTAGTGACTTAGGTAGTCTAATGTATGCTATGGTCTATACTCGATCGAATATTTCTCGTGCAGTGGGAGTACTGAGGAGGTACATGTCAACACTTGGAAAAGAGAACTGTACCATAGTCAAGATAGTATTCAATTACTTGTGAGGCATGAAAGATTATGTAATATGTTATGGAGGGGAGCCTGAGAGCACACAGGAAATCAATGTACATGGATTTTTTTATTCCGAATGGGCTCTAGTTATTGACCGTAGACGATCGACTGGTGGATATGTGTTCAAGCTATTTGACAAAGCAATCTGTTGGATGAGTAGGAGGCAGTCGGTCATTGCATTGTTGGATATTTAGGCTAAATACATGGAAGCTACTCATGCATGTAAGGAGTTTGTTTGATTGCATAGATTGTGTTCAGATGTTGGGTTGGTCAGCATGTTGTTAGGTTGGATTGTGATAGTTAGAGTGAAATCTTCTTGGAAAAGAACCCAACATATCATTCAAAGGAAAAGCACATTGATGTACAATACCATTTTGTGGCAGAGCTGGTAGAGAACCAGAAGGTGTTACTACAAAAGGTAGACATGTTGAAGAATGTTGCAAACTCATTGACCAAATCTGTAAGCACAAAGAATTTTCCCTGGTGTAGGGAAACGATGGGCTTGTTATTCCTGCTTAAATGAACTGAATTTTTGAATCTATGGTTTATGTAAAGAATACAACAAGTGGGAGAATGTTGTGAGTGTTATATTCTTTGCATGAAAATCGACTAGCAAAGCTAACTGGATCCGAGGCGAAAAACGGTGGAAGTTTGGTCGACTGACGAACTGAAATAGTTGTTTGGTCGAAGGAAAACAACTAGTCAATAGGAATTCGATGGAATGGAAAAATGCTCAACAAGCAATCAACCAAGGCTCACCCAGTCAAGTCGACTTAAACAAAATAAATGAAAGTGGTTAGGAATTTATGGATTGCCATTATTGACTAGTTGGTTGTATTGCATCTATAAATAATATGTAATGGTTATGCAATAGTGTGTGCAATGGTGGAATGTAATGAAGTGTGATTTGTGGTCTAGCAAATCACAGTTGTAAACACCTATTATGAGTGTTTGATTAATAGATGAATGGAAAGCTCCCTAGTTTGTTGGTTTTCCCCTATGAGAGGGGTTTCCAAGGTAATTTATGTGCATTGTGTTGATGTGTTGTGTGCCATTGTTTTATGTTTAGTTGTGTTTAAATATATAAATCAATTTGCAAGCCTAATATAATTGGTATTAGACCCACCATCATGCAAGTTTGGATATCCTTATACTCATAATTTATTTCAAGAAGAAAGAAGAATCCCCCCCCCTTAAAGAATTATCAAGTCGATTCATCAAAGGGAAACAAGATACACCAATAGCAAAGGAGAAGTAAAACAAGAGGTTGTATTGAGAGATATAGAGGAAGATGATAAGTAGGTTGAGATGGAACGAAGCATCAGAGAATTAATAGGAAAGAAGAAAGAGGAGGAACTCACAATACAAGCATAAGAAGATAGAGTTGCAAGGGAGGAGGAGTTAGATAAGGATGAGGCAAAACAATTGGAAAGAGAGAGTTCTCATAATGAACTTGAAATACTGATGCCTACACCATCTGGAGACAATAACCCCACTCTTGGGCCTACTCCACATATTCATATTATTGGAGGACACTTTCTACTATAAGAACTTGGATTTCGATGATTCACACTGTCCAAAGAAGACTCAGTGGTGTCATCGGGATCATATTTATTTGATAGTGAGAAGAAGCAAATAGTGAAAAGAATGCAAAAAAGGCTTAAACTATCTAAACATCCTAGGCAACCCACGGTGGAGATAAGAACCAAAATACCTGTCTTTAGTCACATGGATAGAGACCCAAAAGTTATGGCCTCTATAAATGTAGTCAATTCTCTAGCCACAACATTTAATATTAGTAACATGGTTGAGGATGTGAACAACTACAAAAGGGAAATCAATGCCTTGAAAGGTGAAATAATGACATTTCAAAACAATGATGAGATTATACAAGACAAAAACAAAGAATTGCACATGGAGAAAAGGAGCTTAGCAGAATTTGAAACCTGTGCATTGACTCTACAAAGTGATTTGGCTAATGCTCAACTTCAGTTACAATAACAGGTGAAATCAATACAGGGCATAGTGATTCGTTTGAAAGACATTATGGAGAATGCAAGGGATCAGGAAATTGATTCAGAGGCAACTAAGACTAGTCTCGATAGAATTATCAAATGATGGCAACAAGTGAAAGATTCACGTGTGCGTTTGCACAAAAAAAAACATTGAAGAATATTAGAGGCATTACAGAGCAACTGCTAACACCAGTAAAGCATGAGAAAATATAGAAAAGGACATATTAACAATATTGAACAATTCCCAACATAGTTTTCAATCTATAGAAAAGGTCATGGAGCATTGTAATCAACATTCCTTCGAGGAGTAGGATGATGCAAAGACGACATTATAAAGGAATACAAAAATGTTGATGATTAATCAAGGAAAAATTGCAGCAACAACAGACATCATTATGGAAATATCGATGGAACATGTGTCAAAGCCCACAAATGGTACTACTCTTATCAAATCACACAACATTCCCCTTCAAATGAGTTTAATATCTATTTCAAATGATGTAATTGACCATGAGTTACATTTGAGACCCTCAAATCCCAAAGGATCAAAGATATTTCTATTTACTTTAATATGTGGGATGCATACATGTCAAATAGGGACCCACCTTTCCTTGACTATTCATAAAATGTATTGGAAATATATTTCAAGTAACTTTTTAGGAAATATAAAGAGAATTGAATAGTCAACAAAAGAACAAAGGGGAATTGAATGGTCAAGAAAAGGTCAAAAAAGAAATTGAAGAGTCTAAAGAGTAATTGTCAAGACAATTACCAAAATACTTTCTATAAATGTAAAGTATTAGAAGAAATAGGGGTATTTTGGTTATTAGAAGGGCTAGTAAAGTATTTTCTGAAACTCTAACAAGGGGAATCCTTGGAGGCCAAGGTTTTGGGAGATGCTTTGGTTTCTTGTGTGTGAATGGATGAACTATTTCAATTGTTTGTTGCATACTAGAGATTTCTATAAGAGTGCTTACTTCTGCTACGATTTTTCTATTGTAGAGATAAGTAATTTCTTACTCTGGCACTTCTAAGTTTACTTGATTGTCGTGAGTTACGGAACCTAAATGAAATGAAAGTAGGACTAATATTTCTTTACTTTATTCAAGATATTTGTAAGTCTATGTTAATATCTTGAAGAGCTATTTGTTCTGGAATATTTCACCGATTTCCAATTTTGTTGCCGATATTTTAGTTTATGCTCCTAGCTAGGACAACTTTTAACTTTTGTATTATGCATTTAAATTTAAAATATCCCTGCATTTTGCAATTCATTTTAGGAAATAATAAAAAAAACCATTAAAGGTTGTCATGCTAGTATCCGAACGAGTTCCTTGTTTCAAATAGCTTAGGGTCTAATGGAGACTTTTTGCTCGGGAGAATCCCTACTATTTGAGAGGGAAATTTGCTCACCTCAAAGCATTCAAAACCAAAAAGAAAATACATGGAGAACTAGACATCTATAAATACCTATCGCCATTAGAAATGTCAATGTATGGAACTTTCTAGGTGGAAGTCGAAGGAATTTCCTTGGGAGCAACAGTTCGTTTTGCAAATTCAAAACCTATAGTAGCTTGAACAATGAGATTTATTTTGGCATTATTTCTCTTGATCTACTCTTGAAGCTCATCCATCTAGGGTATGATCTCTTTACGCTCCTCCCAGTGATCTAGTAGAGCCCTCCCTAATAGGGTCTTCCTCTATACAACCATACAATCTAGGTATACTTCGTTTCCCTAGTTCTTGAGGTCCCCACATCTAGAATCCATTTTCTCATTTCCTTATGAACCTCCTCCACCCAATCCAGGTCTTGTTCTTACTGCACCCATTCCTTGACCCAAGAAATGTCCTGCTTAATTTCAAGCGGGGTATGCATGTCATAGTGTCAAGATGAGGCTTTGGCCTCTTGCTTAACCCTTAGGAAATGCTTATATCCCTTCCCTTGATTCTTGCCATCAATGAAATTTTGTTTTCCCTGCAAGACATGCAAATTTTCCACTTTTGCTAAGGTTGTTGACCGCTACAATTATCACCCCATACCTCCACAAACCAGAATATGAACCCAAGCTGCTTATCCTTCCTAATTATCCAATTCAGATGGGACCAAATCCAAGAAAACTGAGTTATAGACAAAGCATCTGAAGGCAAAACATCTATCAACTAAACACTATCAAGATTAAAACCACGAACGAGAGGTACAAGCTTACCTCTAGAATCATAATCCCATGCATTGTTGTACATCATCATCAAGTCATGTCAAGAACAAGGAATAGCACAAGTGGTCTCAAGGCCAATTTAAACAAAGCTTCCATAAGGGCCATCCCATCGAATGATGGAGGGTCGTCCCTTCTTCACCTAGTTCCTCATACAAAGGCAGTGCATGGGGAGGGTCACATGGACGCATGAGCCTCGACCATTTTCCTTGGCTCATGCTTGCTCATGTGTCTCCTTATTTTTACCTGACTCAAGGGAACAAAGTGTTATATATATATATATATATATATAACATTATTTTCAATAATATTTTAATATTTCATGTTGTATATGCATAACATACAACATTATTTGTATCAAGGAACACATCGCTCTTGATATAGCCTTCTCGTATTAGTCATAACCCCTGTTAATCTTGGAAGCTAATAGATTGGAAGATCAAGTAATCACTAAGTGATAAGGAGTTTATAATCCAATGTAGTTAAAAGATATCAAGCAAAGGATTATATATCGTCTATTACTAAGGTGTAAGTTAGTGAGGTGCACTAGGCCTCCCAAGATTCATTTGGTGATTTGATACATGTCTCCTAGACAAGCATGAGCCAACCTACTGGAAGTTACAAAAACCTCTAGGTGGAGTGCATTAGAATTATTGAAGCTTAAAGAATAGATATTTGGCACTTATATCCCTATACCTTTACTAGTGTTTATTTTTATCTCTCTTATGTGAATTTGCATTGTTCTCCCCTATCATCTTTGTCTTATATGAATACTTGAAAAAATATATTTTTTTTTTTCTTATCATAATATCATTATTTAAAATGATTAATTAAATGACAAATTCATAATTAATCACTTGTCCTGCATAGTTAATGGTTGGAAACATGAACAATATGACTCTGAAAAGGCGAAGGCAAATCAAAAGTCCTCAAAATGTATTAAACTTCAGAGATCAAGCCATAATACGTTCCTTGAAAGAAATGACTAAAATGTTGAGATGTATTCTTTCCAATTATAGTCAAAACTAGAATCTATAGTAACAACGCAACTTTAAGAATAATCAAGATAGAGCTATAGATATGGGTAGTGAAAAATCCCAAGAACAAAATTAGAAGTTAAATCGAGATAGGCCAGAATGTCTGGGTAGACTTTAAGCTCCTTTGAATATTTTTAAAGTGGTTCACAAATATAAATTATCTATGTTTCAAGGATAAGTAGGGGGAAATAAAGTCAAGGCTTGAATTGAGAGGGTCAAATAATGTCTTAAGGTTAATCACTACACTTCCTTGAGAAGGCTCAAGCGACTATAACTCTGCTTAGGGATGTCGCATTAATTCGATAGATTAATGAGTAAAATAAGTTGTACCTTTCTTCGACAAAGGTAACTTAAGAATTATTTGAGCAAATGTTCAAATTAAGATATTTTTTAAATCAATATAAGCACAAACAAAGAAAGAAGTGTCTTCTATGTTGTGAAAGAAGTCTCTTCTATGTTGTGATGCAAAAATGGAAATTCCATTGTACCTTTAGCTTTGGGATAAGAAAAACTTTCCTTTTAGACTCTTGCCACTTTTGATATCTTATATGGATGTGAACTTTGGGCCTACAACATATCTAGAGAATCATGGAGAAGGATTGAGCAAATTCAAAAGCGTTTTATAACATATAATTTCAAAACTAAAGGCAATACATGCTATCACATTCTTTTCATTGATTCAAGTCTCTCTCCCATTGAGGGCATGGCTGTGACTAGGTACCTAATGTGCAAGATTGAGATAAACAACATGGGAGACGAGAGGCTCCCTAAGATTGCTTCAAAATTTAGTGAAAACCAATTATGGCTTAAGATAGGTTAGCATTAATATCCAAGTCTTGGCTAAATCATTGGGGAGACAAGGAAGAGGCCACTTAGAAAAATAACGATAATATTAAAAATATCATTACATCTAAATTCAAGGAGTTGTGGTGCAATGAAGCATTAGAGGATAAGACAAAATTAAGATACTATAAGAAGATGATCAACCATAATCTGGAAGATCAAAAGTATCTCTATGTTTTCGCTAGCATAAAGAAGAAAATCAACATTGCCAAAATAAGAACAAACTCTCATGAGCTCCATGGCGAAACATGCAATTAGAGGAAATTTGGGGTCTAAAATGGGCCTCCTAAGAAAAATATTAAAAAAAACCACATCACACTACAAATATGCCATGTCACACTAAATTAAAGGTGTTATCTAGTGAAGGTCAACCTATAATATCTCATTAATGGTATTTGACAAGTATGTTGGGTTTGTGTAGAGTTAAGAGATGATGGTTAAAAATAATAATGAAAGGTTTAGATTTTTGTGCATACACAATAAATGATATATTAGTAAATGTTTTAATAA
Organism: Larix kaempferi; assembly: GCA_027924585.1. Classification (NCBI taxonomy): domain Eukaryota; kingdom Viridiplantae; phylum Streptophyta; class Pinopsida; order Pinales; family Pinaceae; genus Larix; species Larix kaempferi. Next base: position 13,671,494 of record BSBM01000370.1, read on the forward strand.
ATGTACCGCTATTTCTTTTTATATATTTAATAAAATTTAAAACTAAAATTATAATGAAAAAATATAATTACAATAATACTAAAAATAAACAATCACTATTTTTATTTTATATGATCACTACTTTGAAGTCTTTTAAATGCTAGTAGGGTAATTTTGAAATAATAAAAACATTTCTATAAGTAATATCTTAAAAATAAAAATAAATAAATTTTAAAAAGTGTCATAAATAAAAGAAAAATAGGAAAGAGATAAAATAATATTTCACTATTTTTGCGATAACTTTCTCCTTCGAAGTCGGAATTTGACGTTTTTGGTACCGTTGGAAAGGTCTTGATGAGACCTTTCCAACGGAACCAAAAAAATTCAAATTCCAAGTTCGGAGGAGAAATTTATCACAAAAATAGCTTTCTCCTCCGAAATATGAGAGAGATAAAATAATATTTCACTATTTTTGCGATAACTTTCTCCGCTGAACTTGGAATTTGCGATTTTGGTACCGTTGGAAATGACTCGACAAGACCTTTCCAATGGTACCAAAAACGTCAAATTCCGAGTTTGGAGGAGAAAGTTATCGCAAAAATAGTGAAATATTATTTTATCTCTTTCCTATTTTTCTTTTATTTATGACATTTTAAAAATTTATTTATTTTTATTTTTAAGAGATAAGTTATATAAATGTTTTATTATTTCAATATCATTCCACTATCATATTAAGTAATATGAGATTTATATTTTAAAAAATTTAGAAGTAGTGATAATATAAAATACTCTATATTTATTATTTCAAGTATATTTATTATTTCAAAATTGTTCCACTATCTTTTTAACTAATGTGAGATTTATATTTTAAAGAAATTAGAAATAGTGATAATATAAAATACTCTATATTTATTATTTCAAGTATATTTATCATATTTCAAGATGAACTTTTCAAAATCTTAACCAAGGTGAGTTTTATATGTAGTTAGTTATTGTCCAACTCAACCATGACGGTTGACCAAAATACTAAAATTCTATTGGTTTAAAATATCTTACTCATTGCACGCTCATCCATGACACGTTTTGTTATAAGGCCCATTTTAGACCCCAAATTTCCTTTAATTGGCGGCTAGACAATTCATAAAACATCGTGGGACAAAAGAATTTGTCATCTTCCAGGGTTGGCAGGCACAGGTGGAGTCCTCTTCGACTCTGACGAAAAAAAATGGAAAGATTATGCTTGGGGACTAGGCAGATTATCAAACAATAGTATTGAGTAGCTTGCGCTCGTCAAAGGTCTGGAGATCGCCAGGGAGGAGGGTATCAATGATCTTATAGTATGTGGAGACTCCATGCTGGTCATCAGAGAAGCTTGGAACCTGAGCAAAAATAGAAAGAGCCCTGTATTAAAACTTCACAATCACCTGAAATATCTGATCAGGGAATTCATCGGTATCAATTTCCTCCACATTTTAAGAAGCAATAACCAAGAAGTTGATGAGATGGCTAATATCGGCGCGAAACTCGATCGTGGAGTCTTGGTTAGCAATCTAGTTATGAAAAATAATGTTTGGATCCACTGCCTTTGATTTTCAGTTTATAAACATGTTCAATTCTGAAAAAACTCAACCCCCCATGGGGTATCTCTTGGTTTCTACCTCCTTGAATTTTTTGAACCTTTTATCCAAAGTCGAAAACCCACTAAGGGACCTCGATTGGAGCGATCGTCACACGAGCTCGTCACATGCCTCCCATCTGGAAAGCATGTGAGCCCTCCTTTCAAATGATCAATGCACTGACTACCTGTACAACGGACTAAGGCATATTTCTTCTATTTATCCCAAATCGCAGAGATGGAAGGCATAGTTTCGTTTGGAGTTTATGAATTTCAGTAAGGTTGGCGGAATTCTCATTTTTTCTTCATTTTGCAGAGAAGGGAGGCAGAGTGTTCGCTTGGAGGTAATGGATATGGTTGATTCACGGGTGCACTCTCGTGGCAAGCAGACCATGCCTCGTCTGGGAAGTGACCCTTCACCTGATTTCAGGAAACGGCTTCCCTCTTGGCCTGGAGGACATGAGTGTTTAGCCTACGAGCAGCATCGAATGAAGGTTCACATTTGTGGAGGTTTGGACGAGCAACAGGTCATTAAGGCTTCCCTTACGGTGGTGGACGACCATCTAACAATTATTGACGCACAGATACATGTCCTGAAGAGTGAGAATTATGAAATCAAGGAAACCATGCAACGTCTGAATGCAATGGAGCAGATAGGCCGCTTGGAGTTTCGCAATCACGTTGGCAGTCTCAACACGAAGGTAGAAACCATCTCAGCAAAAATGGATGAAGGTTGTACATGTCAAATTCGGGCGGTTCTTGTCATAGCACAACGAATTGAGGCCAAGGTTGACAATCTGTGTAAGGAGATCGTGGATTTGAAGAAGGACCTTTCGAACATGGTAGCCGTGCCTCAGAACTAGTCGAGTTTTGGGTTTTCTTTTTGCTTAGCTTGGGTCTCTCGGAGATAGTTGAGTCCAGCAAAGTTTTATTCTGTTTTATGTATTAATTTTTTGTATGGCCTGTTACTAGTATCTCTGGAGCCTTTCCTAGTCCCTTTTTGGATTTTCTGGAGTCTGTTGGAGTCTATAATGGAGGTTTTTGGAAGAGTCTGTGGAGTTTGGGTAACAATAGGTCTTTCATGTCCTTTTATTTTGTCTTTAGGACGTAGGTTTGAAAAAGATGATAACTAAGGTATGTTGGCTCTCCACGGATGAGATGCTGCATGACCTTACTCTTTGTAATCTGGCTTCTACCACCTTTTTTACTAATACAAAATCCTCTCAACTGTTTTCGTAAAAAAAAAAAAAAAAAATTGTCATCTTTGTGACACTAAGAGGGTTGAAGATGAAAATCACTTTTTCTTAGAATGTCCTAGGTACACCCACATTAGATTGCAATTTCAAAATATTTGATACAATACTGACCTTCCTAAAAATTTTACTCATCGCAAATATGGTGATCTAGAAATGCTTCTCTTAAATCTTTTTGAGGACATAAATAAAATTCTAAACAAAACTAAGTGTGACCTTACCTTTTTTAATGTCCTCTAGACCAAAGTTTGTCTTAGTGGACGTTAATAATCATCTACATCATCATCATGAGGAAATGTTCATGGAGATAATAACTCATGTGGATTACATGGTTCTTGATGATGGGTAGCATACAAAGAGATTTATACATGGACTTGATTCCTTGGGTCAAGCTCAAGTTCTCATGTGGAATCCCAAGCATTAGTAGATGTAGTTAAGTTATCTCAGAGGCTTAGATGATGGCTATCCTCATAGAAGAATCATCCAAGAAAAACAAGGTTCCCTTTAGTGGAGCTTTCAAGGGAAACATTAACATGGTTGGAGGTAGGAATTTCGAAACCAACTAGAGGTAGTCGAGGCCCTCTTGAGTTTCTAGTGCAACTTCGGTAGCATCTATGGTTGGTCAAGAAACCAAATTCATACATGAGGGACCTTTGGAAAAGGTGGTGTCCCTTACCAAGTGGATTGTTGGACTTGTGGAAAACCAAACCTCTAGAGGGATTGTCTTGGGATTCAAACTAGACCTAGCTAATGAGAGGAAAAAACTAAAGCCAATTAGTGTTAAGGAAACCACCATATCCATGTCACAATAAATAATTGCCAAGGAATTCATTAAATTATTGTTCTGGAGTCATCTCGTATGATTAATAATGTTCCCCTTTCAATTTTGTTTGGCATTGGTGCCACTAATAGTTTTGTTCTTCTTTGGATTTAATAAGATATGGGTTGGTACCCTGTAAGCACAATGACATTTGTTATGTAGAGATGGCATATGGATTTAACCAATATGTGGGCCCTCTTATTGATAATTGTGTTGTAGACCTTGGGGATTATATAACTCATACGAACCTTTATAGCACAACACTGGGAATCTATGACTTAATTGTGGGTATGGATTGGTTGGAAATTGATCGAGCTTTCTTTGATTACTTTGGTAAAAAAATCATTGCTTGAATGATGAAGGAGAATATGTTTTGATTTAAGGAATCAAGTGCTAGGTTTCTATTTGTTTTATATTGAAAATGAAGGTAAGAACATGTTTGAGGGAAGGGTGTAGGATATATGCAACTTACAATGTTGATGAGAACAATAGCCCTTCCCCAAAGCTCCATTTGACATTGTTTGAATTCAAGGATGTTTTTCCCATGGATTTGCCAAGACTGCCTCATGTTAGGGAGATTGACTTTACTATTATCAGTAAACTGAGAGTGGATCCTATATCGAAGACTCCATACTGAATGGCGTCTGGGAAACATAATGAATGTGTCACTTAATGAAAGGAGTTATTGGATCAAGGAATAATCTTTTCCAATGTATATCCATGGGGTGCACTAATGATCTAGTGTCACAAATCAAGATGGCACTCTTTGATTTTGTATTTATTATAGAGATTTAAACAAGCGTACCATAAAAACATGGATCTAATCCCTAGTTGCGATGACTTGTTTGATTAGCTAAGAGGGGCTTTAGTGTTTTCTACGAATGACTTGCAATATGGGTATCATCAACTCATAATTTTGAAGAAATATATTCATAACATTGCCTTTAGAACTAGATTTTGGACTTATGAATTTATGGTGGCACCTTTCGAGTTGACCAACACCCCACAATGTTGATGAATCTAATGAATAATGTTTTATGCGAATATCTAGACCTCTTTGTAAAAATTTATTTGGGTGGCAATCTCATTTGTTGTTGCAATGAAAAGGAACATAAGGAACATAAGGAACACTTGAAACTTGTTCTTGAATGTCTTCAAGAGCATAAGCTATAAAGAAAGATGTCCAAATGTACTTTCTTTCAAAACAATATGCATGATTTGGAGCATATAATTAGTGGGGAAGGTATAATAGTGAGCCTGTGTAAAATCCAAACACTAATGGGTTGGATACCGCCGAGGAATGTTCAAGATATATGTATTGTTATGGGACTAGCAAGTTTGTACAACTAATTCATAAAGGACTTTTTTAATATCGCTAATCCCGTCAACTCTCTCTAGTAGAAGGGAAAAAGGTTTGAGTGGATAGGTGAATGTGAGTCATCATTTGTGAAATCAAAGAAACTGACTTGTACTCCAATCCTTAAGGTGCTTGATATAGATAAATGATTCTTAGTTCTGTTGATGCATCCAAAGAAGGCTTAAGTGCAATGATAATGCAAGAAGGGGGTCTTATAGCCTGTAAGCTTAAACTTTATGAAATTCATTACCCTACTCATAAATTGGAATTTGCATAACTATGATGACATTGCAGTTATATAGGCATTACCTTATTAGGAGATAGTTTGAACAAAACACCAATCATAACATTGTTAAATGTATTTTTATGAAAAAGGATTTCAATATTGGTTGAAGACATTGGAATACGTTGTTTAATGAAAATGAATATGAATTTGTGATTAACTACATAAAAGAAAAGGAAAATCACATGATATATGCCCCTAGTTATAGACTTGGAATTCAATCTTTGACTTCCTTTTCAAATTAGGCAAATGATCAAGACTAGGCTTCTGTGTCTAAAGGACTAGTTTCTCCAAATGTATTTATATGATAAACAAATTTTATATATAATTGTTTGCATTTGAATTCATCTAATACATTAAGAATGTCGAAAAAGACCAAGTCTAAAGTCATTTAAATAATGTTTATTGATATGAGAAGTAAGATTTTATTTGTAAAAAGAAGATTACGTAGAAAGTAAATATGATGGATACTCTTTGGATTTAGATGAACTCTTACGATAATTAACGAGCATGCACATACCAAGGAGTGAGGATCTTCGTAGATTGGTATTATCGTAAGCTCATTTAGCATCCTATTATGCTCAACCAAGAGTAAAGAAGATGCACATAAATTTTGTGAGGATATGAGAGGCATAACCAATATGACATACCCATGATATATAAACAACCATGTTCTAACATGTACATTATTTTATAATGAATAGTTAGATATGTAGATAAGTTTCGAAGTATCAAGTAGATGCAATTTGTATGATCAGTGGGGAAATTTGCATGATTGAGTAAATTAAATATTTATATTTTATAGAAAATATTATATTATTAAAATAATATTATTTTTATGAATATATGATTGAATGATGGATACATAACAAAGGATTAATTAGTATGTAATCAAGGTTAATTAATGTTGATAATAATAAGTTGTAGGTAAATATTATAAGCGGTTAATTTTTAAAGAAATTATATTACATGTGTAAAGTGTTAAAATATTGAAAATATGCATAACATAAAACAATACATTTACACAATCATGTAAATCAATCAATAGAAAAGATCTACTATTTTAGCTTTCTATTCATAGAAACAACAATAATCATGTAAGAAATAAGAAGAGAACAAGAAAGCAATACACAAACTCCAAATGGGAGAACATCTACACATGGTAATACCCCAAATTGGGAAACACCCAATCTTCAATCTTACAAGAGAACTCCACCTCACATATGTTTCACAATATTCACATGAGATAAATCTCAACAATATCCAAAATGCCCAAAAGCTCTCTTTCACCTCTATTATATACCAAGAGGTATGGAAGAATAACATCCCAAAATACATGTGGGATATATGATTTTCCACATCTTTATATAATGAATAGTAATAAGATAATATTTCTCCATAATGCATGCGGTATAACTATTTTATTTATATTATTTATATAAAAGGAATTATACATCTTACAATATTATACTAGACATCATTATATATGTAATATTAAAATTAAGCATTTCAACATTAAAACAAAAAAAATAGTAAAATAACTTCTTTCTTAATCTTAAATGAAATTGTTATTTAAAATATTTTTATTTTGAATTATAATATTAGAGAATTTAAACATTTATTTAATAATCTTAATATGTATATACACATAAATAATTAACCTATTTTATTTATTATTTTATAATAATAAAAAAGAGTAAACTTAAAAATCTAATGTAATTTACAAATTTACATTGATTCCCATTATATATAAGCATTAACCTTGTTAAAAAACTTAGGAATTTTTCTAATAGTTACCATGTTTATGTAGCATGTGTTACTTTAATGCCCTCAATTATAATGCATCTACATTTTGAATTTATTAGGCTATACTTTGTTTTTTAAGAATTTAATTTATTTTCTTAGTCTCTAGTTTGAGTTCTATTTTTGGATTAATTTATTATACTTTAGTTTATTTTTAATTTGAATTAATTTATTATATTATAAAGTTTTATTTTTGAATTAATTTATTATACTTTATTTTATTTTTAATTTGAATTAATTTATTATATTATAAATATATTAAAACATAGTAAATTAATTTTTTTACTTAGAAATAAAAATAAATAATACTATATAATAATTTATTTATTTTTTATATAAAAATTAATATCATAAAAATTATTTTATGAATATGATTTGGATAGAATTATTAAAAAATAAAATAAAATAATTTACAAATAAAAATAAATAACATTATATAATAATTTTAAAAAAATATGAAAGCATTGATATTATAGAAATTATTTTAAAAAAAAATGAAAGCATTGATATTATAGAAATTATTTTAATAAAAAATGAAAGCATTGATATTATAGAAATTATTTTATGAATATGATTGGAATAGAATTATTAGAAAAATGAAAATAAAATTATTTATGTAGAAGTTTTTGTATCTATATATTTTACAATTATTTTTTAAAATAGTAAAAATAAATTATTTTTTAAAATAATAAAAATAAATGTTACTCAAAAACTTTAAAATTCATATATTTTATATGATAATAAATTTGCATAGAATTATTATAAATAAATAATTGACACAAATATTAATAATTATGTATTAACTATTTTCTACCAAAGAATATTGCATAGAATGCATATATTTCAAATTCATTATTTTAACACCATCCTTCCACCGTTCTCAAGGTTAAAGGAGTTACTCAAATAATTAACATTATTATATTGTGTTAAGAACACAAATTAGTGCTTCAACACAAAATATGGACTACACCAAGGGTCTTACAAATTCATGTACTCATTTACAAGGTTTTAATAAAACACATGAAAGTTGTCATAGTATATATAACTTTAATTCCACTATGTGATTATTAACTTGGATGTTCGTCTTGTTTATTATATAACATTGTCATTGCATTAGTGATTATCAATTTTTGTTATATCACACTTGATCCTTATGTCACACGATAACTCAAATTTCTGAAGAGTTGGTAACAAATATCATCATTTTAGCTTAAAATTTTATCTACCATTGTTCCTTCTTTATGAGAACTTCAATATATATAACAATACTTTCCTTCTTCATGAAAACTTTAATATATATAATGATGCTTTACTTTTGACACTAGCTTTTGAACTCTACTAAAATATAAGATGGAAACCACAAATCTATCACATAGGAAAACTTACTAGCACAATATCCTTATTTCAACACATGATTCACCATTTCATAAGAATATGGATATTAGTTTTACAAAAACAATGCCTTTGAATGAGGGTATTTTTTAAGGATTCTAATATTATACTAAAGTTTAGTATCCTAGATGATTATTTTGAATTGAAAAAAAAATGTATATAGAGAAATAGGCAAATATTAAATATAAAACATACAATTTACTACTAAAACGTGTAGATTTTAGAAAATATTATGATAAAAAAACATATTTTATGTAAATATAGATGATATTAGAAACTAAAAATGACCAACAACAAATTTATTTTTTGAAAAAAACCCAAAGAATAGTCAATTGACGAAATTTCACCCCTAAAAATTACCCTGCTTTGAATGATACTCCAAAGCTCTACACATACCCAAAATGGAAGGGTCACCAACAAATTCAACTATGTTTGATAGGACCAAATAGCTATGTAAATTGTAAAAATAAATTAAATTGTCAAATTAACAATACTCAAACCCACTCAACACAAATTTTTGAAATCTATATAAATATTAATAACATACCATTTATACCATTCCCTCAAATTTTGTATAGGTTAAACTAAATACACAAGTCCATGACATTAAAGTTCAAACACACAATCTATGTTTTTCTTGCCATTGAAATTGTATAATCTCTAAGGAAAAATAACATTTTTAACAATATTTTAAATATAAACATCATCTTTTGTTTATGAACTATGTAGCTTGCAAAAACATCATTTTTTTTCCTTTCTCAACAAAAATTAGCATGAGTACTTGTCATGACAACTTTTTCTCTAACCAAATTGCTTTTAAAATCATAATTTATATCACCAACTTCTTTATTCATACCATTTTTAAGACCAAACTTTACGTGGAGATGTAGTTTGAATGTAAATACATAATACCTAATCACTTCAATGTCACATCTTTTAATATTCATATATTCAATGACATGTCACATCTTTAATACTCATATATTCAATGACATGAATGAATGGAACTTTAATAACTTCAATAACATATACCATTGCCATCTCAAAAAATTAAGCCCTTAATCATGGCTCCAACACCATATGCCAGTGCCATTTCAAAAACTTAAGTCCCTTCCCCTTAATCATGGCTCCAACACCATATGCCCCTTAATCATTGCTCATCAAAGACAATGTCATATACCATGAGTACTTGTCATGACAACTTTTTCTCTAACCAAATTGCTTTTAAAATCATAATTTATATCACCAACTTCTTTACCATTTTTAAGACCATACTTTACGTGGAGATGTATTTTGAATGTAAATACATACTACCTAATCACTTCAATGTCACATCTTTTAATATTCATATATTCAATGACATGTCACATCTTTTAATACTCATATATTCAATGACATGAATGAATGGAACTTTAATAACTTCAATAACATATACCATTGCCATCTCAAAAAATTAAGCCCTTAATCATGGCTCCAACACCATATGCCAGTGCCATTTCAAAAACTTAAGTCCCTTCCCCTTAATCTTGGCTCCAACACCATATGCCCCTTAATCATTGCTCATCAAGGACAATGTCATATACCCTTGATGCCAACTTGGTTATCGTTTGATAATGGCAAGTGCTAACATTGGTAATGGCAAGTGCTAACAGTGGTCGTAGTCGATGGGGGCCTTCACTATTAGTCTTCTTTTGTAAGGGGAATAAATGTCAAGACATGCCACAACAATTAAGAGGCTTAATTTTACATGAAAATGAAAGGTTGGTTTGGGCATTATGTGATTTTTATTTTAAATTCAATTTACCTCAAGCAATTTTGAGAAGGGCCAGAGTCCACACCTAAATGATAAATGATATTCACGTATAATGACACTTTGAAGATGGTGAAGGAAATATTAGATATTATTGAAAAGAAAAAATTAGATTATTATATAAAAATATTTGTACATTTTTTTTGTTATTGGGGGAATCGACAACCTACCATTATATTTCTAGGTGCACCCACACAAGCATAGGGCACAGGTGGGTAAACTGGGGTGATTTGAACTCGTGACTTCCATTTACAACATTTCCTTCATATCAAGCGAATAGTCGATTGAGCTACATCCTTGCAAGCAAAAATATTTGAACATATTATTGAGATAATAAGACTTATTTTACATCAAATTTTCCTAATTATCTTGTTAAATTGTTTTTTCAAATTTGATGTCGAGTAAACATTATGTATTTAATTTATATTTTTAAATACATTAAAATAATAAATTTTTACAAAAATTTTACACATTTTTAAAATTCAAATAAATGGTTGGATGTGTAATTTTGACCACATGGCACTAGGTACTTAAAACTGTTGAGGATCCATCACATATCATTTAAGCAGTGGTGTGCATTATTTATTTTCAAAGTCTCTTTTCCCTCTAGAATAAAAGGATCAATACTCAAATATTATTTACGCTTAGCATTAGTTTTTTTCAATAGAAAATAATCAATCCTAAAAGTATAATTGTTATAAATTAGGGTATATATTTATTTTAATATTTTTTAATATATATATATATATATATTATAACTTTAAATTTAAATTTGATATTTTTTTATATTTATGTGATAGGTGTTTTTATTTTAAAATTTGAGGTAGACCACAGCTTAAACTTTTCTAAGATTGTACAAGGATGAGACAAGTGTATTGTTCAGATTGATTCTATGGCAGTCGTTCAAAATTGGAAACAAACAATTATAATAAAAAAATTAAAAATGGATAACTCGTAGCTGATGAATAGTCAATTCCCGCTAGCTCACTAGGTTAAGGTGTTGATATCATCGGCAAGGTGACCCAAGTTCAATTCCCCTTAGGGGTGACTTAGTTGGGAGGCCACACCCTAAAACCCAGTCAAGTTGAGACTAGTGCTGTCCAGGTTGGGTGTGATCCACGGGTGATTTTGACAGCTAGATGCCCTTGCTTCGTAGTTTTTCAAACCACAGCCCACTCCCGTAACTAGAAGAGTGTGAGAGAATTTGTTTTTAAAAAAATAGAGAGTGAGCTAAACTCTAGACCGAATGCACCAAGAATCCGGCGATTTTTCCGGCGAAAATCCGGCCAAAATTGTTTAAATGACAGTTTTGGGTTGCTAGAGTTGCATAATCGAGGTGCCCCAGGGGTAATCGAGGTCGCTGAAGCCATTCCTGCAACCAAAATTGCAATTCAAACAACCCAAATTGCAGTTTCAGCAATTTCCCATTCGCCGGATTCCGGTGAAAATCGCCGGTAAAAGTGCATTCGGTCTAGAGTTTAGCTCATTCCAAAAAATAACACATAGTTGATGCATGAATGCATAGATAACTTGTAACAAATAACTTATAGTGGCACCTCCCCAAGTAGGCAAGAAAGAATTGATTCTACCTAGTGGATAGTGATCATTTCTGACTCGACTTTGATGCTTACTAGCATTGCTACTGATTCCACAATCATTGCAAAAAAACTGTTATCATAGTTGTTAGGTTTCTTATTTTGGTTTCGAGCACTGGATGAGCGCCTCCGAGGCAAAGTGAGAATGCAAAACAATGAACACTGGTGAAAACACCAGCCACACAACCCTTTGCCGGCAGTTCTCACACAGCATTTTTTCAGCATTCTTTGTGCGGCGAAGTAGCTTCATAATCAAGTGTTTCACAACCATTTCGCATCATAAAACAGATCTGCAAAGCAGCAATTTCTGCTAGAGATTTGGCAATATTTTTTTCCAGAAAATAGGAGCTTACTAGTGGTTTTGCGTTTCGCAACCGTTTTACGTGGGCCTAAAAAGGTCTCCACTCCTCATAGACTGGTAAACAACCTCTACAGACCTCGTTGAAGGAGGAAAAGTTGGGAGTGTGGATTGTTCCAAACTCGAGTCACACTTTCTTACTGAGTTACATCTCGTCTTTGATGAATAAATCCAACCATTTTAGCTAGGAAGTTCAAGTGTGATATTCCCAACCCCTTCAAACCAAACTTTGCTGCTCTCCCATTGAGTTATATGTCCTCTTTGACGACTAATTCCAACCATTGAGCTAGGATGTCCAAAATTGATATTCCTATCAACCTCTTCAAGACAGACTTTGCTGCATTACCATTCAGTTACAAACTTACACATGAGGGAGTCCAATCATCAAGCTTCGGAGGAAGTTTAAGACCGACATCCCTAAATCCCTTCAAGCCACACTTTACTGCTATACCAACCCTTGATCTACCACACTTTGCTGCTTACCAACCATTTGATTTATTGCATTTGATGAATAAATTCAAGCATTGAAATTCTTTGTATTTGAAATAGAGAGATTTGATATAAATACCTAATTCTATATAGGGAGATAAATGGAGAAATCCAGATTTACACAAACACAGAAATGCTATAAATATGATATTTACATAGAAATAGAAATATTGTTTACCCATTTCTTAATGTGCTTATAATCCATAATCCATGTTAAAAGATTCCTTTCTTTCTTAATGTGCTCTTTCATAATTTACACCTCCAGAGATTTAATCCCTTGGTGCTTGATATTTAATCCCTCTTGGTGCTTGATAGATCTGGATTTAAGATGGATTTATGCTGGTTCCTCTTTGATATTATTACACCCATGGGTGTTTATATTTTAATATTTGGGGTGGGAGGAGAAAGGGTCCTCTTCCTAGATTGCAGGAAGAGGAGACAAGTCTATTGTCAAGATTTTTCACCGACCACAAGTTAAGTGGCTATACTAATAGATAATATTGACAAAAATAGGCAGAATAAGAAATTGACCTCAGAACCTACCCCTTTCCCTCAGGTTGCTCTATCACTTAGCTACATGCCCTCAGTCAATTGATATTCCATTGTGGTATGACAGAGCTAAGAAGTCACGTGCAGCCCCCACACAAATGCAATTACAGTTCCCTAAGATCAAAATAATACATATACTGTCTGCACATAAAGAAACACTAGTATAAAAACTAACTATTTAACCCAACACAACATACTCTACAGAAGCACACTTACTGTTGTTACTCAGCTACTTTTTATTGCAACCATACACTGGTTGCACATAAAGAAACACTGGTATAAAAACTAACTATTTAACCCAACACAACATACTCTACAGAAGCACACTTACTGTTGTTACTCCGCTACTTTTTATTGCAACCATACACTGGTTGTGGAGATTTTCACTCAAGCCTTCTCACAGCCTCAATATTATGAGAGTAAAACACATACAACACAAGATGTACACTGAATTTGTATCTCACTCAAAACCACACAAAGATGCTTTTACGATTATCTCAATTTATATTTGCAGATAACATTAGTTCCAGGTAAAAGTTGTTATATTTAGAAGTTTCTTTGCAAACCAAATTGCATTTAATGTACAAGCCTAATAACATCGTTGCTCTAACCTATATAAATAAGTTTATATGGTTTTTATATATTTTCATATCTATTTGCAAAACGTATAAAAATTGTTCTCAACATAAGTGACCTATGCTCATCCATTATGCTCGGTGAGATTAATAATTTATATTGGCGGATTACATCGGTTCCGGGTAAAAGTTATATTTTGAAGTTTCTTTGCAAACCAAATTGCATTTAATGTACAAGCTTAATAACATCATTGTTCTAACCTATATAAATAAGTTTATATGGTTTTTATATATTTTCATAACTATTTGCAAAACGTATAAAAATGGTTCAACACGAGTGACCTATGCTCATCCATGATGCGCTCGGTGACATTGATAATTTTCATGGCCTATATATTTTCGACAAAATATTTAATACCAACATATATTTACCCAGTCATTGATCTTTATCCTTTGCCCCATAATTTCTACGTTAGTTTTGAGGTTGTTTGGTACTCCTGTAGCTAATTTGGATATTTTTTTGGTACTCCTGTAGCTGATTTGGATCTATTTCCCAATTTTTTTAAGAACCTCTATTGATTGAAATATGTTATTGTGTGCTGTTTGGGCCGGGAGTGCTATAACTCTAAAATTTATTTCGATGATTCTAATGGCCACACATCTTTCTGGATGGCAAAATTCCTGCTGAAATAATTTCCCTATCTAGATATGACAAAATTCCTGCTATGCATGCAGGGGCAATAAATACATACTTGGAACTGGAATATTCAAAGAGTTTTCCTGACTCGGAAAACACAACAACTCCAACACTTGCGTCGCAGAGTATTGCTAACTCTCCAGCCTTCTTGAACAAACCACGACGTCTCTTTGTAAATGTCACCTGCCTACTCGATGATTCCTCTATTCTCTTTATTTCTCGCTTTCCTCGACCCATATTGATATCTGCCCACACCAATACACTCAATAAACCAAATAAATTTGAACAGGCAGAAACAACCAAACAAACAAAATAAACGATAAACTATTGACCTATTAATCATGCCGGATTTATTATCACAATATGTATAAAATATTTTGAGTGGCAATGTCAATGTTTTTGCACAAGCCGAGACATCGAAAACGATGGAATCATTGAATTTGTTTAAATGCTTTATCATATGGGCACAGACACTGTGGGCCTTAGCCAAATTCTATGATGAAGGTAGATGAAGCAATTTATAGTTTCAGCATAAATTACAATGGATATAAGCACAATAAAAAAGCGATAATTGAAAATCCACAGTGAAGGTAAATGAAGCCATCTATAGTTTCATAAGCCCAAATACAATGGATTTATAGCAGCAACAAAAAGAGTGATAATAGAAAATGTACAATGAAGATAAATGAAGCCATCTAAAGCACAATATACAATGGGACATAAGCCGAATTTAAAGTAATAACAAGATGTGAAAATTGAAACCTTTATAGGACTAAACTAGCTTAGATCCATCTAAAACCAGGCCAAAGTTGCATAGATTGGTAATGAATATCTGAGTTCCAGAAACCTAAAATACATATCAAAATCAGGTTTACATGCAAGGTTTGGGTCAATGTCCATGTTCAATCACGAGTTAGGAGCGAAGGTCCATATTTGGGAGATATTAAACCCAGATCTGAAATGCAGTTGAAGATTGTAGAGCTTGATAATGGATGTCTCGAGTCTCAGCAACTTAAAAGTGCATATAAGACCATTAAGGTTACATGCATCCGGGCTACTGTCCATATTTGAAAGATTTACTTTAGTCCCAAGTCTGATATGCACCTGAACGTTGCTAAGTTTGATAGTGGATATCTCAACTTTCAGCAATTTAGAAGTGCACATCAGACCAAGGTTACATGGGTATGGATTTAGAAGTGCACATCAGACCAAGGTTACATGGGTATGGGTTACTGCCCATATTTAAGGATATTAAACCCCCAATTTATCTTAATCTGCACCTGAACGTTGCAGAGATTGATAATGGATATCTCAACTGTGAGCAACTTAAAAGTGCATATCAGACGAAGGATAGATGGTTATGGGCTACTGTCCATATTTAAAGGATATTAAACCCCAAGTCTAACTTAATATGCACCTGAACGTTGCTGAGATTGATAATGGATATCTAAACTGGCAGCAACCTAAAATACATGTCAAACCCAGGTTTACATGGTTTTGGGTATTCCCTATTGGGATTTCCACATGACTTTCTCATACCATGATCCTTATTGTTAATAACTTAATGGGTAACCACAAGGGAGTAGTGTATCCTAATAACATAACATAATGATGAACAATGATGAACTATTGGTTGCAAAGTGCATATGCTTGCACAGGGTGGGTATGTTTGCTTGAAGAGTGAGTATGCTTGCTTGCTCCCTCTTTCTCTATAGAATGTAGTAGAGGGTACGTGTGTGAAACAACAATATGCCTATCTTATGACCTGTTGACAGTTTTTACTACCATAAGATCTCCTCTATATTTAATAATATAGATTTTGACTGATGTCCATATTCAATGCACTTATAGACCATCTGAATTCAATGCACTAGAAGAGTAGAGTTTCGATGGATCACCCATCCTCACCCTGGCTCTAGAATACACCTGCTGCTTCTCTTGGGGCAGTGGCAAGCTCTCCTCTTCCCTTCCAAGCTGTTAGTAACTCACAAGCCACTACCTTCAGCGCCTTCTGCAAGCAACGAAAGACAACGTGCATTTATAACATCGTGTGAATATACGGTAGGGTGGTAACCCTGATCTAACATCAAAGTGAATATCAAGGCAGGGTAGTAGCCCTCACATATAAGCAGTTACGAGTAAGATTTCGGCCAGATTTCCTCTTGCCACATATATCCAGAGACCCGGACTAGTATCTGGGGAAAGTATGAAGACGATTAGATTGCCTCCTAGAAACGGAAAACTTGAAAGCTATAGATTGTCAAAGAGGGTGTAATTTGGAGACACAGGGGACTGAATGGGCGGAGTTTGTCTAGGGTTTTTCCGAGCAATAACGTACGTACTTGTTAGTATTTAGGTTTGCCCTAGTTGCGAGCCAACTACGGAGCACAAAGCGATCATAGTGCAATTATCACAGGAGAAGAAAGAGAACAGAACAAGATCGAAACCAATGGTTCCCAACGCAATTTACACAAAAGATTTACAAAGCAAATATCGGAGGATCTGAAAGGGAGCAGACCAAAGGCGATCCAATGATTCCAGACACAATATACACGCAACATTTTGTTCTGTATCTGTACACTCGTGTCATGATGCCCTGTAACAAAAACCAGGCATGTGCTGTCATAGCGTAGTACGATAAAGAGTTTTATGTGCGTTGTATTTTCCCAAAGAAAAACGTTTTTTATGGCCTGTTTTAGTAGCGTCGACATTAGGCTCTAAGGTCAAGGTGCTATACAGTTTGGGGTAGATGTGGGTTTTATAGGAAGTAGTCAATTTGGGGTAGATTTGGGTTTCATAGGAAGTAGGTTGTTTAGTCGCGGAAGGAAATTGATATTTTTGGTTTTAAATTTAACGAGAATCATTTGAATTGATATCTCAACATTTGATATCCACTGGTGTAAAGACTTAAGAAATAGTTAAACCCTAACAAACTTCTTTCACTAATTTATCAGATTGAGAAACTCAAGAAAACAGATGACCGGATGACCTTTATTCTTGTACTATATGGACCTCCTTTACTTTTAATGCCCAAATGCTCTACAGCTAAATTAAAGGAGGTATCCATGACGAGGTGCTTTACAGATTACGTGGTGAGACTCTGTAATATCTTCTGCGTGAATTTGTGTTAATAAGGTCGGTGCATAAACATGGAACAGCACCATTAGAAGAGGCAACCTCTCCCACGAATCTGTAATAAAAATCCAAACGGGGTCTTCAGCGTGATAGCTGTTATCATTAACTGTTCTAACCTTTTTGGAATGTTACGAATTTGATTATGGACATTCAAAATTAATAATAAGAAACATTCAAATGAATTGAAAAAAAAAATCAGCTAAAGAATTAGAGTCATTAAGCTAAAGAATTAGATTCTAAATTTATTCAAAATGGTTCAAAACCCTAAGGGATCCAGAAAAACTTGCTTCAAAACCCTAATGGGCAAAGAAAACCTCAAGGGGTAAAGTTTCCAGAAAAACCTGAATCACAGTAAATCACACAATTGCAGATTCTTCTGCCATTATTTTTTGAACAAAATTTTCACGAAAAACTTGAATCACAGTTAATTACACAATTGCAGATTATTTTGCCATTATTTTTTTAACAAAATTTTCACAAAAATATGATGCTTTTAGGTGCAAGTTATCTTACACCATAAAGAGAATCCTGTGACTGTAATCTGCTTCCGTACTGGACAATTGGCAGGGTGGCTCGATCCTGAACCACACATCCATCCATTCAATCAATTCTCTGCCCTTCATCGTATCAGCGGAGCACAGCACAGCACTTAGGAAACAGGAATTGCAGGCATTTTTTCTTGAGATTGGCGGCAAGGCTGTCGTTCGTTCACAGATACCTATGGATTTTAATCGTGAAACAGGAGCTTCGATCTTTGAGAATCTTCGGGTACGCAGAATCGTACTAGAATCAAAATCATATCTTGTCAATGGTCCATATCACGATTCACAGAATCACAGGTAGTGCATGTCCATATCACGGCCTGGGTACGAGTCTCTTAAAATTTACCATTACCAAAGCAAGGAATTTGAGGCCATGATGCATCATTTAATTCACGAATCGTCACTATCTTCTAAAATTTTGAAAGTAAGCAGGTATCAAAGTCGATCACTTCGAATTTTTTTTCACTTTGAATATTTTTTAATTAATTTTAGGATTAAAATTATGAAAATATATTAAGATTTTGAATTTTTTTATTATCAGGTTTAAATAATTTTAGGGTACTTATGCCTGGGCTACCTTTGGCACTCTGCAACCGTGGGGCGTTCGAAGCCATTGGAAACTGCCTTGGGAGGTTTCTACATGTCGAGGAAGAGCACCTTAATGGATTTGATCGCCGTATGGGCCGGGTCCTTGTGGAGGTGGACATTTCTTTGGGATTGATTGATGTGCTTAACATCAACTGGCGTGGCAGAAAACTCACTCAGGTCATTGATTATTGGGGCATCCCATTCCAGTGTTCAAACTGCAAAGAGGTGGGACATTTGTGGCGGCAATGCAATGCTCCGGCTTCTTCTGGTCGTCTCAGAGATGGGGGTCTGTTCTGGTCCTCGGACGATGGTAGTGACATTGAGATGGACTCGGCGGGCTCGCTAGATGGATTCTCCAACAGGGTGCCCACACACGATGCACCGGATTCGGCATTGTTCCGTAAGTTAGAATCACGGGACCCAAACTTCTTCCATTCACTGAATGAGTTACATATTTCATTTATAAATGCATTAGATTTAAACAATGGTAATAATGGAAACTATTTGAGTCGTCGTCACCACATGATTGCTAACTCCTCTGGGTCCGAACATATTTCAAATGAATCTACCGGAAATGATGGCCCTATCTCCGAGAATGAGCAGGTTGGGATAGGGAATGTGCTTAGCCCTGCTGTTTCCTCCCCTGTCATATCTGTTACCCCCGATATTCCTCATACAGGATCCCCAACTGTTATCATAACTAGCGACTCTGAGGTTCCTATCTTGGCTCAGGATGTTAGAGGCGATGGGGTTAAACAGGAGGGCATTAAATATCTGACTGATGAAGTGGGGGGGGGTCCGAGTGGAATAAGTCCTGTGACTCTATCGGCATCGGTAGGTCTTGTTGGGGGACCGGCCTCATCATTGGATCCAGGTGAGAAAATCATACTTATACCATCTTACTCTGAAATGGTGAAGAAGATGCCTATCCCAACTTACTACAAGAACCGGTTGGTTGATGAGTCGGTGCCACCTGGTGGAGAATTGGGGGACTCGATGGGCTTGAAGAACTCTGATCAAACAGGGGTCAATAACAATATCTCTGCGATTCCCCCTGTTACTATGGGAGATATATGTGTTCAAAAGGGAGCACATAGGGGGGGATTGGCCCCCTCGGATTTCTCTCCACTTAAAACGAGGAGTGCTAGGAAAAACAAGAAGGTCACCCTGGGGGGGAATGAGGATGGCCGAGGTAATGTGGAATCCCCCAAGTCTGCTGATACCCGGGCTCTTAGAGGAATGAAAGCCCTTGAAAGGGTTCGCAAATGATCTTTTTCTCTTTAAATATCCGGGGTGTGGGGGGTCTACCCAAACAATTGGCCCTCAAGAGAGTTCTACATATCATCAACCCTGATTTGGTACTTCTCCATGAAACTATGGTATGTGGCGAGAAGGCTCGTGTATTTTTTAACAAAGTTAAGCCGGGGTGGATGGTTTGCACTATGGATGTTGTGGGTCTTTAAGGAGGTCTATTAGCTGCTTGGAATCCAATAGTATTGAGACTAAAGCCATCTATCACCTCTCTGGGAATCTTGTTATCTGGAAATATCAGGGGGGTGGAGAAAAACTTGAATATTATAAACTGCTATGGGTCGTATGCTGACAAGGTGACTTTTTGGGATAATGCAGCCGCGGGACATCTACTAGAATTGGAAAACTTGGTTCTGGCTGGGGACTTAAATTTCACTTGGGGGGATGAGGAGGTTTGGGGCACATTGGCTCGGAGGGATCCACTGGGATCTTATTTTAGTAACCTCTTCTTGAAATTCTCTCTTGTTGATGTGGCTCCGCGACCATTGGCTCCAACTTGGACTAATGGTAGGATGGGGGATATGAGGATACAAAAACGCATTGATCACTACTTTGTATCGGAATCCCTGCTGGGATGCCTTCAGAACTACAGGTCCTGGTTTCATCAAATCAAAATAAGTGATCATCTTCCTATTATTCTGCAATTTGACGAGGAAACCACACACCAATGCTATCCATTCAAATTCAACTCCACATGGCTTTCGGATGTGGAGTACACATCGGGTGTGAGATCTAAATGGCTACAGGTGGATGTATCGGGGGAGAGGTCAGCAATGGACAGGCTGGCGGTGAAACTAAAGGCTATTAAAGATTATACTATTATGTGGGAAAAAAATAAAAAAGCTATGATGGGTAGAGAACTTGCTGAGATCGAAAAGGAAGTGGCAACACTAATGCAGAGATCAGCTGGGTCAGGGATAAGCCCCGGGGATGAGTTGAAACTCTCTTCAATGGAGAGCCGTAAATTAAATATTCTTCTTATTCAAGAGGAATCTTGGAGGCTGAAGAGTAGGGCAATTTGGTTGAACGCTGGGGATCAGAACACAAAATTCTTTCACCAGTATGCGGATTCACGAAGGATGCAAAATACTATTTGGGATCTTAATGATCATAGTGGTCGGCGGATCTGGGGGGCGGAGGATCTGATGGGGGAGGCTATGCAACATTTTCAGGAATACTACTGTGACCCAAAAAACACATCACTGGCTGAACAATTTAAGATTATTATGGAGTACCCCCGAATATTTAATGATGAGGAGGGGGATGATATATTTAAGGATGTGACTTTGGGGGATGTGGAAAACACATTGCGAGGATTTGCTAAAGATAAATCGCCTGGTCCGGATGGTTGGTCGGTGGAACTATTTATCCACTTCTTTGATATTATGAGGGAGGACATCAGACTGGCTGTTGATGAATCCCGGAGATTAGGCAATGTCTCTGGGGCACTCAACTCAACTTATTTGGCCCTCATTCCAAAAACATCACACCCGAATAACTGTAGTGAGTTCAGACCTATTGCCCTATGCAATTTAGTCTACAAGATTATTTCTAAGATCATTGCAGATCGGATCAAACCATTTCTTTCCAGACACATTTCAATGGAGCAATATGGGTTTCTATAGGGTCGACAGATTCATGATGCGGTGGGGGTGACACAGGAAATTTTTCACACTGTAAAACAGAAGGGACTTGAGGCACTTATTCTTCAACTAGATTTGGTGAAAGCATATGATAGGGTGAATTGGGATTTCTTGAGATTAATACTGATTCAGATAGGTCTGCCATGGAAGGTGATGAAATGGATTATGGCCTGTATATCCTCGGTTAATTATGCTATATTGATTAATGGACATCCGACGGACTTCTTTAAGGCATCCCGGGGCCTTCGTCAGGGATGTCCACTATCGCCACTCCTCTTCCTATTGGTCATTGAAGGACTGAGTTTATCTATTCATAGGGCTAAAAGAGAAGGGCTGATTGAAGGCATTAAAATTACTAGAGATATCTCTGTTACACATTCTTTGTTTGTGGATGATGTGATGCTATTCGGGAAAGGTATCCTTGCAGAATGGGTGCAATATAAGAAGATTATGGACTTGTTCTGCTCGGTTTCTGGTATGATCATCAGTTTTATGAAATCACAATTTTTGAAACATTCTCTTTTGGTGGAGGTGGAAGTTTCGATTAGTACTGTCCTACCATTTAAATTCAAGGAGATGGTGGATGGAACGAAATATCTTGGCTTTTTTATAAAGCCTGCAAAATACATGGTGAATGACTGGAATTGGCTTGTTCGAAGATTTGAAGGACGTATTAATCACTGGAGTTTCCACCATTTATCCTTGGGTGGCAGACTTACACTGGCAAAAGTTGTCTTGCAGAATATGGGTGTGTACTGGTTCTCACTTTGCAAAATCCCAAGATCCATACTTTGCCTTATTCGTCGAAAGCTATTTAGCTTTTTATGGTCGGGGGGTGGTGCTCATGAAAAATTTCATCTTATAAAATGGTCTACTCTGGCCCGCCCCTGGAAATTGGGTGGGTGGAATATTAAGGATCTGGATCTATTTGTAAAGGCCCTGCATGCAAAAAGTCTTTGGCGTGCTCTTTCCGATAATTCTGCCTGGGGCAGGATTATTCGAGCTAAGTACCTGAAAAATTCCCCTATTGCAAACTGGCTCAGATTGGAAAGGCCTGTTACATTGGGAGTATCTAATATTTGGAATGGATTGATGGGATCGTTCAAGGTAATCTCTCAATGGATTGCTTGGATTCCTGGCAATGGTCGGGACATTAAACTGGGGCTTGACCCGATCTTGGGGGGACCTGCGGGCCATACCCTATCTGTGGAACTAAGGACTCATCTTAGAACCAATGGCTACTGCTCGCTGGCTCATGCGGTCAGGCAGTATAAGGATGGTCGGTCACATTGGATCTCGGCGACACAGTTGGGTCTATCTGGTACCATGGGCAATGAATGGGATGGATATATCAGGTCGTTTTATCAATCAAACTTACGATTATCAAACTCTGCTGACAGATTGGCTTGGTCGTGGAATGTGTCCTGTGGCAATGTATCTGCTAAATTAGCATATGAAGCGATGTGGGCCGAATCCCATTCTGTTGTTCGTTGGTGGGAAAAATCTATTTGGAAATTGGTCATTCCCCTCAAGATAAAGTGTTTTATCTAGCTGGCATTGTCTAATAGAGTACTCACATGGGACAATCTTTGTCGTCGAGGCTATAATGGTCCGGGATGGTGCCCCCTTTGCTGCTCACTGGAGGAGTCTATTGATCACCTATTTTCGTTCTGTTCATTCATTAAGGCGCTTTGGGATCATATTGCATATAAAGCGGGTGTAAAATTCCGATGGGGATTCCATACTCTTGTGGAATGTTTGGAGGCTTGGTCTCGTCTTCCTAGGGGTTGTGTTGAGCTACCATACTTTATGATCTGGGAGGTATGGCGTGCTCGCAATGCTTGTATTTTTGAAAACTTAACTCCTCACCGTGATGCCATTTGCTATAGAACCTTAGCTGCACATAAGGAATATATAGCTACTTGTGTTACTAGTGTAAGTAGGAAGGATCGGAATCTGAAATTTCGATTGGCTCCTCCAATCCTGGTATATCCTTGTGGGTTCTTTGATGGGGCGGCTGTGAGTCGCTTTGGACTGGGTGGGGCGGGCGCAACTATACACATTTCCAACAATATCTCTATACACATTTGGTTAAATCTGGGTAATGGATCAAATACTAGGTGTGAGATTTGTGCTCTTTGGCTTTTACTATTCTGGGCTCGCCTGAGAAAGATCTCTTCTTTGGTTATTTTTGGTGACTCATTAGCAGTTATCTCTTGGGCTCGGGGCACTTCTGCCCTCAATGTTCTTCTACTTTCTCATTGGTTGGAAGAGGCCAGAAAGCTTATTCTTGAATTTGAGCACATTCACTTTGAACATATCTATAGAGAGGTTAATGTGGAGGCGGATATGCTCTCTAAGCGGGCTCTTCACTCTTAGGAGGGGGTCATCATGTGGCAGGAACGGAGGGATGATATACTTTTTTCACATGGTTCTTATCAGTTACATTGGACTGGATGATATATGTTCACTCACCTTTGTTTTTCCTTCCATGATTTATGCGGCATTATTATCTTATATGACTTTAGCTTCTATTTTGCAGATACTTAAAAAACTCTGCGTCCAACCACTTGTTGGGCTCTTCTACATACTCTTATATTTTTTGCGGCCTATATTACAGCCTCGTACAGATGTTGCTCGACATATACAGATGGGGTGTAATCTCTGCATTACACTTTGCTTCGGGATGATGGTTTTTGTGGTTGCTTTGCATCATCATTTCAGCTGATGTCTTTTGTGTTAATCTATATTTTAGGCCTATTTTTGGATCGGTTTATTATGTATGATGTGGCAGTTGACCACGGTTATGGTTACTGGATACCTTTATGTATTGTCATATTGGGACATGTGGTACTTATTATTGGTATTTTCTGAGCTAGCTTGGCTGGCATATGATACTGTTGTGACTGGTATACACCTGACAGGGTGTCATGACTTTGTTTAGGACTGATAGTTGGACTTATTTACTATTTCTTATATTAATAGTAAGTTGAATTTTTCTTTGAAAAAAAAAAAGTTTAAAAATCTAATTGTTCATTGGTTGTAATTTGGGTGGTTGTGAGGAATTATTGTTGCCCTCCCCACCCATGTTTAAGTCTTGTAAGTGACATGTTGCTCTTGTTAAGCCCTCATTGTAATGATTGTATTTATGACCATACTTACAACCTAAAGTTTCGGACCTCCAAAGAAATCACAATATTCAAATTTAATAGAAAAGAGTATTTATAAATAATGATGATATGAAAGGTAGAGTGTTTGCTTATTCATCATGATATTATTTTTTATTCTTTTATTATTGATTTTATGTTTTGAACTAAATTTTAGTTTAAGGCTATCATCATTTAAGATGTTATTTATTAAAATTCATTTAGGATGTTATTTATTGAAATTGCAATTTTAAATTAATAAAATCTTATTTTTAATATAAAAATTAATTTATGATGATATAATATCTTTAATATAATTTGGTTTTATAATGTTAGTGATATATCCAAAATTTTATAAATTAAATTTGTTTTTACAAATTTTAAATAAAAGTATTAGATATTTCTAATAATCTTTTATAATGTTAATGATAGATATCTAAAATTTTATGAATATAAAATTAATTTTACAAATTTTAAATAAGAACCTATTAAAATTTCAAATTCATAAAACTTTTAAACATCTACTTATTTACTTATTTATCATATTTGTGACTTTTAAACTTGAATGATGTTAATTTATATGGAGAAATTTTGTTGTTAATATTACTTTTTTTACTTTATAAAGCAAGTTTTAAATTAATCCAAATTCACTTGCCATCTTGTCTTTTTTATTCTTTTTATTATGAAGTAGTTTAATTAATATATGGTTTTGATTTTTTCGATGAAATTTGGTAATAACTTTTCATTATTCAAATTCCATTTTTATTTTTGAATATATTTGTAGCATAAAGATTGTGCAAGTTCAATAGCTTATATATAATTTTAACAATTCAATGAGATTTCAAGCAAAAAAGGTAGGAAAATTGGTTGGAAAAGTGGTCAAAATCTTTGATTGTTTAGATGATTCTTTTTAGAAGTAGTCTAAACAATCAATCATTTTGAATTTACAAGTAATTTTTGGCCAGTTCATAATTTTTCATTATTCAAATTCCATTTTTATTGTAGAAATGGATTCAACGCTCTCGAATATCCCTAGTGCACCTTGATTATGCAATCTCAATAGCTTATATATGCAATTCCAACAAATCCAATGAGAATTCAAGTAAAACTGGTTGGAAAAGTGGTAGAGATTGTCGTAGTCTAAACAATCGACGAATTTGACTTTTCCTAACAAAATTCGGTGATGTAATCTTAAACCAATTCATAATTTTTCATTATTCAAATTCCATTTTTTATTGCAGAAATGGATTCACCGCCCTCGAATACCCATGTTGCACCCCATTTGTGCAATCTCACTAGCTCCTATATGCAATTCCAATAGCTCAAACGAGATTTCACGGAAAATTGTCAGAAGATTGGCTAGAAAAGTGGAAAAAATCATTGATTGTTTAGACTACTCTTTTTTAGAAGTAGTCTAAACAATTCAAGACTTTGACTTTTCCTGGCAAAATATGATGATATAATCTTTGGCTAGTTCATAATTTTTCATTATTCAAATTCCATTTTTGATTGGACAAATGGATTCAGCTCTCTGAATACGCTTATTGCACCCCAATTATGTAATCTCAATAGCTCGGTTGTATTTGCAATTCCAATAGCTCCAACGATATTTTGGGCAAAAATGGTCGAAAAATTAGTTGGAAAAGTGGTCAAAATTGTTGATTGTTTAGACTACTCTTTTAGAAGTAGTCTAAACAATTGACGATTTTCACTTCTCTTGACGAATTTTGGCAATATATTTTTTGGCTAATTCATAGTTTTTCATTATTCAAATTAAACTTTTGATTGTAAACATGGATTCATCACCTTGGAATACCCTTCTTGAACCTCGATTGTGCAATCTCAATAGCTTATATCTACAATTCCAATAGCTCCAACGAGATTTTGGGCAAAAATGATCCAAAAAAATTATGAAAAGGTGGTCAACATCATCAATTGTTTAGATTACTCTTTTAAAAAGTAGTATAAACAATCGAGGATTTTGACTTTTCCTGGTGGAATCTAATGATATAATATTTGTCTACTTCATAATTTTTCATTACAAATTCCATTTTTTATTGCAAAAATGGATTCAACGCCTTTGAATACCCTTATTGCATTGCGATTGTACAATCTCAACAACTTATCTCTATAATTCTAATAGATCCAACGCCATTTCATGCAAAAATGGTTAGAAAATTGGTTGGAAAAGTGGTCAAAATCATCAATTGTTTACACTACCCTTTTTAGAAGTAGTATAAACAATCAACGATTTTGACTTTTTCTAATGGAATCTAACAACATAAACTTTGGCCAGTCAATAATTTTTCATTATTCAAATTCTATTTTGTATTGCAGAAATGGATTTAATGCCCTTGAATATCCTTGTTGCACCTTGATTGTGTAATCTCAATATCTTATATTTGCAATTCTAAATAGCTCCAACAAGATTTCGAGCATAAATGGTTATAAAATTGGCTAGCAAGGTGGTCAAAATCATCAATTGTTTAGACTACTCTTTGTAGAAGTAGTCTAAGCAATCGATGGTTTTGAATTTTCATAACAAAATCCGACGATATAATCTTTGGCCATTTCATAATTTTTCATTATTCAGATTCCATTTTTTATTCCAAAAATGGATTCAATGACATCGAAGATCCTTGTTGCACCTCGATTGTGTGATCTTAATAGCTTATATATGCAATTCCAACACCTCCAATGAGATTTTAGGAAAAAATGGTTGGAAAAGTGGTCAAAATCATCAATTGCTTAGACTACTCTTTTTAGAAGTAGTCTAAACAATCAATGATTTTAATTTTTCCTGATGTAATCTGATCTTTGACCATGTCATAATATTTCATTATTAAGATTCAATTTTTTATTGCAAAGATAGATTTAGTGCCCTCGAATACCTTGGTTGCACTTTGATTGTGCAATATCAATAGCTTATATTTGTAATTCCAATAGCTCCAATGAAATTTTAGGCAAAAATGGTTAGAAAATTGGTTGGAAAAGTGGTCCAAATTGTCGATTGTTTAGACTACTCTCATCAAAATCAGGGATAATTTTAAGGACCCATACTTAATTAAAAATGTATAAACCTTGGCGAATCTTACCAATTCTTAAAATGTCAACTATAAAATATTTGGGGATATTTTTCTAAAATTATTTCAATTTCTAAATATTTTATATAGTTTATATAATAATTTGGCAATTTTTAGAGTGAAAAAATAACTATTTTTTTAATTATTTAAATTAAATATAATTATTTGCAATGTGTTTAGATATATATAAAAAAGAAAGTTAACACATACATATATATATTACACATTTTTTTTAAGACAAAAAAAATCTATAACTTGTTATTCATCCATAAAAAGGAGAATCAAAGTCATAGAATTTACGATAAAATTTTAAGAAATACAAATACCTCATCAAACATATTGATTGTGAATCTCTCTCACCAAAAAAAAGCCTATCAACAAATCTAACATATAAAAAACTAACATTAATAAAATTATATAAAAAAATTCGAGTCTAAAAACATTTAAAGAAAAAATAATAAAAAACTTATTTAAAAATAATCTAAAAACACAAAACTACTCTATAATCATCAACAAAATCCTCATAATGTATCCAACCATCCATTTCCCAACCACCTTTTTAGAAAAACTATCAACTACATCATTAAATATTTTATACATACTTAAATGTAAATCATATCTATTACATCATCTTCATAATGGAAATCATATCTATTACATCATCTTCATAAACATACACCAAACATGACTGGATATAAATGACACAAATGATCCAAACACATAGTCATTTAAAGCTTGTACTATTTAACTTAAAGTGAGTTTTGACTATTAATTATCAAGAGAACTCTAAATTAAATAAAAGTATATTAAAACAAAGAGTTTGTAATATAAATAGTGGTTTAAACAATTTAAGATTGTGACAACTTTTCCAGTTAATTTTTTAAACTATTTTTGCCTTTTTTTTTTTGATATCTGAGGAATTATCCGAGATCCCCTAGTGAGCATCGTCGATCGGGCGGGGCGGGTACAAATCTCGGGTCGGGGTCAGCCTTAATTTGGAACCAGTTCACCACCGTCTGGGAAGGTATAGCGCATTCAGAGAAGACAGAGACGAGACCTGCGATTGAACTTGTGGAGGGAGCAGGAGTAGAACCCTGGTCTCTGGCGTAGGGACCATCTGGACCAACCGTTGGGTCCGGAGCCTCAGCCGCCTAAAATCTTATTTAAGTGGTTGGAATTGCAGATATAAGTTATTGTGATTGCACAATTGAGGTGCAATAAAGGTTTTTGAGGGTATTAAATCTATTTTTTTCTGTAAAAAATAGAATTTGAATAATACAAAAATATGAACTGGCTTTTCTACAATAAAAAATGGAATTCGAATAAAGAAAAATTATGAATTGGCTAAAGATTATATCATTAGATTCTGTTAGAAAAAGTCAAAATCATCGATTGTTTAGACTACTTCATTTTGATGGTTAAGAAACAAAATTGTTATTCTAACTACTCATGTATTAAATATTTGAAAATGAAATGAAAGTTATCATGCATTTAACAAAAAAAATAACTATATATACATAATGACAACATTTTTATTTATAAAAACTTAAAACCATATATTTGATATTTTTTCTTTATATTTATTTTTAAATAACATTTTCATTATACCATTATAGTATATATGACATAAATAAAGAAGATATTCAATTTAATGAAATAGAATTCCGTTTTATAATAGTATCTTAAATCTCTCACCTTTGCCCCATAAGGTCTAGCGTCATTTAATGCTTGGTCACACCAAAGTACCAATCCAATACGGTAACATCTAATGCATGCTGTATTTAGTTGTTATTTATTAAGGTTTAAAACACAAAAATAATATAATGCAAAAATATATTACCTAGAGACGGAGTGTGTCCCTCATTTGGACTGTCATTATCATTCTTCTCATTAGTATGATGATTTTAGAGTTTAATAGTCAGATTTGAATGAAAAAAGTTTGAAATTTTTAATTAAAAATTAATTATAAGAAATTAATTTTAAATTATATATATATATATAGAAGTTCGATGGGTTAGTTTAAGTGGTTGAGAGTTATGAGTTTTAAGCAGAATGTCTCAAGGTCAAATGTAAGGGTGGCTATGCATAGATATATAAGGGTCTCACTTGATGTCCTCATCGCATTAGGCTTCGTAATCAAAGCCGACAGGGTGAGGCCCCTTCAGATGTCTGGTGCCCCCCTGTGAATTATTCCCGTAAACGTAGCAACTCCTCTCCGGGGTTGTGAACCACATGGAATATATATATATATATATATATATATATATATATATAATGTTTTATGTGATTTATTATGTAGTTAATATATTTCATTTGGGTTTAGTTGAGTGGTTGTGGGATGGAGTGTTATCTTCCCAACTT
Organism: Larix kaempferi; assembly: GCA_027924585.1. Classification (NCBI taxonomy): domain Eukaryota; kingdom Viridiplantae; phylum Streptophyta; class Pinopsida; order Pinales; family Pinaceae; genus Larix; species Larix kaempferi. Next base: position 13,701,878 of record BSBM01000370.1, read on the forward strand.
AGGTTATATTCCTATAAGTAATATGTTCTCATCTTTGAAATGATGGGAAGTGCTTGGAGGCTTTCCTTGACATAATTAGATTTCATGGTTGAATAACATTGATTTATAAAAGTGATGATGACAAACTCGCCTGCTTAGATGGATATGAAGGAAATATTCTCTTCTATGATAAAAGCAAGAGGTGGATAGTAGAGCATTGGTTAGGCAAGATAAAAGGCTAGGTAAATTTGTTTGCATGTGGCTAAGGGTATTTTATGTTTTTATTTCAAAATGGGTGGATATAATTTTTTTTTTCTTCAGTCAGGATCTTACTTCATCAAATCTCAGGGAACATTGCCAAATAATTGGTCCCTTGACTTCAACCCAAAAGAGTAGGTTTGCCTTGATATAATTAGATTTCATGACCGAATAACATGAATTTATAGGAGTGATAATGACAAACTCACCCACCCAGATTGTTGTGAAGGAAATATTCTCTTCTATGATCAAAGCAAGATGTGGATTGTAGAGCATTGGTTACCCAATATAAAAGGCTAGGTAATTTTGTTTGCATGTGGCTGAGGGTATTTTCTATTTTTATTTCAAAATAGGGAGGATAGAATCTAATTTTTCATCCAGGACCTTATTTCATCAAATATCAGGGAACGTTGTTAAATCATTGGTCCTTTGACTTCAACCTAGAAGACGATATCATAGTAGCCCATTTGTGGGTCTAGTTGCCCCACCTTCCATTAATATTATGGGATGAAAGCACCTATAAAGCCATTGGGGACAAAAAAAAATAATGCATTGATTGAACAAAACCAAAAGGAAATATGTATTCCTATGCCAGAATATGTGTGGAAGTGGATTTGGATATGGATAAGGACCTTTTAGAGGCATAACAAATAAATATCAGTGTTTGGAGCACCAATAAGAATTAAATTATGAGCAATGCCCCTTCAAATGCAACTCTTTCCACAAGTACAAGCATTTTCCTAAAAATTGCCCAAAGGGTCGGGAGGATCATACTCTCCTAAGAAGTTTTCATCTTTATTTTTTTAAAATTCTCTATCTATATATTTTAAATAAATACAAGTTAAAATAAATTCAAACTTGTTCGATCATCAAATTGTTTGTTGTTAATTGTACATCAAGGACCACTCATTCACCCCATGGTCTTAATGGAAAAAACATAAAACCACGCCTTAAAACTATTGCTTACTTGTATGCAAGTTATGTACAATGATGCAAATTGCAAGATATAATGCATGTTGTGTGACTTGGTGTTTTCTTCTCTCACACGTACTTACATTTGTAAGTACTTTTGTATGTTGTGTGACTTGGTGTTTTCTTCTATCACACGTACTTACAAATGTAAGCACTGTTGTAGGAAGCAAGAGGAATGGTACATTTGTAAGTATTTTTTAGGAAGCTAGAGGAATGGTGGTGGTTTAAAGCTTGTTTGAGAATATTATAAAAATATTAGTAATAGTTGTACAAGGAGTAAAGATATCTAGATATTTTGATAGAGGTTGGAATGTAAATCAATAAAATAATATATATAAAAAATTATGTGTAAAAAAATAATATATAAAAAAAATTATGTATAAAAAAATTATGTTTAAAAGATAATATTTAAGGCAAAATCAAAGTAGTATATATGTGTTGATGAATGCTATAGAAACACATACATAAGGTGATTGTAAGTAAGGTAAAATATATGATTAGATATTGTCACAGGAAGACATGAATACGAAAAATATGGTGGTAAAGGTTTTGAGCAAATGAGTACTTCCTCTTGTTATCTAAGTTTGACATATACATTATTCTTTATTCATGAATATCATTTGAAGGAAAATGTTGGCGACATGTAGAGGTCAGTGAATGTCATACCTTAGCTATGGCAGTGAATGCCATACCTTGACGAACAATATTGCCATTGTCTATTGTTTCATTTTGTAATGTTATGCATTACGATTTATGTATTGTCAAACCCCATGTCATTCAGATGGGAAATTGTATATGAACCTCCCTTATTATGGGGGATTTAGCACATTATTTGAATTGGCAAGATCCCATGGTGGACCTTTGTAGTTGACAAAGTCAACAACAAAAAATAATTTCAATTTTGGGGATATATAATTTTAGCTTTTGGAGATTAGCTTTCTTTACAATTTACAAAAGTAAGAAATATGTGCAGAGATAGGAGTTTCCTAAAATACAAAAGCAAGGAATTTGTGGCTATTATGAATCATTTAACTCACTCATCATTACTTTTTTTGAAAATTTTGAAATCATTTCAAAGCAAGCAGGGATAAAAGTTGATCACTTTGAAAATTTTGAAATCAACCATGGATCAAAATTGTTCGCTTCCTAATACTTTTAAAGGATTAGATTTTTATTTTTGTGAAAATTCAACAATTACTTATAAAATAAAATAATTTTTTAAATTCGCTTATTATTATTTATAAGGGTAAGCTAATCATGAAGTAATCTTCTCTCTTCCTACCACAATTTGACAACCCAAAAGGTCAACAACTTAATTTTGACACAAAGCTCCACTTCCACACACTTCTCCCTCCTACAACACGTTGTTTGCATGCCCTTTAATCTCTAGAATCCCTTTCTATTACAACCATTTGTCTTATTGTAGTTTTATTTAACTCAAAGCTTTCATGTCTATTGATAATCAAAATTCACCATGAGTTAAATAGTACATGCTTTGATGTGACTATGTTAACCTTGGATAATTTTTTTATTCTATGCCAAGTTATGACCAGCCATGATTGACACATGCACATGTGCACACATACAAACATTAATTGAATTTTAAGTGCTCTCTTTATGTGTATGTCACTATGTGCTCTATAGACAATAAAATATAGTTGAAATAGCTAAAAGTAAAAGTTGTTATCCTCATTACTCTTTCTATAAAATGAGCATGGTTACAGTGTTACTACATGTCAGCTTAGCTCACTACAACCTTAAAAAGAAGAGTAATCATCATGTTCAAGCACAATACTTGTACAAACTCTTGTTATCTCAATAGTGTTATGGAACCTAAGTACAAAATGCTTGAGAGTGAAATAAAAGTTATCATCCATATTACTATAATTTTAACTATTCTTAAAAACAATACCACAACATTTTTATTTATAAAAATTAAATATTAAATATATATAAATGACTTTGAATGAAAAAAAAACATTCAATTTAATAATCAATAATAATAAGCCTACAATTTCATTATAAGATATAAGATAAGATCCTAAATATAACTTTACCCACCAAGGTACTAGTCTCATCTCATGCATGCTCCATCCTCATCATGAATCTCTCAACTAGCCCCACCAATGTACTAACCCAATATGGCCTCATCTCATGCATGCTCCATTTAGATCTTATGCATGAATGTGTTAAAAACAAAAGGAATATAATACAAAAGCATATGACAAAGAGAGTTTGCGTCAGTACCTCACCTCCCATTTCCACATGGGCTTTCATTACCATTATTCTCATTAGTACGAGGATTCTTGAGTCCAATATGGGCTATATGTGAAACCTAGATAATAATAATAAAAAGTAAAAACATGTATAAATATATAGTATATATATAATAATTTAAAAAATTAGATTAAATTGATCTCAATTTTAATTTTTTTATTGTATTTTTTTAATTTTAATTGAAATGGGTGATTTCTTTAGTAGTATGAAGAGGCCATGTTTCTTATGTAGCTAGGTTTATCTTATTCGTTGTGACCAAACTACATATTGTTGCTACATCCCCAATCGTGTGAACAACCTTCAGATAGTTTCCTCAAACATCCCTAGTTGTCGTGAATAGATTTAGATCATTATGGTGCATGATCTAGCATATAAAGATTTCATGCCTTTAGGAATCACATCAATCTATAGAAGTGGTGATGGAAATTTCACCCACCTAGATGGGTCCAAAGGAAATATTCTCTTCTATGATCAAAGCATTCAAATGATTGGTTAGCTCATTGAACTTGGCCAAATGATCTTGGTCTCTATGTGATAGATTTGTCAAACAACTATACTCCATCCATCAACTGGAACTCCAGTTCCTATATCCAAGGAAAAAAATACTCATTATGTCAAAACAAGCTTTGACTGGAGAGTTTACAAGCATCTGGCCTAGCCCAAGAACTATGGAGATGTGGATAACAAAGCATTGGTTACCCAAGATAAAAGGCAAGGTATCTATGTTTGCAAGTAGTTTCGTTCAGGACCTTACATCATTAAATCTTAGGGAATGTTGTAAACTCGTTGTCTGTTGAGTTCAACCCATAAGAGGAGATCATATTAGCCCTTGTATAGGTCAAGTTTCCCTACCTTCCATTAATATTCTTGGATGAAAGCACCTTCAGCCATCATGAATAAATTGGGTCGATACATTGACCAAACTAAACCAAAAGGAAATTTGTATTCATATGCCAAAGTATGTGTGTAAGTGAATTTGGAAAAGGGCTTTGCAAAGGAGTTGCAAGTAAATATAGACATTTAGATCACTAACAAAAAATGGATTATAATCAATGCATCTTCAAGTGCAACTTTTACCATGAATACAAGCATTTTGCTAAAAATTGCAACAACAAAAAAACTTAAAAATATCATACTCTCCTAAGCAACCTCGGTAATCCTCTAGTCGAGTATAACCTAATTAACCCTATTAATTACAAGCATAGAAAACAACAATATAAATTATCATAATAATAAAAAATATTATAAAAAAAACATCCAAAACAAATATCAATAATTCAAGGTCCTTAAAAATTTAAAAAGTACAACTTCTTTTAATACAAAATATAACCATTACAATGAAAAAAATTCAAATTGATTTTTTTTTTAACTTGGAGAAGTTTCGCTATTTCTTTAATAATTTCTTCATCTTTAATAAACACAAATTGTTTGTTGCTAATTATACATTAAAGACCAAGGATCACTCATTCACCTCCATAATCCAACTCTTCAACATTACATGCTGTGTGACTTGGTGTTTTCTTCTCTCAGGTGTATTTCATTTGTAGCTTTGTAAGTACTATGGTAGGAAGCAAAAAGAATGATGATAGTTGAGGGTTTGTTTGAGACTATTATAAGACAAGAAATAGAGTTGCATAGCATCCAAGTCTCTATCTATGTTGGAAGAGAATTAAATAAAGAAATGAATGTATTCACTAAAAATTGTATGTTAGTGATATAATGTTATGTTGAAAAAAATTTCTTTGCAATCTAGTTTATGTTCGTTAAGCTTGTGAAATTGAGCAATAATTTGGTTTTGAAATCTCTCTATATAGTGCGAACATAGAGAGAAGGGTTGGGGAAGAGATGAAGGTGTAATTTGCATAACAGTAAAAGCAACACCACTAATTGACACATATGTCGGAAGTTTACTGTAGAGAGGAGAATAAGTTTTATATTGCGTATTTGAATTGATAAAGGAAAAATCATAAGAATATAAAAAAATTATAGAGTTTGTCGCATTAATAAGTAATTGTCTTCATAAAAGCATTAAAATTAAAATATATTGGATTGATCACATCAAAATAAAAAAAGACATCACTTGAAAAGTGACAACGATTTTTTTTCCTAACAAAAGTCAATAATGGCATGTGAAAATTGTCATATGGTACTTCTACAAAATTCCATATTAAATGTACTTAATTTTTTTATTTTTTTTAAAATAAAGTCACATTCTCAAAGATTTATGTTCCATCCATGACCTCTTTGACCAATTAGAATATAGAATGAGTGAAGTTTATTTTTAATTTTAAAATAATTCACTTTAATAAATTGTTTTTTGACCAATTAGAATATAGAATGAGTGAAGTTTATTTTTAATTTTAAAATAAATCACTTTAATAAATTGTTTTTTCAAAAACATTGGAAAACTTTTTAACTTAAAATTGAGTTAATGTAAAGTCAAAGCATTTTGAATTGTAAATGAAAATATACTTTCTACTTTGTAAAGTACTAATGAATATGAATTTCTATATTTTACCGCGAGCTAAGATTAAACGCAAAAAAAAGACACTTCCCTCCACTTTTTATTAACCATGTCGATTGTTACTATTTGCTCCATTGGTTGGTTATTCCTCATCCATGTCGATTGTTACTATTTGCTCCATTGGTTGGTTATTCCTCATCCATTCCTTGTGCTTCCACAAAGGGGAGAATTGGTCATGGCTACATTGATTCATCTTAACTAGCTTATCCAAGTCCTTCCTTATTTCTTCCAAGATTTCGTTCTGCTCACGCATGTTACTTTCCGAATGTCATCTAGTCTCGTTTCTAGGTTTGCAGTGTAGTCACAAATCTATCTTAAATCTTCCAACAACCCACCAATCATGTCATGGATGACAGTTAGCATTTGTTTAAAGTCCTCAAAATCGATTTGGAAATTGTTAAACAAGTTCCTCCATTGGTTGGTTATTCCTCATCCATTCCTTGTGCTTCCACAAAGGGGAGAATTGGTAATGGCTACATTGATTCATCTTAACTAGCTTATCCAAGTCCTTCCTTATTTCTTACAGGATTTCGTTCTGCTCACGCATGTTACTTTTCGAATGTCATCTAGTCTCGTTTCCAGGTTTGAAGTGTAGTCACAAATCTATCTTAAATCTTCCAACAACCCACCAATCATGTCATGGATGACAATTAGCATTTGTTTAAAGTCCTCAAAATCGATTTGGAAATTGTTAAACAAGTTCCTCCAATTAGCAATTTTATCCACATTGCAGAAAATTTGGCAAATCAGGTGGATTAAAAATTCACGCGAGACCCCCTTAAATTGCTTGTCACCTTGGGAGCGTTCGACTAGGGTTACCTACCCCTTCTCCACCTTGCAACTGCTTCATAAATGTTGTGATTTAATGTATAACATGTCCAACAAGAGCGAACGACCCCTCTTTATTCCTAGGAATTAAGAGCATTGAATCCACTTACGAAGAGGAGAGTGGCCATCCAATTCAATCCACGCTTGTCGGAGCCTCAACCCTTGATTAACCATACAATCTACTTCTACATTATTCTTCCTTCTTATATGGAACATGGAGGATTTTTTAGGGAGGAAGCTTTAAGATTTTTTTTTGTAATCTCTCGTAGTTTGTTCCATTCCATTCATTAGACTACACATTTTGCAAATGGTGAGTTTGGAGTCCCCATAAATATGAGCAATCAAGACTTTGAAGGAGGCAAGCATTTCCAAACCTTGTAGGAGAGATAACCACTCGGCTTGATTATTAGTCTTACGTCCTAAGTCTCATGTGTAGGATTTGACTATATTTCCACTAGGGTCCAAGATAATCCACCTGTTACTCCCTCCCCATGACACAATATAGGATTAGATCCGTCATATGAAGATATTTACAAAATAATGGCATGGATCGAAATATATTTGGTGGAAAAGGTTTTGAGCAAAGGAAGTATTTCTCTTGTTGTCTATGTTTAATATATACATTGTCCTTCATTTGTGAATATCATTCGAAGGAAAAAGACGATGAAATGCAGAGGTTGAAAAGGACATAACTTTTGATATGGTAGTGAATGTCAAGCCTTGACAATCAATGTTGCCCATGTCTATTTTGTAATGTCATGCCTTGTGATTTATATATTTTCAAACTCCATGCCATTTGAATGGACAACCACATACGAGCCCCCCTTGTTACAAGGGGATTGAAAGATCCCATGGTGAACTTTGTAGTTGACAAAGTCAATAAAAACAAATGATGGAAATTCTAGGGGATTAGAATCGGGGCTCTAGAAAATGGTAGAAAATTTCCCAAGTACTCTATTAAGAAGACTTGAAGCGACCCTATAAGTTACTTTTCAGGATCACTTGTTAATCCTTGCATAATAATAATTTTGCATCTAACTAGTCATCTTCTGTATCAGTGGACATTTGATGTTTCCTTTTCCTTGCATAGCATTGTGCAATTGGCATGTTCAACAATTTTGGCATTTGTTTATTTATGAAATGCAACACAAATGGTTAGTTGCATATAAGTGCATCGGATTTTGAAATGTTTGGTGCTCAACCAATGCATTCAGGAAGGAATCTATGCTATACATGAGAAGGTTTCAATCCTCTAATGTAGGGTTTACATTTATGATGTTGAAAAGGAGGTTTCTATAATAACTTGAGAATGATCATTGCTTTATTGTTGAAAAATATAGTCCAATGTAACAATTAAGTCAAAGCTCCACCAAAATGTGTTGCCACATGATGTTCTTACATACATAGGAATGTCCTTGACAAGTGGCAGTTACCCTAGGTCAACAAACAAGATAATTCAATTCCCAACAAATGTGGTGATTATATGGCTAGGGAATTCTTTGTGCAAATGGTCATCATTAATGCAGGAAAACATTTTTGGATGATGGAACTCATCTCATTAATGAGAATGTAATGAACATGCCTAAGTTCTTCTTGGAGAGTTTCTATAGATTGCCACTCTAGATGATACATGTACTTTATAGGGATTCGAAGGTCATCATGTATTATAAGTGCATTTATGTGAAATGATGTGATGCCACTTGGAGAAACTAACAATAAGGGATTGATTTTGTCAATAAAGCATGTTACGAGTGTGTGTTTAAGGCATCCAATTAAGTATGGCTTTCATGTCCTATAGTTCCTTGGATGATCATTCTAAGTGGAGAGATGTTTGCGTTTTTTCAAAGTGAGTTAGAACAATGTTACAAATATTCTTTAGGTCGGGGATGAAGAGTTGAGGAAAGGGAGAATGGAAGAGGGAACATGTTGAATTTGGTTGGTTGAGATATTAAAGTGTATGAATTCTATGGTTGTCTCTTGTAATTATACATGGACAAGAGTATGACTCCGATTGTGGTTAGTGTAAAAGTCACCCTGTCCAATCATGTCTAGGTCATTGAGTTGAATGTTGTTGCAAGGGTGGAGTTGAGACAAGATTTGTCATTCATCCAATTCCATGGGGTGGCAAATCATGTCTAGGTCATTGAGTTGAATGTTGTTGCAAGGGTGGAGTTGAGACAAGATTTGTCATTCATCCAATTCCATGGGGTGGCAGGCATGCATTTCATGAATGGAAATATCCTCAAAATCAATATTTTGAGGTTATTCAAGTATGTGGACACATGCCATGTGTTGCATATGTATTTTTATTTGTTCCTAGTATATAAAAATGTTTTCATTGGAGGAACCAACGTATTCAAGGATTTTCTGAAAAGGTTTGTAGAGGAGGAGGAGCTCCAATAGAAATCAAAGTAGCAATTTGCATCCATAGAAGAAATGGCAACGTACTAGGGTAAGACATAGACATAATGGCATGGTATTTTTTTTTCCACTTGTCATGTTTCCAGTGAGTAGCAAAGGTCCAAGATCTTGCAACTTCAGCAAGTGGTAATGCCTTTAGAGCAAGAGGTATTTTCATTTATACATCAATTTTAACACCTCAACCTTGGACATTAGTATAAGTATGAATAACATAGGGTAGTAGTAAAAATGTCAATTAATATATAAAAAATAAGAATGAATATGTGCATTGTAATTTAATTAAAGTGCATGGATGACAAGTGTGTCATCCATGTAAAATTAAGAAATTGAGTAAAATATGAGAAATAATTAATAAAAAGGGCGCAAGACTAAGAGGTGGGGGCTCGAGTCTTAATGGTTGATTTTGGGGTTTGTTGCTTGGTGGTGCTACTTTTATGTTGTCTGTGAGTGCACCTGTTGAGAGGGATGCTAAGGAGGAGGAGATTTTTGTACAAAGGTTGATAGAGAAAAGAGTAAGGTCTCACTTAGTTTGGCATACGATTAAGAGTTGAGGGCTCGAGGGCCTCAAATTTTGCTGGGGGTTGGTTGGGTGGAGAGTTGTCTCTCCAACTATTATTGTTGATAGAGGAGCCAGTGACTGATTGAAGACAATGTATGCATGAAAAATTGGTTAAGTTGATCATCGATAAAGTAAGTAGAGATTCTTCTCTCTGAATTACAATTTTTAATTTCTACTAGTTATTTGAGAGGTATTTGTTTGATGAATAGACACTTGATAGATTAGTTATTTCCTAAATTTCTCAAGGAATCCACCATTCAATTAGGTTTAAAATATGTCAATAAAAAAGGGTTGTTGCATTTGGTATCAAAGCCACCGGTTCAAATACTTAAGAACCTTGAGGGCCACAACCACCTAGACTGTATTTTGCCTAGAATTTTTTTTTCGTCCCAATATTAAACAAAGAAATTTGTAACACATATAAACTATTTAACACATAAAATATTATGATAGGTGTTGGGGTTTGAACCAAGATCTCTTGTTGTAGAGAAAGTTCCTTTATTAGGCCACACCCATATTTATGGTAGATTGAGACAATGTTCTGGTAGTTTTTTGTTTGTTTGTTTTTTTCTTTTTCTTTTTCTTTTTTTCTTTCAGTGGGAGGGGTAAATGATAAGGTATATGTTTTTGTGGATGCATCTTTTGAGTGTCTAAATGATGGAATCAACCTACAAAAAATGGTAGACATATAAATAACAAATAGTATTAGTACAACACTATTAAAGGCATGTTCATGACAGGAAGGCCATAGTACAACACTATTAAAGGCATGTTCATGACAGGAAGGCCATAAGTCTATACTTTAAAAAATCCCATAGAAAGAACCTTCCTCCAACATTCAATAAGAGAGGAACACCTTGTCAATCACTCAAAGCATAAACCGTAATTCAAATAAACTATAAGACCTCGATGACAACCTAGGTGGCCTTATAAGATAATTATTTACTTGAGAACAAAAGCTAAGCTTGAGATTATTTGACCCTAAAATAATGTCGTAAAGAATGGGTGAGGATAACAATGATGTTAAATCATGATCTAACTTCAAACAAGTTTGGAAATGTTACCATCAAAAGGATAAATAAGAATCAGAATTTATAAAGTCTCTTCGTCATCAATGCATCCAAAATCCTCTCTATTCATCAATTTAAGGAGGGGAGAATGTCACATACCAATTTCTCCCCGTGTAATAAATAAAATAAGATAAAATAAGAGTTCTTGGAAATACAAACAAGATGTAAAAGTTAAAAGTAATTAGTTATTTTGTGGTTATGTAACAACCAAAAGTTATGATGTAAAATCATCTTTTATTTTAATTAGATTTTGGACATTGAGGTTTTCTCAAATATAGTCATTTTGAACCTCAAACAAAATATAATCAACAATTAATAAGATGGATTTGAAGAAAATGTGAGTCAAACAACTAATGCAACTAAAAAACTCTCATTCAATTTAAACCATCTACATAAAAGCATAAAAGATGTTTCTCATTGCATGTTGATGGATTTGAAGAAAATGTGAGTCAAACAACTAATGCAACTAAAAAGCTCAATCACCTTTACTTGAGGTTTCTCAAATATAATCATTTTGAACTTTTAACAATAATATTTCACTTCCCTTCAATCAAATTTCACTCAATAGTCCAAGAAAATAAATACCATGACTGTATTTCAATACCGTGATGTCATTTACCACGCTTCTCTAGGCATTTACCAGATTTGAAAAGTTCTATTATGATAAATTAACTAAATTAACTATGTGTGTAAACTCACATGATCAATTCCACTATATGTTATAAATCAACATGAGATTTGAAAAGTTCTATTATGATAAATTAACTAAATTAACTATATGTGTAAACTCACATGATCAATTCTAGTATATGTTATATCAAATCAACATGAACAAGGGTTGAAATCTACTCAATCAAGAAGATAACATAAGTTGAAAAACCAATCTCCTAGTACACAATATTTGTATAGCTAGAAGTTTCATATATATATAAAAGATGAGGTACAAGTACATACTATAACTTTAGAACAAAGCTAATACAAGTCAAATTCTTCAAACCTTAGCTAGAGATCATAAGAGACCCAAGCCACAAAATCCCACTAGCTAGGAATCACTCCCAACCAAAGATCCTCAACATGGTTGCATCAACAATTGGCAAGTTCTCATTGGCACAAACAACAAGCTTATATCACACATGCGTTCCTACTAGCTAGGAATCACTCCCAACCAAAGATCCTCAACATGGCTGCATCAATAATTGGCAAGTTCTCATTGGCACAAACAACAAGCTTGTATCACACACGCGTTCCTCACTGCATTGTTGCGTCCCTTGGGGTTTAGATACCCTGGCCATGTTGCAGCAAACACATGCATGGAAAATCAACGTGAGTGCTAGCCTCCAAATCTACATGTCCATCCTAGGGTTTGAGTCTTTAAACCCTAAACCTTCAACTCTTGCATCAACACAAGTCTTTAAACCCTAAACCTTCAACTCTTGCATCAACACAAACATTGGGACCTCCATGAAACATCAGTGATGCAATAATAGAGTCCTCTTTCAAGCAAAGTATCACACCAAGCTCACGACCCATCAAGCTATCACACCAAGCTCATGACCCATCAAGCTAAGTATATCCATGGTCTTTCCCTAGCCTCACATAGCATAAGAAAGAATGCTCCAAAATCATGCAAGGCGTTAGCTCCACTCTCTATGCCTTCTACTAGGATAGAAGCCCCAGCGCTACAATAACAACCATAATAATTATCATCCCCAACACGATATTCTTCTCTAAGATCTACATACATAGCACAAACACTAACCTCACACAAAAACATTCAAGACATCTCTATCTCGCATTAGCCTCTCCTATGGTTTCCTCACGAACCCATTCATATGTCCATGAAGCATTCACAAGGGGCTAGGAGACCTGGTACTTTTCAAGCAACGTGAAAACACTTTTCGAGTAACTTGAGTTGGGTCTTGCTTCCACAACTAACATTTTTGGTAAAAATATGATCTAGAAAAGTATGCAAAACTTCTAGTAATTGGTCCTACAAGTTTAATGCACAATTTTCAAAACCTATATTTCTTTGAAATGCATACTTTTCCTCGTGCTATATGGAGAGAGGAAATGTGGGTTTGGCTTTAGCCAGCCCCACATTTGTTAGCTCCATATAGGAATGTATCTATATTTCTATTTGTTCAGAAGGAAGATGAAATTTAAAGCATATATAAAGAATTTGCAAGTAAGATGAACTATTAGATGCAAAAACATTTTTTAGGGCTGATATTTAGACTAGATCAATTAACAAATAAAGAAATTTATGACAAGAAACTAAGAGGCCAACACAATATAATTACTCTGCTATACCACTCAACAATAGCCAACCTTGATTTACAAATTGTACATATAGCATTGTTGACAATCTAACTGAAAACCAAAACTTCTGAAAATGGTGCCCCATGGAAGAAATATTAAGATATTGCAAAATCACATATGAAAACAAAGTCAAGACCCTATCTGGTCTCTTTTCTCCATCTCGGGGGGTACTTTTGGCCCATCATAGTTAGAAAGGAAAAAGTTACTTTGATTTTTCTGTAGAAACCTGCACATTTAACAAGAAACGTCTGAAATAAACTCCTCAACTTATTAGCAGTGAGTGTGAATCACATATAGGTTGCATTAACGAAACACTAGGAGGATATTGCAAGAAATATTTTGTTCATCAAACCCTTGTTATATATAGCATTGGAATTTCTGAGCACTTGCAAAAATAAAGTTTAGGAGATCTTTGTCCAACATGTTAAGATTCTCTCAGTTCATGATAAGATGTATGCAACAAGTTATACTATGCTAGTATGCGATATATATAAAGTTTGTCCAACCCACTACATTAAATGTTAACCCAACAACTATAATTTGTTAAAGCTATAGTGCAAAGTAGACCATCACCATACTAAAAATGCAAAACCGGCCAACATACACAATGTAGGCTGCCATATATACTATGTTGATGGGTACATACTCAATTTATTACTCTAGGTCATTCTCATTTAACCACCACCTAATTAGTAAATTTCCTTCATTACTGTTGTGCACTAAACTTTATTGATGACAAATTTCATGTGAAATAAGTAGAATCGCATAATTACATTAGGTATACTACTAGGCTACAATGACTTGGCTATCCTGACATCATCATTGCATCATTGTTTTGTTAGAACAATTTCAAAACAAAAATGTATGTGTACACGTGTGTTTATGTTACATGTTAGTAACCTGTGACAAACACATAATTAATGAGTGCTCAATTGTTAAACCAGCATAGTTGTAACAGGGTGTTATTAATATTGTAATATGACATGTTTTATGTGAGAGAGTGGTACCTCTTGTTAGCCTGCAATGTATTCTCTATTAAATTAATATGAGACATTTATTATTCGCTACAATTTCTAAAACTATATGATCTCCCCAATTTCCCCTCCTCTCCTCCCCTCTCCATATATAGACGTCTATTATGTTTTTTATGCACAATTAAAACTAACATGGTATAAAAGAAATATACCTAAAATTGAGACCGGAGGATAATGTTGTTCAAAGAGAGATTTGTTCGACAAACAATTGTCTAGTATATTGTATTTGCACTAGTGAAAATTTTGATTGAACATATCAAATGATGGAAACTTAGATATCTACAAGAAGGTTATAAATTTTATCAAAATTTGATTCTTATAAAGTTTAACGCAGCCAAAAATAGTTTAAACATGCAATTAATGTGTGAAACCAAGTGAAGACCCATTAGCCATGGAAAACACCACCCACAATTATTGACAAAATGTCAAAGATACAGATGAGCAGAGGGCAAATGAAGCCCCAAAACAATAATGTTGTTGGCACAATGGTGAGGGCTCAAGAGAAAGACTACAACAAGTTGACTGCAGTGTTTATCAAGTCATTTACTTTTGTTATGGTTATAACTTTTAGATAATCAAAGCTCAGAAAAAACTGTAAGATGCTTTTATTTTGAGCCCTGATATCAATGACATAACATTATAGCATCACCTATGGAGAGGAATGCAATGGCAACAAATCACATTTGAGCACGACGGAGTGAAACAAAAACATGCATTCCAATGTGCTGACAAAATCAACAGGCATGGATAACGTTGTCACAACCCAAACAATAATAATTGTAGCCACAATATTCGATTGAAGAGACAAGGACATCGTTGATTGGGGATTTGAAGTATTGGCTTGATAAAAAAATATTTGTGTACTTGTGGATATTAGAGGTTTGCTACACAAATCCCTACAATGATATGTCAAGCCAAATGCTCAGCGTACATTACCAAGGGTGCATCAACCTAAAAAGACTCTAGTGTGATGCCCAACAATTCCTTCTAGACAAATTCTTGATAACGAAGAAAACTCTACAGACACATTGTATACTAGGGCATGAAGAAAGACGTTGGAGAGGTTAGTACATGAGATATAAGATACATCCAAGAAGAAAAATATATGCTTAGATGTTCCTCTAAGACAAACAACATAACATATTTACTTATTTCTTATTATTGAAGCCAAATTTCAATTACTTAAAAAGTTAAGGGATAATAAATAAGTATAATGTTCCATTGTCGGGTTGTGACTTGTGAGAGTACACCAATGTGTGGCAATGAAAGTTCTAAACTGAAGAAGGCAAGTTAAAAGACATAGATGCCTGCAACACTAGAAGCAAGAGTAAAGTGAGAGAACACAAAAGGATAGGCATTAAATTATAAACAGAAGTTTAATAATAAACCTATGAAGTCAATGTTGATTATGCCAAATATAAATGGAACATTACCCAAGGTCTAGTTGAAGTCTTATGTCGTTGTCTTGGCCAACCCATTGTCAAAAAAAATTCTATATCAAAATCAAGGCCATGTTGACATTCGATGATAAATATTTTATTTGCATATGAGATGGTGAGAGTCAGTAGGTGACAAAGCAGCAATTTACTATATTGCAAATTTCTAATTGTAACTACTAAATCAAGTAGACAAATTGTAGTTAATCACCCTATAATAACTCCACCCACCACTCCATCAATCACTACATTAATCACCCCATGGATTGATCGATCATCCTAATTTTGGACTCCATATAATTATAATACCTGATGGATAGAGTGTACAATTATATAGTGGAAACAATCTCTCATCGTGTGGATGCTCTCTTGATTCATGCATATTGTGCCTTTATATAATTGTGTACATATCAATTGGTATCAAAGACTAACAATCAGGCCTTTTCTCCGCCTTTATTCCGATCCAAAATTTGGCTTTACTGCCCACATGGTATCAAGCTTTGGGAAGTGTGCCAAACCTAACCTTATTCATCTGGCCTAAAACTTTCTCACACAAAAGATTTCATTATCAATATCATTTTTCTTATTACAACAAAACTTGAATCAAACTCCATATGATATTTTTGTATAGCCTATGGAAACATGCCAGAATTAAGGTCATATGTTCAGCGTGCAATTTTACTGGCAGAAAGTTATAGTGGTTGACAAAATCCTTTCCTTCAACAGGCCCAAATTCTTCTAATGTACAACACTTTTTAATGACCTCAGGATATGTAAAAGATAATCAAAATTTATGGGTTGAGCAAGAATTTTGCATTGAAGTATTTTAAACTTCTAAACATGTTTTCTTTCCATCATCAAATGAAAATTACTGTTGATAAAAATGATTTCCATCGTATTTACCAATTAAAAAAAGATCTACGGGTATTTATGTAGATTTTCTTTATTTGGTTCTTTTGTCAACTTTGCCTCAC
This sequence comes from Larix kaempferi, assembly GCA_027924585.1. NCBI lineage: Eukaryota > Viridiplantae > Streptophyta > Pinopsida > Pinales > Pinaceae > Larix > Larix kaempferi. Next base: position 13,718,529 of record BSBM01000370.1, read on the forward strand.
TGAGCCACACAAGGATACAACTCTCCCAAAATCCTGAATCTCATCATGGATCTAGCATACTCATTTAGCTCTTTGCAAGGAAGATGTAAGAACAGCAACATCAAATGCAGGAGCAACATTAGTCCCTGTTGTGCCACACTTTATGGGTTCACCCCTTTTTCCAGACAAATTTTTGCTTTCAAGGATGATGCTAGCCAAAATTTTCTGAGGCCTATCTTTGCTGCTCTTAGGCCTCTTCTATCAGGGAACAAATGTGTGCAATGATCAAAATACTGCCAATGTTGTGATGCTATGCCAATGCCAAGTCAGTGATGATGATGTAATGATGTACTAGATATTTATATGGTTTAGTTGATCTATTAATTGTCTGATGAGTATAGCTAGAAGTATCACACTTTCAAGTTGACGAGGGTAGCAGATCCTTGTTTTACTTATGTACCATTGAACATAGATAATTTTAGGTGTTTTGCAAGGACTTGTACCCCCTTCTTTGGGTCCATATTTTGGCCATTCACCCATCCATCTCACTTCATTAAAACTGATCTACATCCTTAGTCTAATGTTGATAAAATTGATCTCTTGATCTCCCCTCAGTGACCCCTTCACCATAAAGGCCTCCATGTTTTCCCCTCCTGTCTCGACTTTGATGTGTGCAACAAAATTCTCCGAAGCCTTATGTCTTTCTTCCTAGAAATATGCTTGATTGACTATGATTGCCTAGGAGAGTTGGTTTTCCGAAGCCTTGTGTGATTCTTGTCAGATCGCCATCGATGTTTGACTCTGAGCCTAGGACTACCACCATTTGATCCCGTCTATCCCTTTTTACTTTAAGTCCCTATAGATTGGGTGCGAGCTAAGGTTGGCATAGTTGCCAGAAGTGTACTCCCGAGACTTGAAACAAGTTTCCCCATTCTTGAAATTGGTTAATGATTGGAAGGGTAGGTACTCCTTGAATTAAGAGGTAACGCCTATTTGCAAACACGAGGGGAAAACATGGAGGCCTTTATGGTGAAGGTGTCACTGAGGGGAGATCAAGTGATCAATTTTATCAACATTAGACTTTGATGTGTGCGACAAAATTCTCTGAAGCCTTATGTCTTTCTTCCTAGAAATATGCTTGATTGACTATGATTGCCTAGGAGAGTTGGTTTTCCGAAGCCTTGTGTGATTCTTGTCAGATTGCCATCGATGTTTGACTTTGAGCCTAGGACTACCACCATCCGATCACGTCGATCCCTTTTTACTTTAAGTCCCTATGGATTGGGTGCGAGCTAAGGTTGGCATAGTTGCCATAAGTGTACTCCCGAGACTTGAAACAAGTTTCCCCATTCTCGAAATTGGTTAATGATTGGAAGGGTAGGTACTCCTTGAATTAAGAGGTACCGCCTATTTGCTCAAAACAAGCATTGCTGTGGAAACTCCGTTGTGTCTATGTATGGTTGCTGGCATCAGAGCTAAGGCCATGTCAGCACCGGTGCCCAGAAGGAATCCAAGGCTAGTACCTTTCGGTCATTAGTCAACTAGGGGGCAAGAAAAGTAAAAGTATCAATGTTCAAATATCCAAAAAGTGATGTGAAAGGAAAATGAAATATGCATGAAAATAAAATGGGGGCTTGCTAAGGTCGAAGGTGTATCATCTTGTAGCACATCATCCATTCGTGAGACACAATGCTCTATTGTTTTCCCAAATGGTGAAAATCACAAAGACCCATATATTCCCAAAGCTTGAGTCAATCTAGTCTCCTTAGACCATAAAAAGTTTCACTTGACTAACCTTCATTGTCCATCTAACTCACCCCATGGAAGAAGCTTGCCCTTGCAAGTACTTAAAGTTGTCTTAGGATCTGGTTACTTTGTAAAGCTAGTTTCTCAAAAAAACATGTCTGAAGATACTTGTGGTGCAGGTATATTATCATGTATATGTGACTACCTATACAATGAGTCAATTAGGATGGTTATGTATCTTTGCTATGAATTTGTTCACATTGACACCCGTTGTTGTTGGTCCATTAGGGACATTTGTCACTCTAGTACATCATATTTCAAATGCCATGAAAGAATTGTCAAGATATTTGCAGTTTCTCAGTGTTTCAGTGTATGTGTGTCATCCCTTTAGGGGTTGAAAATGGGGTTTTCCATATCTAAAGATCTACAAGGTATTTCTCAGATGTAAAAGCATATGTGGATACCCATTTGGCCCTTTGCCAAGGCAAATGAAGTTAGAATGATCATATCTTCCTCAGATCATGGACTTCCAAAAAGGTGGTGGGCTTCTCCCCAATGTAATAGGTGCAGATTTTCATGAACGTGCCAATTCATGCTCTAACCTTGATGAATCATCCATCTCCACCCCATAGAAGTACTAGTCCTTTGTAAATGCTTTGATGTTAACATGGTAATGATATGTTCCTAAATCATTAACCCAATGAACTTATTGAAGATACTTATGGGGTATATTATCATGTTTCTCATGACTATGTTATAAGATGACTCACGATAAATAGTTAAATGCATTAAAATTGATAAGTACATTGATGATGCATATGTACATTACTATTGCTGCTCCACTTGGGACATTCTTTAACTACACTACAACATCATTGCAGTGCTATAGAGATATCATCATGCCTTCTTCAATGTTATTGGATTCAGTGCCTATTGTTCAGTTTTATATGGTGGCCAGTCCCATTCACTTAGGGACTAATATGATATTCTCATGCATTTTGAGCACATATTTGGATACCCATTTGACCACTTATTGAGGTACATGCCATCAATTTGATCACTACTACCATAGATGAATCACTTCTACAGGGTGGTAACTACATTCCATAGTGTTCTGCAGTCATGATTTCAAGATTTTGCAAGGTTTTGATGCACTCAATGTTTTCCAATGTTTTCCATTTGGCAACTACTATCATCCTACAGGGTTGCATGGCATAAGGCTCCTCCTGTTTTCGAACCTTATACAAGGCTCACTCAAATAGTATCAGTGAGCAACCTGCTAGATTTCATGAACGTGCCACCAGGGGGTTTTACATGCATAGTTCAGCAAATTGGCAGACTCTTACCGCATACTACTATGGTTTTTCAGTTTATTTTCCTAAGTTGAGGCAAATATCATTACCAATGTTATCAGAACCGGACCGATGGTCGAACCGGACGACCCCAGGACCCAGACCCGAGCCGGAACCGGACAAAAACTAGGAAAAAACCGAATCAAAAAACGGTTGAGCAAAAATACATAAAATATCCATATTTTCAAAAAATAAATATATATTCATGTGCATCCATGTGAATTCAAACCATTATACACAAATATGCAAAGTTTCTCATGTATATAGCAAGTAAGAGTGTATAAAACCAAAATTCAGCTATGCCATGGCCCATAATTGAGATTCAATTCCAGACTCCCGAACGCCCTACTGCTTTGACTCCGTTATTCGTATGCTCAGCCTAGAAAAATCCAAAGATGATTGTGAATCGTGAATGTAATTGAGGGTCCCCATGTCAATATATAGTGATTGTATGGTAATTAGGTTAGCGGATGTGGCCGACGTGCCCAATTTTTTTAGTTTTTTAATTAATTTTTTTTTCAAAATGTGGGTTTTTTGACATAGAAAGACTTGGTATGGAACCGGTCGGTTCCATACCGAACCCACCCGGTTTGAGAACACTGGCCGGTTTCGTACGAAACCGGGTGGTTCCTGGTAGAAATCGGTCGGTTCCGTACAAAATCGGTAAAAAACGGGCTGAATCAAACGGTCTGACCGGAAAACCCTTGGAACCGGTCGGACCGACCTGTTTTGCCGGTTTCAGGCCGGTTTTTATAACACTGCTAGAGCCTGCACTTTACTACTTTTTATGAGTTTCTAAAGGTCGTAAAAATGTTTTCCTTGAATTTTCGCAAGCTGTAAAAGAATTAAAAGAAAATGTGAATAAGCCTAAGAAAAGACATGAGGCGAATTATGAATCGGATTCACAATTTCGGTATGAGGATGATTATGAGTATACGTATGGGTACGAACCTGCATATCAAAACTTTATGATGCCCACCATTTGCATCATCCATCTAATATAATTTCTTCCCCAAACATCCCAAGTAAGCCGATTCGTAAACGTCAAACCCAGCCAAGGCCTTGCAACCAAAGCACTCGGTCGAATGATCCTTGTACTCCATCTCTAGAACAAATCCCCAGCAGAAAAGCCAGAGTAGTTAGAATGGAAGCTAAGCCATCTCGCTTTGACTTCTCTGAAATATATGGGGCACCTCATCCTTTGCCAAATGATTACCTTGAAAGGTTGCCTCGTTTCTATGGAAATTATATTGAATCAATTGAAGGTCATTTACAAATGCTTTGGGATTATATGGAAGTTAAAGGTGCAGACGATGAAGATGTTTATATGTCGGCCCTAGGTGAATCCTTAGGCAAAAATGTTGGGTTATGGTTTGATCATTTAGCACCGAGATCCATCACTGGGTACGATACGTTTACTAAGTTATTAAGAGATGATCGGGGTGAAAGCATTGATGAGCCCATAATAGAGCAAGCAAACAATGATTGTGTTGATGAGGATCAGTTTGTTGAGGACAATTGGGAAAACGTTGATCAATTGAATGACGATTTTCCTTATCAAATTGATTCCTCTTCTCATGAGTCGACTGTGAGTGTGCCTTTGATTGATCTTTTAAGTGAGCTTTACATCCATCAGAATGTCACAGAGTACTTTAAGAGTATTCTTGATGAGTCCCATGATAATGTAATGGGTGATAGTGAGCAAAATGTGGCCCCTCATGATTTTGATCTTAATATTGACATAGAAGGGGAACTTGAGAAAATCATCCTAAGCACTTTGTCATCATTACCCGAATAAGGCATAGATGAAAAAGGGGAGCCCACTAATCATCATGAAGAATTTTCAGAGTTTGAGCTTTTAATCAGTGAGTCTATTGAGCATACTCGTGAAGAGAAATCCCTTAATCATTATGTAATTAGCGATCATTCAATTTTAGATCATCTTATTGAGTAAGAAGAAAATGGGGACAAGAACCAAAATCCTTTCGAGGCGATTTCACATGATCATTGTGGAAATAATCAAGATGTTCTTAATGAGCTTATTAATGTTTTCCCCAATCAATTCAGTGAAAATGATCATTTATCCTCATATGGTTTTAATGATAAGGCAATGGAAGAGCAATCACATGGTGAGGATGAGTTAGTGAAACAAACTAAATGCTCAAATCATTGTTTGATCGATTATAGGGAGTCCATAAACTTTCCATCACTTTACTCATATGATTCCATCCTTGATCAGGATAAGTTGGTTCAATGCTTGGAAATTCTTCCTGGAATTAATAGTGTTTCTAACTTCAAACCTCTCCCTCGCTTCAAATTTCAAGGTCAGACATCATTGATCATGTGAGAGATAACATATGTTTTAATTCCGCCCTCCCATCCCAACTTTTCAAATGCTTTTGCTTGGGTTTATGTTTGAATCAATTTGTGGGTATTTGAGTCAGGAGTCTAGAGGGTGCCAAATGGTAGGTGTTGAAACATTTTACTCTGTCGTCAAATCATCTTTGGTTTCTCCCATTGACTGGTTGATTTAGAATCTTTATAAAGACCAATTTCAATTTTTCTCGGTCATGTAGCAACAATTGGGGTTGATCTTGTTTTTCAAGTTGTTAATTTTTGAATTATTCCCAATTTGCTCTACCGTTGGTCATAATTTGAAATAAATTGAATATGCAAGAGAAGTGAATGAGGAAAGTATTTCTAGTCAAGGAAAGTTGAATCATGTGTCACAATTTTCCTCTCCATCCATTTTGAACAGTAACCTGCATGATTTCTTTGATCCCATCGATATTTTGATGGAGGATGTTTGCATCAGTTAGTTTTCTCCTTGGCATGATTTTATTTTGCACCATTCTAATCCTTTCTCAATTCTTGAACAAGTCAAGAAGATCGTGGCATTAAATTCACCAATCCCTAATTCGATCTTGAATTGTTTTGTTAAAGAACATCAAGGAAGAATCATTAATTTGTTTCATGAACGGTTGCACTGGATCTATGATTTCATTTAGTATTTGTCTGAATGGGCTAGCGTAGAGTAGGTAGGAGAATGAATAAGCTCTCCTGAGCAGTGGTTAGTTGTTTTTGCCATGAATAAGCTCTCCTGAGCAATAGTTAGTTGTTTTTTCCATTGAGTCTAGCACCTGGCTTGTTTATTTTGTTTATTTTTCTTTTCTGCAGTTAAATGAATTTTATTTCAGATATTAGAATAGTATTTCATTCTCAGCATTTTATTTCTAGTTTGATTTTATTTATGTTATATACAGGCTAGTGACGTCCGGTCTATGCGATTGGTATAGCGTTTGCATTGTGCAAGTGACAGGGTTATATTTGAAGATGATGCAAACGCTCGAGTGCATGTTCGTGGACCGATGTGAGAAGTATTGTGGACCAGAGATTTCTGAGGTTCTCAAGCACTCTCTCCTTTAGAGCGCTTGTCCTAGTTGGAGCCAGATGTTGTCACATCCATAGTAGCAAGGAGCTACCATGATTTCAAACCAGTTTTGAGCACATTTTTGAGCCAATCCTATGCTATCCTATGCACAAGATTAGCAGCAGATGAGCATTTTGATGATGATCACTCCCATATTCAGTGGACCGAGAGCATATATGCAATCGGTTTCATGCCAGGACTGAGTCCCATGAACCCAGGTTGAAGACTGAGTTAGCCATTTTTCACTTTGACAGATTAGATATGGATGATGATGGTGTCCCAGGATGCACACAGTAGCAGTGTTCCAGTGCCTCTCAGATGTTTACAGTTGTAGTTACAGGTATATGACCCAACAGTTATACAGTTGTTGTACTTGGATGTTTATTTTGCTCGTTTATTCATCTTAGTAGCTAGACTAAGTATATAGTGGCTATGCTTTGGTGATCTCCTATATTGGGTCTTTATTGATGGTCTAGAGTAGAAGTGATTGATTTTCTTTAAGTGAGAGGTTCTTGTGTATACTCATTGGGCTTTTCCCCTTCATAGTATGGACTTGGTCATTCCTTAGTTCCTTTGCTAATCATGGCATCACCTTTTCACTGTCTCCATCCATCTGTTATCTTCCATATTTGGTTTGATCCCGACTTGTACTTTGACTAGTGAGATAGAGGACTTCCCCCACTTATGCTTATGTGTTGGATAGATTCCATGTTTACTTTGTGTCTCGGCTCTGGAGTGTGTGGCCTAGTCCCTTATGGTCTGCTTGTATGATGCTAGGTGGATCGGTTGTGTGGCTAATGTCACTGAAACGTTCTTCTTTAGTCCTCAAAAACAAGTACTCCCACAAAATCATCGCAACGCATAAACGCTATATCTAAATGGATGCAAAAAGTCAGCAACAAAAGTGTTTTTAAACACTAAGCAAACAAATAAAAATCATTCGTAGCTAGTCAGTGGCCAAGGGATGAGCACTCATCCCTTGTATGATGTAAGGTTGTTTGCCCCTACAAGGCAACAGGGCGGTAACTCCATCACACCTATGGATAGTGGCGGGCAATGGTGGTAAGACCGAGTCATTATTTGAGGCCCACAAGGCTATTCAGGGCACCTACTCTTGGAGGTTGGCTAGTGAAAGATAATCAAAGTATTAAATGTTAAATGTTAAATTCTAAATGTGCAAAAAGATGACAATGAATCAAATGCAATAAAGGATGCTTGTCTAGAGTCTATTGGAAACCTTCTAAGCACTCTACCCATTTGTGAGGCACCGCCATTCCCTAGCGACATATGTATAGGTGGCTTTCCCTTTTCCCTCATGTTCAAGAGATCACAATGTTCAGGTTGTCAAGTCAAATCCCCTTAGCCTAGCCTTGTTTCATCCACTTCACCAATAGCTAACAAAATGGTCAAGTCTGTAAATGAGTATACACTTGAGGCTTTTACTAGGAGTGATGTATTGCTTTGATCTAGACTTACTGTTGATGATTTCCATTATAATGCCACTTAATGCTTTAGTCTTGCTACTAATATAAAGAAGTGAGCATATTTCATCCATTTATACATGGAGGATTAGTTATTTTTAGTCGGGGTCATTATTTTGATCATTTGTGACCTGGTAAAACCAGTTTGACCAAGTCAACAGCAGGGTTTGCGATGAGTTTGGGCGTCAGAGTTCAATTTTGGCTTTTCAGAGCCCTTTGATGTTCATTAGATGGTTCCATGCTCCAAACAGTGATTTTTCATGGTGGCTTGCATTATTTTTATTATTATCAACAGTTATAGGCCATATTTATTACTCTAGCATGGATGAGCTTCCAGATGTATTTCTTGATGGACATATGGTGTATGAGTACTCATTCCTAGTAGATTTGGACATTCTGAGTCCATTGGTACTTTCAGATCTCAATTTAAGGCACAGGTACTTGATGATATGGCCAGTTTATTTTCCGGCAGCAGAGTACCATGGAAAAATTGCATTAAAAAAGGTGATAATGGCTAGCAAGGAATTCGGTTTGGCTAAATGGGGCAAGGAAATGGCATGATTTTTGTTCGATAGATTATATTGATGCTCTAGACACTTTTTGGCATGGTCTACATCATTATTTTATTCATCTCCTTGGGGTCCACATTATTTTATTCATCTCCTTGGGGGAGTCATGTTCCATAGAGGGGGTGCACTTCCTAGTTGTACCTTGATGATTGCAAGTTGTAACTTATGATTGATGTATTAGAGGGTGCCAATGGAGAGACTTTGGAGTCTTGGACCTCCTAGCCCCCCTCTCTTATATTATTATGTTGTACCATGCCATATCTTATGTTATGTTCCCCCTTAAGCGACATTGAGGAAAAATGCGTCCCCCTCTTTGAGTGATCTCATGTATATTCATTAGAGGAAATTTGGATGAAAAATGGGCCTTTTAAACCTAAAGTACATTTTTTTGTCATCACATATTAGCCAATCAAAATGCTTTAAAATTCAAACAAGGTGCATGTAAAAAAATTGGAGGGAAAAAATAAAAACTACTTTTTTGGCTCGTATTTTCAACGTATCTCATTGTAGGTTTACTCAAAGTTCAAGCAGGGGGATTTGTTGGATGCATAATTAAATTATGCATCCAACGAGTACCCATGTTGCATACTTTTAACAATATCCACACCATGAAAAATCGAAAATATATTAAAAAACAGAGAAACACGTTTTTTAATGTATTTTCAATTTTTCATGGTGTGGATGTTGTTAAAAGTATGCAACATGGGTACTCGTTGGATGCATAATTTAATTATGCATCCAACGAGTCCCCCCGCTTGAAATTTGAGTAAACCTACAAGGAGATAAGTTGAAAATACGATCCAAAAAAGTAGTTTTTTACTCTCTCTCTACTATTATTTTATTATTTTCCTTAGGATGCCCATTTTCTACCCAAATTTCCTCTAATGGTACGACACATTATTTGCCGTTGATCTTGATGTATTATATTTTGATCCTAGCCCGCTATCTTTTTGGGTTTAGGGGTTTTGTATTGTAAGGATCTATTTATTCGATCTCTCATTCATTGTAAGGGACTTTTGGCTCTTGGATATTTGACAATAAAGATAATTTTTTGAAGAAAACTTGTGCAAATCTTTGATGAATGTTCTTATACTTGATTGCAAAGCCTTTCTCTTAGACATTTGAGCAAAATTGTTGTGGTTTCAAGACAATTTTGTGGAGGCCAATTTGGTTTTGCAGGGGTGCTATTTGGTAGAGGGTGATTTTGTGAGGGATCTCCATCTCTCTCTCCAAAACGTTTTATTTTAGGGAGTATCCAATTTTGCTTTGGTTCATTGATTTATTTCTTGAGATGTCTTGCATTTCCATTCTCTTTTTCTTGTAGATCAAATCTAACATTTGGTGTTTGCATTTGCAGGGAAGAGGGGTGCGCTACCTTCACTGGGGAAGTCAATCTAGCTTGGAACTCACCGGATCGGGCTTGAAATTGTAACTAGGTGAAATGATCATCATTGTATTTAGCGGCCGCAAGATTTACAAGTAAGATATTTGAAGTTTTCTCTTGTTCCAATTTCTATTCCATTAGTCGCATAATAATCAAAAGTTTAAAACCCTCCTTTGCTAGAAATAGTAGATCGGGTCATCTTTTGGGCGTATAATTTAAAACCCCAGTTGGAAATCCTCTTAAACCCTTAGAGACCAAGTTTGAGCTAAAACCAACTCCATTTACCCACTATCAAGCACTGGTCCTCTTTGGGGAAATTCGCCCTCCTTGGGAAATTGATCATTTGTCCCGATTTACAATTTGGGTGTTACTTGTTTCTCTTCCAAAGCTTATATCTAACCTCAAGCAACCAATTTAAGTGCCATTAATCCCTCAAAACCCCATTTGTGGCCATCCTGTAAATTTTCTATAACAAAAAGCAAAACTTCAATGAGACATTTTGTCAAACACTTGGCTAAAACACTTGACTTTGCATTCAACTGAGTTATTTAATGAACCAACTACAACACATGCATTTAATGAATTGGAATCAAACTGAAACTGAAATGAAAGCACCAATCAACCAAGTAGATACTACTGTAAGTAGTTGATACAAGAAATTAGGCTTAAGCCAGGGAAAATCCTCACAAACTCTGAGGCAACCCAAAGATAGAGAAATTCTTATTTCAAGTACAAAATACAATCATTCAAGCTGTACTTATCTCATTATTAACCAACATTTGTCTTCAGAAACTGTATAGACTGTTATTGCTCCTCTTTTGTCAAATTCATACAGACTGTTACTGCTCCTCTTCTGTATAATTCGTAGACTGTACGGACTTTTCCAGATCTGAAATAAAGTACATAAATCTGTCTAGAAATGCATGCAGTGAATCTGAAACAGTACTGCCTTCATTAATGACTGTATTGACCTCGATTTGTGTGCTAGAAGTCACTGTACGGCCCAGAAATAATAAATGTGCCCTCTCAACTGTGTAAAATACAGTATGGCTCAGAAATTAATGCTCATGTTGTACAAACTGCTCTCTTGCAAACCGTGCTTGAAATCTGCTCTTACTCTATCTTTCTTCAATGCATCAATTGCTCTTGCTCTTCAATTAATGACAATATGACTTCAATAATATTTTCTCTCCTTCCCTAGATGTCTTTTTATATTTTTCTTTTCCCAAAACCCTAACTAATTAATCTCAACTAACTCATCAATGTTTGAGATCAATTATATCTAAAGGATTACATTAAATGCTCATTTAATAATACACTTTATTATTAAATGCTCGCAAAATCTTTTGGGAACCACAACTTAACTTTTCACTTAAGTCATTTAAAAAATATAAAGTCACTTTTATAATATAAAGTCACTTTTATATTATAAAACATCCTAGGAAAGTTAAACAAATGGTTCCCACCATGTAAACATTACAAAATCATGGTGGGACCTCCCGAGTTACATTTCTAACACTCCCTCTTAACGAGGGAGGTCCCAACACTATCATCTTGACCACTGTCAAGAAATCCCTCTGACTCTTGGAGCTGATGTCGAAAAACAACTCGAAACTCGGGATCCTGCTCAAAGTCTCTATGCTGGCTGAGTCTCCTGCCAGTGCTGCTTTCTTCATCTCAAAGTATCATCTGTGCACTTGTCTCACCTTCAGATTCAAATTCTGATAACCAACCTCCTGATCTTGCATGAACTATCTCTCCATGCAGTACATACAGCCTCTCTCTTCTTCTTGCAATTAGAACAGTAGCACATTCTGGGTCATGCATATGGTAAAGAAATAAGCGTCCAAACATGACAAGTGTTCCAAGACCTCCATCTTCCAGGGATGAAACTGAAAGTTTGTTGATTCTAAGTCCTGGAACAAACAAAACACTGTCTACTTGTAGAAATTCACCACACTCTAATTGGAACCGCAGTGTTCCAAATCCCCTGACTGCTACTTGAGGAAGATTCATACCAGTATCAACAAAGTGTCCAGGTTCTATTTCTGTAATACTCTGAAATGCATTATATGCTCCTGTCATGTGACTAGTTGACCCACTGTCAACTATCCATGTACCATGGATGCTGCAACTTTCCACACTAGAAACAAAAGAATCCAACGAGAACTCCTTTTCAAATTGATCAACAAAGTTCTCAATTGTTGATGTTGTTGTATCCTTTGGCTCCTTTTTTCGATCAGGACAATGGCTTGCAAAATGTCCAAGTTTATTGCAAACATAGCAACGAACCTTACCCAAGTCTTTTTTCTTCTTGCTTTTTGCAGCAAGAGCCACATTTTCATCAATACTGTCCACAGTCACCTTATTCTGAGACCCCTCTCGGATTTCTTCTTGAGTGAAATAATCCCAAAGCCTGCTCCACTCAGGCAGCTAATCTCTCCCAACAATACATTTCACAAAAACGTCCCATTCTTTGGTAAACCCCTTAAGGGCTATCCTCACCATTTCTGAGTTAGAAATGACCTCACCTACCGCAGCTAGCTCATCTTTCACTTTGAGCCAATCTGGTTAAGTAGGTAGCTACATTTTCTTCTTTGGTCATTCTAACCTCATGCAGCTTGTCTTTAAGAGCCACCTTCCTATTCTCATTCTTGGCTTCAAACAGGTTTTTCAAAGTATTCCACATCTCTTGAGCTGTTGGCTTCTCAGCCAAGTGTGGGATAAGGTGATCCTTCACACTATCCAGCAAGATTCTTAGTGCTTTAGCCACCTTTATCTTGTGAAGGTCTAGAGCAATAGGATCATTTATGTGTGGCACGACTGTATTGACAAAATTCCAAATCTTATTCTCCTTTAGAACTGCTGCTATTCTAACTTTCCACTGAAGGTAATTAGATATGCCATCTAATCTGTCCTCAACCCTTACACAGAAAGCCATTATTTTTACTGTTCTTGCTGAGAATACACCAATTAAAGAAATCACAATTAAACAACCCCTAACTCTCTTTTTCTCCTTTCAACTTAGCTTACAGAACCCTAGGCTCTGATACCATGCAAATGTTCTATAACAGAAAGCAAAACTTCAATGAGACATTCTGTCAAACACTTGACTTTGCATTCAACTGAGTTATTTAATGAACCAACTACACCACATGGATTTAATGAATTGGAATCAAACTAAAACTAAAATGAAAGCACCAATCAACCAAGTAGATACTACTGTAAGCAGTTGATACAAGAAATTAGGCTTAAGCCAGGGAAAATCCTCACAAACTCTGAGGCAACCCAAAGATAGAGAAATTCTTATTTCAAGTACAAAATACAATCATTCAAGCTGTACTTATCTCATTATTAACCAACATTTGTCTTCAGAAACTGTATAGACTGTTATTGCTCCTCTTTGGTGAAATTCGTACAGACTGTTACTGCTCCTCTTCTGTGAAATTCGTACAGACTGTACAGACTTTTCCAGATCTGCAATAAAGTACATAAATCTGTCTAGATATGCATGCAGTCAATCTGAAACAGTACTGCCTTCATTAATGACTGTACTGACCTCGGTTTGTGTGCTGGAAGTCACTGTACGGCCCAGAAATACTAAATGTGCTCTCTCAACTGTGTAAAATAAAGTATGGCTCAGAAATTAATGCTCATGCTGTACAGACTGCTCTCTTGGAAACCGTGCTTGAAATCTGCTCTTACTCTATCTTTCTTCAATGCATCAATTGCTCTAGCTCTTCAATTAATGACAATGTGACTTCAATAATATTTTCTCTCCTTCCCTAAATGTCTTTATATTTTTATTTTACCAAAACCCTAACTAATTAATCTCAACTAACTCATCAATGTTTGAGATCAATTATATCTAAAGGATCACATTAAATGCTCATTTAATAATACACTTTATTATTAAATGCTCACAAAATCTTTTGGGACCCACAACTTAACTTTTCACTAAAAGTCTTTTAAAAAATATAAAGTTACTTTTATATTATAAAACATCCTAAGAAAGTTAAACAAAACAAATGGTTCCCACCCTGTAAACATTACAAAATCATGGTGGGACCTCCTGAGTTACATTTCTAACACATCCTACATTTATTTGCTTAAACCCTAGGTGGAACAACTTGGGTATCTTTTGTTGGCACTTGATCTATCTAGATCTAGTCCATAATCTTCATTGTGGTGATAAATCTTTAAGGTTAAACATTTCCCATACATCTAAAGCCTCTCAACTAGTCCTTAGCTTCTCTATCCCACAGTTACCTTGTAGATCTAGAGTAATCAACGCAAGGGATCTTCGTTTTGGTCTAGTTCTTATCTGCTTGTGTGTCTTGTGTTGGTTCACTAGCCTTCATTGGTTGGTTAGGGTCTCCCCCTTGATCTTTCTCTTAGCTTGATCTAAAGCGACAAGAGCCCGTCCGGCGTGACAACAACTCCAATCAAGTGGTGGACAAGGCCCTTGCAGTGTCACTGGTTTAGCTTCCCCACCTCTATCATCCCGGATAGGATACCCTTAGGGGCAGCTACAATCTATGTGATAACATTCTTTGGCACCGTTGTTGGGGAGGTAGAGGCTTACCTCTGGTGTCTGCGAGTTATTCCTCATTACATAAATCATTTATCATATTGCACCTGAATCTAATTTGGGTGACACACACAAACACCAATGAATATAAGAACTAAACTAAACTATATGGATGTGTATCTTGTGTTGGTTATCAAGGTGAATGTCTTCCTTTATGTTTGTTGATTTTGTTGCTTTGCATATTCCTTTTAAAGCAAGTTATTTTTTGTGTTGAATGCTCCTAACATCTTCTAGCATTGTGTAATGTGAATTTGAATGACTTGTCATTTCATTTCTCATACATTGCATGTTTAGTATTGTTTACTATTGCTGGAAATTACACTAATAAGTTCAACTCTAATCACCCATTATACTAGTCAGGGTTCATAAGTCTTAACCATTAGAAAAGACTCTTTGCTCAAGGCCAACACATAAGTGAAATTATTGCAACTCAAATAAGACTCTTTGCTCAAGGCCAACACATAAGTGAAATTATTGCAACTCAAATAAGCACTCCTTACATTTCACTTTCAGCTATCAATCTCATACTTGAATAATATCTGTGTAAGTGCATGTCTTAATCTTCCTTTTTCAAATGTTCCTTCTTGTTTCAGCACTTGGATTCTCAAATCGCATTGTTCAAGTAGTTTTTGTGTTGATGATATCATATGACATCTTTTTGAGCAAGCTTTGTTTATAAGTAAATCCATAGTATGATAAGTTGTTAAGTTTATATGCTGCAATAACTTAGATTCCTACTTCATTACAATTTAATACATTTTCACAATAACAACAGCATAAATAGCATCTTTGAAAGACACACAATCACAAGGTACACAACAATTTATCCTTGGAAACCCTCAAGGGGAAGAAAACCCAACAAGAACTTCCTCAATATAGATTACCAAAGTACAATGCCCAAAGAAGTAAGTCTCATAAGAAAGAGAGACAAAACCCAAATACAAGAGCCAAGAACAATCCTCCTCCTCCTTCGCTAATCTCCCTATTCCTCTCTTGCGCAATGCTTGAGTGAGTGAATGGTACAAATGAGAGGGAGACACTCTCTATTTATACTTTACTTTTCACTTGACCGTTTAACCTAACTAGGTCGACCTCACTAACTTAACTGGGCCGAGCTCTCTAGGGAGACTCAAATAATGTTAATATTACATTCTTTTGGGTACTAATGACCCAACTTACAATGGAGGTTTTACCTCATGACTTTTACATGACCTTTTACATTAAAGACATCTCTCGAAGGAGGAATAACACAAGTAGAATATTCTTCGAAGTTACATTACTTCAACACTCCCCGTTAACAAGAAGGGTATTCTATTGACATCAACAACAACAGGTGTGGCTCTACACAACATCATCGGAAGGAGGGAGGAGGAGGCATCATCAAGAACATCATCTAGAACATTGGTTGGTACATCTATAAATCATTGGAAGTTCTTCAACAACATCAATATCAACAACTGAACGACTTGTTGTAACATCATCAACTACAACACGAAGCTAGAACACCATCATCATCAGTATCATCATCTTCATTACAGAGTTGAAGTATCATCATCATCATCTTCAATATAGAGATGAAGTATCATCATCATCAGTATATGAATACTGGAACAACATCACCAATATCAGTAAGTGAATACTGAAACAACAACATAAATCAACAGTAAGTAAATATTGAAACAACAATATCAATCAACAACCAACATGATCCTTCCTTTCGAAATTACGGGATCAAGTTCAACAACACTGGTGATCCTTCCTTTCGGAACTAGGGATCATGGACAATCCTTCCTTTCGGAACTAGGGATTCAGTCCAACAACATCCGATGATCCTTCCTTCGGAACTATGGATCATGGACAATCCTCCCTTTCGGAACTAGGGATTCCATCCAACAACTCTAGTGATCCTTCCTTTCGGAATTACAAGATCTTGGACAATCCTTCCTTTTAGAATTACAGGATTCTAGTCCAACAACGCTGGTGATCCTTCCTTTAGGAATTACAGGATCTTGAACAATCCTTCCTTTCAAAATTACTGGGTTCTAGTCCAACAACTCTAGTGATCCTTCCTTTCGGAATTACGGGATTCTAGTCCAACAACTCTGGTGATCCTTCTTTTCGGAATTACGGGATCTTGGACAATCCTTCCTTTTGGAATTACGGGATTCTAGTCCATCAACACTGGTGGTGCTCAGACAATCCTTCCTTTCGGAATTACGGGACCCAGTCTTTACGGAGCTACTACTACAACACATTGGACGATCCTTCCTTTTGGAATTATGGGATCATTGTCCACCACTCACATCTTAGACAATCCTTCCTTTCGAAATTATGGGATCAAGTCTAAAGATGATCAATCCCAACTGCGCTACCATAGTATCATCAACACTACTCCCCCTTTCGAGAAAATTCCTTATGGACTACACCAAGCTTGTCATGGAAGTGCTCCAACTTCACACGAGACAGAGGCTTAGTCAACATATTTGCAACTTGCTCATCTGTGCTCACATATTGGAGCTTTACAGCTCTCTTCTGCACCATATCTCGAATCTGTATAATCGCACAGTCTGAAGTCATGATCAAAGATCATAGCCTACCGTAACTTTTAGGTACCTCATCACAAGCTTTGCAGCTACAAGGTGAACACATCTGGGCTCAACCAAATATTGACTCAAGGGGTTCACAACAAAGCATATACATCAATGACCCAATAATCTGTCTGTATAGTGCCACATCCACTAACTCTAACGAAGCATCAGTCAGCGACTTCAAATTTGTATCCATGGGTGTGACCATGGCCTTACACTTCGACATATCAAAGATTCCTACTGCATACTTTCCTTGGTTAAGGAAGATTCCTTCTAGGCTCTGCCATACTTCAAGACCTAGAAAATAATGCATCAAGCCAAGGTCTTTCATCTCAAATTCCGCAGCAAGCTTCTTCTTTCATCGGTTCTGCAACTCTGAGAGCTACATCTTCATATACTTCTTCAAGTTGGCACATGTGGTTCTTTGTAGAGAGTTATGAATTCTGGAGGTTACTCGATATATGCTTCTACTTTAATTACACCATCTGTCTAGTGTAATATAGATCATTTTCCACTAAGGCAACGTCTTGTCATAGTCGACTCTCTCTCCCTTTGTTCATCTGTAGTATGCTTGATTTTATAAGTCTTCTTGAATATCGTCGTCACGTGTTCTTTGGAACAAGTCTCATCATTATTCTCTTGTAGGAGTGTGTATACACGATCTTTCCTACATGTCAAATTTAGTTTCATGATTAGAAACATTTCATAAAAATCAATTCTTATGTATAAAGATATAGGCCTCACATTCATGCAACTATCTTAGCCAATGCTTCAACGCAACATTCATCCATATGGTAACTTTCTAGATGCCTTCCATCTCTACCAGAACATTATTAAAAGCGTGCACTACTCCCAATATGTCAGCAAAGAGGTTTCAATCTAGATAAGTAGAAATGGAATGTTGTATAGTACCATAGGCCACTTACACATTACATGCATAATACACATCCTAAATATAGGAACATAAATATGTACACAACTGGACAATACAGGAAATGACAATTCAAATACTTATCTTTGATTGTTTGGTAGGATATCCCTAGTCTCCTTGCAAGAGTCTCTAACAGTGTGCTCCACTCCATCATCTGATTCCGAGGACCTGTTCCTTTCTTTCTTATTACCGACGATGCTGAACAATTCTTCTATACTACAAATCACAAGGACTCATGGTCCTAGATATTAGGGTTGAGTATGCATGTCCCTTTAATACCCTCTTATCTAATGTTGAGATAGAGAAGAGGTTCTTCTATCTTCCTGATTTGGATTAAAGTACATATTCCTCATCATTGGAGAAATCTTCTTTGGCCTTGATCATATCCTTCTTGCACTTTGCTTTGGCCTCATCTCCCTTTGGTTATTTAACTTCTTCTTTTATGAAGCCTTCTAGGTCATGTTCTTCAAGAATGAGCATGACCTTGTGAAACTACTTCTCCAAGAACTATTTCTAGCTTGACCTAGGGTTTGACAGAGAAACCCTAATTTTTCAACTTTTATATCTTGAGAAACTGATTGGAGAAAAAGAGACGCCTCCCCAAGGCGAGTTAGGAAAAGTACTCCTTTTCCCAAATTTGTGGACAGGGCTACAAAATACTTGATGCCCCAGTTTCTTCAATTTCTACTGCAGATTTGTTCGCTCTTAATTCTGATGTATCTCAGAAATTTGTGCTCCTCAAGTTTTGAAACTTCGTTCTGTGATAGTTTGATATGTCCTCTATCCAACCCCACAGGTTAGAGCAGGATTGGATTCACCAAGGGAACTTATGCTAAGTTTCCCAAGATGACTTGTTTATGGATTGTTTCAGTATCGCTAACTTTTACGGACTGCCATGTGTCACTGTTTCATATTCGGGTTCTGAAACTCATACCAGAGAAACTATAGTCCGTGCACTTTCTAGAACATCTTAGGAAATTCGATTTGGATCTTCCTAGCCCGAGATATAGAATTTCTCCTTAGGTCACCTGTTTAAAACTAAATTATGGAGGAGGTTGGCACCCTGATTTTCATGGATCGCATCTCCTAAAGTGCAGCGAATCTGAGGCTGAAACTTGCACACAAGGTACATGAACCTTTCATCTTCGGCCTGTCCAAATTTAAGATCTTGAACCTTCTCCAAAAGTGATTTATATCGAAAATTCCAAGATGACTAGTATCTGGAGAAAGAGAGATTTACCCTGGTGAAAGATGCTCTTTTTAGTCCAGCTCTGAAACCATGTTAAGTTTATATGCTGCAATAACTTAGATTCCTACTTCATTAGCATTTAATACATTTTCACAATAACAGCAACATAAATAGGATCTCTGAAAGACACACAATCACAAGGTGCACAACAATTTATCCTGGGAAACCCTCAAGGGGAAGAAAACCCAACAAGAACTTCCTCAATATAGATTACCAAAGTACAATGCCCAAAGAAATAAGTCTCAAAAGAAAGAGAGACAAAACCCAAATACAAAAGCCAAGAACAATCCTCCTCCTCCTTCGCTAGTCTCCCTATTCCTCTCTTGCGCAATGCTTGAGTGAGTGAATGGTACAAATAAGAGGGAGACACTCTATTTATATTTTACTTTTCACTTGACCTTTTAACCTAAATAGGTCGACCTCACTAACTTAACTGGGCTAACCTCTCTAGGGAGACTCAAATAATGTTTATATTACATTCTTTTGGGTACTAATGACCTGACTTACAATGGAGGTTTTACCTCATGACTTTTACATGACCTTTTACATTAAAGACATCTCCCGATCGAGGAATAATACAAGTAGAATATTCTTCGAAGTTACATTATTTCAACATAAGTAACATCTGAAAACACTTCTCTTAGATTTGCACTTGAATGAGTCACTTGTAAATGCAATTATTTTGATATTTCATGCTGTGATTTACTTGTACTTTCAACAACTATCAATTGGCACTTGTTCAAGAATTTCCTGCTTTTAGCTCTTGTGACATTATTGAATTAATCCCTTTTTACCTTGAGAATACATGTTATGTGTAAATTCATCTTGGCTAGGAATCACATTGATCGTCTCCCCTTAGCCAATTAGCAGACTCGAATTAACCAACCTTTCCCAAAGCTCTCCTAATCATCAAGCTAGGTGTACTTCATTTCAAACTTAATCAATTTCCCTAAGTACACTTAGTCATCCTATAAATCAATTGAGCTAGTACTTGAGAAAGCTAGGCCACATTGTTGTGTTCTTAGGCATTGCATGTGGAAAACCCTAGTTAGTACCCTGGAAAGTTTAATTGGGGACACCTCCCATGGTTAGTCTAGATTTCCCCTAGGTGATTTAGGAGACCTAAAGAGAGAGAGAGGCCTACCTGTGTGACACTTAGGGGTAGATCTCTTAGTTTTGCTGATCTAAACAGTTGATTTTCCTTGCAATCATAAGACTGCTAAATTTTGCAACAAAGTCACCAACACAATCTTTGCAACAGTGAGTAATTTCAACCATGTTTCAGAAAATAAATTAAAAATATGATTAGATTTCATATGGTACATTGATCCCTTCTGCAAAAAAAATCTAGAATGCTGTGGTTTACTGTGCCAGTGAGAATTAGAATAAAATATAGAGAACAAATCTCGACTGCAAATCAGGATGCATGGGAAAACAAAGTTCCTGCATTCTACTGGGCAACTGAGAAAAAATCTTTTTTTCTGAAACAAAGCATATTGGGAATTGAAATGTGCGTACTTGAGAAAATCAAGTAATTTTTCCTGCAACTGTGCCAGGGATTCCTCTTCCATGTTCACATACACTAGTAGATCAGGCAATTTCACTGCAAGCCCATAAAAACAGTTAACAATTAGTAGCAGACTAAGGCCTGTTAATGTCTGATACATATTTCTATATCTGGGTGTTATCTTTTAGATAATGAATCCACCATTAATGAAAACACAAAAGCATCTGCCTACTTCAAACAAATCTGGAGCTGGCCATCTGTTCTTTCCAATGGCAAGGATAGAGGTCAAAGATTTAGTAGAATGAAATGGTAGCATGTGGTATGTTACAGCCGTAAAGCTCCCAAGCACTCAATCAATTTATTTGGCATATATACATTACATTTTGTGGCAATCAGTTCAATTTTACAAGCCTATGTGGCGTTGTAATATACTTGCATTTGAATAAGTCACTCAATTTAGTTACATACTCTTGGGACTCGTGTGATGAGCATTTATGTTGTACGCAATTCTATTTGCATAAACAAAAAAATCTGGTAAATGTGCTAGATCTTCTACAATACCATTTAAAATCATTCAAGCATTGGGATTATGCAAGATCCTCTTTCCTATAACCAGGATAATATTTAGGTCAGGAATGGGAGAGTACTGAAGAAATGGAACACACTTGATGACAGACCACCAAAATGCCTATGATAAATTTTGATATCTTATATAAATAAAACACCAATTTAATGATTCGTGCTTGGTACTTTACGTGATGATCTTATACACCTATGTTTGAAGCACGTCACAAAATTATTTCACTTGCAGAGGACAAAATATTAGTAATCACATGATAAGGACTGGCACAGAAAGTATGGCGATTCATTCGGGAACAATGGCATGAAAAAGCTGTCTGGATCTGTCCAACCGAGTTTACCAATTACAAAAAGGTTAAATAGGAAATACAGGCTTCAAGACAAATAAGGATGTCAGGCTTGTTACACCTCAAAAGTGCACTTGCATTTTTAAGTATTCAAAGAGAGTCTTTACAGCAGCATTCCAGGGGAAAGAGCAGTCATCTCCCAATACTAGTGACAGAGTTCTTGTTCGAGGAATGGCATGGCCATTTTCAGCTAAACAGGGGCAGTACAACCTTCTTCTGGAACTTTAGACTGCGCTTTTTTTAGGTGTCATAACAGCTCCTCTTGCATAGAAGTAATTAAAGCCTGATTGTAAACAGTGATCATACTGACTTAACCCTCACAGCACCATAAGCCGTTTCAGTTTTGATCAGTTACTGAAGGGCACATTACTTGAAGGGTATTCCCAGCAGAGGTTGCATGTGACAATACTCGAAGGACTGATGGATGAAGTAATAGTGAGCAGCCACTGGACATAGTTGGATATTGAACTCTGTTGCTTACCCAAAATGAGCCCCAACACAGAAGGTATTGTCATGCTACCTTGCTACCTCTTTATCTTTGATTTGATTATGCTGCCAGGTCTTTATGGCATATCATATAAGTACCTGGGCCTAGAAAGTAGAGCATCCAGAAAGGTTTGGAAGGGTTATAATTGCCTTCCTGGTTACAGCTGTTATTTGTCTTCTGCTTGTGTATTTTTTTGCATATGCACATTCTTTAGGTGGAATAAAACGGATTGCTACAGGAACCTCTGACTTTTGCAGCAGTAATTGTTAAATTTTGGGTTAGGTTAGGGTTTGATGCAGAAAATTCAAATTTAATATACTTTAATGCAAAAATAACAATACTAAACAAGTACTAGAAACGGAATAGTACAACTCCAACAAGTCGGGATAAAATTAAAAACATAATTTTCATCTCTTTCAACTCTAACACTCCCAAGGAGGTCCCTGTGTTAAAGTTGAAATCTTCAGTAACATGTAATCAGCAGCACTCGTGTAAATTAAACAAATTTATAACAGTAGTAAAGTATCTAATGAACAAGTCGGATAACTTACCTGGAGAGTGAAGACCTTCCTTTGTACTCAGAAAAATAACTTTCAGAACAGACTGTGCCTCTCAGAGGCAAGTCAATCAATAGGAACAATCTGACCATTACCTGAGGATTACTACAAACCCGAGAGAGAGCGATGATGAGTTGTAGCTTAGAACATTCAACTGGTACAAATGGCAGCTCCAAGGCAGTAGCAAAAAATCGAAGACTCAAACAGACTTTAACAAGGTAATTGACAGTCACCAATAGGTAGGACCCAGCCCAGGCAGTTATGCAACAAAACAGACAAGTTTCCAAACAGGCAGAGATTTCCACAAGTGACCATAAGGCAGCCCTAAACAAATAAATCTGATTCAAACAAACTTTAACACAAAATATCTGACCCTAGACAAGTAGATCTGACCACAGCACAAGAGATCTAAGACAAACTGGGTGACAATAGATAGCAGTCAGCTCACAAGTGATCTACAGAGATTGCGACCACTTCAAATGATAGCTAACTGGTCACCAGAATAGATCTCAGGAGATGCGGCCTCCACAAATAGGCAATCAGCAGACTAGATCAGACCAACAACGCTCACGGCCTCCACAAGTATGCACTCAGCAGACTAGATCAGACCCACAGGCTCATGGCCTCCACAAAATACAATGGTCTAATCACAAAACAATCAACAGAAGGATGCGGTCTCTACAGTAAAAACCCTCAACCAAGAAGCTGCATACATCAAAAGTCCACGGCACAGTCAAAGCAAGCCACCAGCAGCTGCGGCATCATCAAACAGGGCTCAAGGCAACCTGAGCAGGTTACGGCAAGGCAGATCAGCTCTTAAACAGGCCATGGCTAGCAGATTGGACCTCAAACAAGCTCACGGGGTAGCAGATCAAGCTCACGGCTAGGCAGACAATCCTCAACAAGCTCTCAACAGGCTCACAGCTCAGTCACAATGGCAGCAGCAAACTTCCAACAGACCCCAGCAGCATAAAACCCTTGACGTCAATCTATATCAGTCAATCAGATCAAATCTGAGATGTTTTATGAATGATGATCTCAAATGAGGAGGTAGACTTTATTATATACATTCTTCTTGGCATCTAGAAGGGTCACTCTCATAACTTAGGGTTTCAACTTTCATTAATTAAGGAGGGTACCAACAAATTAGAATACAAAATATAAAATAACTTTAGGAGTGGGTACTATCTTATGTTAAGAAAAGTCACCACACATAAAAAAATAAATCAATACTATAATATTCTTAGGTGAGGGTACCATGTTCATGGCTAAGAGAGGGGTGACTAAGCACAAGGAACAACAAGTGGTACAAGTCAAACCATGAATCAAGGAATGGTACATGACCCACAACCCATAGGACCAAAGGTGTACCAATAAGGTGGGTAAACAACACTTTTACCCATAAGACCAAAAACATCAAGGCGGTAAGAGTCAAGACAACTCAAGGTGGTGAACAAGACAAGGTGCTAAACCTTCTAACCATAAGACCAAGAACAAGGTGGGGGGGTTACAACCATTCATCTCTCTCTCAAATGTACAAGTGTTCCATACACTAACTGAAAGTTCATCATCACTGTATAAGGAAAGTCACAATGGATGATAAGTTGCACTGAAACGGATACGGATACGGCAAATTTTCAAAAAATCTGGATATGATACGGCAAGGAAACGGCATATATATATATATATATTTAAAATCTAACAAAAAATTGTTCAATCTGCCTATGCTCATGTTAAAATATTTTATAAAATATTAACATATCAACTATGTTTTTATATTTTATATATAATAAATAACATATTGCACACTTAAATATAATACTTTATAACTATATATCTTTAAAAGTATAATTAGTACCTATATAATTAGTATATAGAAAACAATTAATATAAAATATATGACATATGAATTTAATCTAAGCTAACAACTCAATCTGTGAAAAAAATATTTTACAATCTAACAATGAAATTTTATGATGTAACTGGATACCCATCGGCATAGTGCCATGAACAAAGAAATCCCCCAACGCCTATTATCTATGTAATATGCACACAATCCAGTCAATAGATTCAACAAAGGGATCTCCACGACATTACTAACCAGTACATACTACATTATTCTTCTCGGTAAATGATTTGAAGATCCCTAAAATTTAGAAGGCGCATAAAGGAATACTCTTCGGCATACCTGCTCAAGTCCCAGTATACCCATTGCTATAGATGGTTCATGGAAATGAATACCCAAGTCATCGACGCACACCAACCAGAGTCTACCAGTGCCATTGATGGAAATCCGGTGCTATTTTTTGTCTCACGATACTCACTTTGGATTTATAGAAATGCACGTCGATTGGGGTTTATTGTCGAGTGTCCAACTGGCCTACGTAGCTCTCTCCGCGTATATAAAATTCTCGATACTTTTGGAAGCTCCGAAACTTGTTGATAAGAAAGGCCAATGCATTTGCAGCCTACCATTCAGTTTCACTTTTCAAAACCACGTTGTACATTGAAACCCACGAATTTCATTACCGAACCAGAACCACGTGGGTGATTCGTTTCCGATTCAGGTGGATCCGTATCCGAGTAAGCCCGATCCGTACTATCCACGTCAGATATGGATCAAAGCCATTTCAGCCACGTTTCCGATACGTGGAAAGTCGTTTCAGGGAGCAGTGACAGGCGTTTTCGGTAACTTAGACTAGATGATGTGATCTTGTGGTCCTCCAGATTGCTCCTAAGGTCAAGTGCTAGAGACTCCATCAAGGGGTGGTCGGTCCCTTGAGAAGACCATCTAGCTCAACCATCTCAAAGACCTAGAAGAGGAGGGCATCACACATCATCATCTTGGTTAATTGACCAATATCCACCTCGTTACTGACCAGGTATGTACCTGCAAGAACTACTTGGTCCTCGTGACCAAGAATCTGCCTAGTCCCAGACTAGGAGGTCTTTGTCTCAAACTCTAGGATTTGCTTGGTCCTCGTCACCAAGAAATTGTTTGGTCCCAGACCAGAATACCCTAGAGACAAATAGGGGCCCTAGCAGTCTCCTGGGGTTCTTGGTTGGGGACTGTTATCACATATTTAGTGCGGCTACCATACACTATTTTTTAGATTCCAGTACACTATTCAGCCAGTTCCCTTACTTTGAGATGCTGAGATGAGCATCTATTATGGATCACTATCAGATTATGAACAGTTTTCTTCCCCATGCCATGACTGAGTTTCAGGACACTCAGAGAGATGACCGATGTAGCCATTTAGCCATATATACAAAGCAATCAGTATTGCCCAAAGTTACAACAGCAGTTTCAGAGGATAGATGTTGGTTCAGATGATGAGCATTCAGGTATATGACTCAGCAGGTATATTTTGGTGTTATGGTTATATTGCTTTTATATTCATTCTTGTAGCATGTCTTAGCTTTTAGTATCATGATCTAGCGATCATATAGATATGTGGACCTTCTTGTACTTTAATATATATTATATTGTCCCTACTCAGACTTAGAAGTTCTTGACCTATATTCATCGGCTTTACACTCCTTAGGGAGATTAGAGGTGATCATTCCCAAGATACTTTGGCTTGCTAGTTTTGGTCTCACTATTCATTGACATCATCCATCCATTACCTACCCAGTTTGTTTATTACCTTGATTTACTACTTGACTAGTGGCATGGAGGACCTTTCCCCGCTGTAGCCCTTGTATTGGATGAGCTTCCTTGTTTTTTGTGTCTTGGCTCTGAGTTGGTGACAAAACTTACCTTTGGTAAGTTGGATTGTAGGCCTAAATCATTCTGGTTGGTTGTCTCGATGTTTGGCACTGGCACGAAGTCCCCCTAGTCACTTAAGATGTTGGCTAAACCTGAAACAAATAGTACTGCCATAAATACAAAATGTGAAAAAGGAAATGTTATATCTATTGTGAAAACCCAAATGAAACTGGCAATGAAATATCAAATGTTATAGCTATTGTGAAATGTAATACCTGGGTAAATAAGATGTCTAAAAAACACAACTGGAAGAAGATAGCTCAGGTAAACAAGTGGCTTAAAAACACACCTGCAACATGAAGCCTTATGTAAAATGTAAATCTATGCAATGGGTTTATAAACACACAAAGATCAAAGGCTGTGGAAACTAAAGGACCCAAAAAGCAATGGAACTTAAACTCTATATCAAAAAGATTGTTGGCCTCATTTGTATTATGGATTGTGAGCATCTGCCAAGGTGAATAAACACTCTTTGAACAACTTACCCATTTGTGAGACACCGCCATTACCTATGTTATTGCTTGTCCAGTATATGCTATGGTGTGTATTCCCTTTCCATATCCAAAGTGTCACAGTGTTAAGTCAATAAGTCATCCCTTAGCCTAGCCATTCTATTTTTAGCCTTCATCCTTCACTAGCAAATTGATCACAACTATGAAGTGAGTATGGTCCTGAACGTCTAGTCTGAGTAATAATAATAATTAATGACTTTATATATTTGGTTTTAGATCGCCAGTAATGATTACTTCTTGTTCTAATTGTTACTTTAATGAATTGTAGAGCATTTTTTAACCTTTGACACCTTGCAGCATTATGATGACACCATGAGTTATATTTGGGCCATGTTGACTTGTTCAAACTTCAGTTTGACCAAAAGTCAACCACAGGACATGAGGTGGCAGACCTCAGATGATACAGAGATATGATATATGGTCTCGTACAGGTCACCATGGTGGTTCTATGCAGTGGTTTCAGGCTTATGATGATGATTTGTGCTTTTCAGCACTTTTACAGATTATTATTATTTGGTCTGTCGGATATGATGGACATTTATTGTTGACCATGCAGAGGTCTATGTGGTGTATGAGTACATATCTTAGATGAATTTGGACCTTCCAAGTCCAATGGGACAGTCTGTTTTCAGTTCCGGGCAGTTACAGTGATTTTTAGCCTCAGCTGGCTATCCTAGTGCAGTTTTGGCCTATCAGAGACCCTGTCAAAGCAGAGCAGAGAGTTGATGAGTTCACCTAGGGCATTGTGCATGGAGGGGGTGGTCCAAGCACTTGATATTACCATATTACCCCCCTCCCAGAGAGCCTGGTGGCCTCACCTTGACAACGCAGGCACTCCAGGAGGCAGTTTGGGTAGCTTCACACTTCCCAAGGTAGATCATAAATGGTAAAAATGGCTACTGAAGGATTCGATTTGGGCTACTGAGGCAAGGGATTGGCATGGGATGACTTGTGATGATGAGTGGGATGTCTTCCACACCTTCTCCAGCAGTTCAGCTTCCAGTGGGACCCACACCCATCACTTTTGGCTTTTATATGATTTTCTAGAGCCTCCTAAGGCTCACGACTTTCCCAAAGGGGCACGATTTGGTGCTCAGAGTATTATTTTTTGGATATTGTGCCATGAGGATTGAACAAGGGTGTTAGAAATTACCCCTTGGACCCACCATGAGCTAGATCTTATGTTTATTCATTGACATTTGGTGGGACCCCCTCTCCTAGGGCGATTTGGTCCATTGATGTATTATTTTATTAGTGATCCATGTATTGTATTGTTGAGCTCATCTCAACGACTGATTAGATCATGTTGATCTTTTAATCTTAGCCACTCTTTCAAAAAGTGGTTAGGATTTGGTCTCTCTCCATCCTATTTAAAGGAGAGAGCTTCTCATTGTAAAGGGGACTTTTGGCTCTAGATTATTGGAATAGAAAAATACTATTGCATCTATCTGTTGTGTTGTGGTGAATGCTTTTGGAGTTCGTTCGTTGGTTCTTCCTTTGCACTAGGTTATTGGAGATTTGTCTTGCTATCGATTTTGTTCCATGATTTTGTCATCTACAGGTGGAGGCCGAATTGGTTCAAGGAGGACGCATTCGTAGGGGAGGACCCTCCCTGCTTCTTCTTTGGGTTGTTTCATCGGTAACAAGGAGTATTACTGTCTTTGTACCTTCTACTTAATGTTATCATTCGCTTATACTTGTATTTCCTCCATGCTTGATCATTCTGATTGAATCGACTTTCCCTGGTTTGACAGGTAGAGGAGGGCGCACGTGTGGAACTAGGGCATCAATTCAAGCAAGGCAAATCAAAGATCTCCCATTGGATCTCTTCGGGAACTTTCCTCAACAACAAGGCAACCTCATCCATCACTCAGGTATGATCTCAAGGTAAATTTCTCATTCCATGATATATCCATTTGTCTAAGTAACTGAAAACCCTCATAAGTTAAAACCCTCATTTTACAATTTCTCAGATCTACTTAGATCTAGTGGCCTTTTGGGTAAGATATTTAAAACCAACCTCTATAGCATCCACCGCAATTCGGATCGATAGTTTGGTATGGATTGGCTTCCATTTGACCCATTTCCAAAGGCAACTTAGCCTCTCCAAGTGAGGTTGCATTCCTTGGTTGGGTGAGTTTTCCTAGATCTAGCACATGGGTAGGTGAGATCCCACTTGATCCTTAATCTCCACAGCTAATAACCTACCTGTTATCACACCATAGTAGCAGGGCTACTATTCTTGTTTAGCAGATATCTGCACATTCCAGAGCTTCCATTATTCAAAGCATGGCTATGATGATTGTATATTTTGTGATCACTCATGATCAGAGCAGTGTATTATTCAGACTTATGTTAGACCTTATGTCAAGGCTGAGCCTTGAGAGTTCAGATTTGATGACCGATGTGACCCTTTATCCCATACAGTTTCAGTTCAGTGCCTAGAGATGTATTGCAGCAGTGTTTCAAATGATATATGCTGATATTTATTGTTATGATGTTATATGATCTATGGATATTTTATCATTGACTGTGGATTATTATCTTGTTGATTTAGTCATGTTCACAGCATCTGCTTGGTATATTATTCCTGATGTGGCAAACTGTTTAAAATGAACTATAAATCATAAAATGGACAATTACTTGCACATTTAGGTCATTTAACAAAACCCATTGGTTTTCCACCTTACATAGATATGGTCTTTCTTGACACCAGTTGTCTGCTAGTGTAGGCTCCATACTCACTTGACTCCATCCATACATGAATTTCCTTGTTCGACTTTAAACCTTGACCTCTCTCATTTGACTTTCTCATATTGAGGACTTCCCCATTTTTCTACCTCTGTGTTTGGATCGCATCCCTGTATGTTCAGTGTCTCGGCTCTAAGTTGGTGACAAAACTTGCCTTTGGTGAGTTGGATTGTAGGCCTAAATCATTCTGGTCGGTTGTCCAGATGTTTGGCATTGGCTCGAACTCCCCCTAGTCACTTGAGATGTTGTTGGCTAAAACTGAAAGCTCATGTTCTACTTATGGAAACTTCTAAATTCGCCCATGGAAACTAAAAAGGGCAAGAGTGATGAACTGCTAAAAATACTCCTCGAAGAGTATAAGAAAGGTCCAAAAAGCAATGGTTCTTAAAAGCTATATCTAAACAATTGCTGACCTTATATGTATATCAAAACATGCCCTGGATGCAAGCCGCAACTAGTTGTGCTTATCAGCACACCTGAGATCCGAAGGGTTATGTAGGCCAAAAAGGCCATGAAATGAAATTGAATGATCCTAATGAACCTGGATCAACTTGATGTAGACATGATGCCTAAGTTGAATAAGCACTCTCTAGACAACTTATCCATTTGTGAGGCACAGCCATCCCCCATGATTTTTTTGTCCAACACAGAGTTTGTAGCTTCCCCCTTCTCCCAGTCCAAAGTATTTTTGAGATAAGTTCGACAAGTCAATCCCTTGGCCCAACCTTGTTCCTAGCCTTCATCCTTCACTAACAGTTTGACCATGTCCAATGGGTGAGTTCGTCATTTGAACTATTGTGCAAGTAATTTCATATAACAAAGGAATATGCTAACTTGATTAATGCCACTGAATGGATGTTATACTTTGAGCTAAGCTGTGAGAATGATTAGAGGAACATGTCTTAGTCTACTGATATGATTTTTCCTTGGTTATATATGGACCTAGTCAAACCTAGTTTGACTATGGTCATTTCTTGGGATCCGTGATGATGTGGGCCACATATGCTTATAGATGATGATTGATGGACCCACATACTCTTGATGATGATATCATATGATGGACATATGCTTCAAATGATGATTGATGCAGTTCAACAGGTTTTATTATTACTTCAGATCATCAAATTATGCACTGTCCATATATGGTGGAGCCTACAGCTGGCCCATTAGGGCAACCCATGGTGTATGAGTACACATTCCTAGTGGATTTGGGTCTTCTGGAATCCAATGAGACACTTATCTTTCAATTCCGGGCACTTCTGACAGTGACTGATGCAGTTTTACACTTGTTGACCAGATTTGGGGCTGATTTCCCAGCCTGAGCAGCAGGGGCCATGAGAAGCCAGTTCACCTAGGGCAATGTATGAGGAGGGGGTGGTCCAGCCACTTGTTTTTACCATTTACACCCCCTTCTGAAGAGCCTGGTGGGCTCAGTTGGACAGCGCAGATGCCCTGGAAGGCAGTTTTGGCACTTTCATAATTACCGAGGCAGTTAAAAAATGGGATAAAGTGGTCACTGAGAAATTCGATTTGGGCAATTGAGGCAAGGTTTTGGCATTTGTTTTCACAGAGGTCTTCCAGGGTGATCCCACTATCTTTCAGCCAGTTTTCACCATGTGGGTAGGCCCACAACAATCACAAGAGGTCTTTTACTGCTTGTCTGTCACAGATTTTGAGGACAGATTTGATCATTTATATTATCTTGGACATATTTTATTATTTTATTGTGCCTTGGGGATGAGCTAGTAAGAATTGATGCCTCCTAGCCCCACCATGTGCTTCTTATGTCATGTCCTAGTCATTATGAGGTGGGCTTTGGTACTTTTACCCCTTATAGTGGATGACATCACCCTCCATGACTATTTTAGACTATGACATCATCATTATATTGGGTGATCCATGTGATATATTGTTATGATTCATTATTAGCCATTGATCATGTATTGAGATCTTTTAATCTCAACCACTCATTTGATGTAGTATTGTAAAGTGGTATAAGGTTTTGGTCTTTATTATCCTATATAAGGAGGAGACCCCTTATTGTATAGCTCACCTTTGGAGCTCGGGAATATTGGAATAGAACACTTCTTTGTGGAGCATATCTCTCTTGTCTTGTGGATTCTCTTGCATCTTGAGTATACAGTATCTCTTCTATGTATCATTGTGGATTTTGGTGCTTCAACTAGTTTTCTTGCAGGAAAGTCAAATTGGTGGAGAGGAGGGCGATTTCTTGAGGGTTATTGTTGGAGGGATCCACATATTCTCTCTTGGGTTGATCTTGTGATAGGGAGTATCATTATTGTATCTTCGTGACATAGTTGATGCTTTCTATTACATCTTTCTATCATTTTCATAATCATCTTACTTGACTTGTTTCTTTGATCTTGTCTTGTAGGAGGAGGACGATTTGGCTATCTTGGAGGAGGACGTTTTGGTTGGAGCTCTTGGATCTCACTCTTGAATATACACATAGGAGAATGCTATCAATTTGCAAGGTGGCCACAAGCAATTGAGGTAAGATCTACAAGGTATGTGCTTCTTTCCATCCATTCTGTCTTCATTGGTCACAAACCCTAATTAATCAAAACCCCAATTTTGGTTTTTCTTAGATCTACTTAGATCTAGCCTTGCTTTTGAAAAGATCTTAAGAACCCACCTCTATAGCATCCACCCCTAGTTGGATCTATAGTTTGATGGTGATTGGGTTAAAATTAACACACTTTTCAAGGCAATATAGCCCTCTTGAACCAAATCGCACTTCCTTGGAGAGGCTTGTTGGGTTAGATCTAGCATGTGGGTACGTGAGATCCCACTTGATTTGCAATCTACACACTTGATAACCTACCCCCTAGACTTTTACTTGGGTGATTTCTACCTTGTGGGCATCATTCCACATTTTAAGAGATTAAAACCCCCTTTTGAACTACTTGGCACCTTAAAACTCAGATCTAGTAAGATCTAACCCTTGGATTGACTTGATTTTCTAGATCCACATAGATCATTGCCTAAGCTACTTGGATCTACAATTTGGTGGCCATTGGACTTGATTTGACACACCTTATCCACCTTTTAGCCCTCCTTGAGCAAGGTCGCACTTCCTTGGGTGACTGAGTTTGCCCACTTCTAGGACCTGGGTAGTTGAGATTTCAGTGGATTTGGAACGGGCATACCTTGAAACCTATATCTAAAGTATCATTTTGTGATGATCTTCCTTGGGGGTAGCATTCCTTGTTTTAAGGGATTGTGGTCCACTTGGGTCATTTCATGAAATCCTATATCTAGCAAGATCCAACCACTCTATCTCAATTAGCCCACTTGT
Source organism: Larix kaempferi (assembly GCA_027924585.1). Lineage (NCBI taxonomy): Eukaryota > Viridiplantae > Streptophyta > Pinopsida > Pinales > Pinaceae > Larix > Larix kaempferi. The sequence continues at coordinate 13,751,660 of BSBM01000370.1, forward strand.
CTTGACCTCTAGGTGTCCCGATCTACACTTTGACATATCTTTTGACTCCATTAACCCATCCAACAAGGCACTAGTCTTCCTTAAGCAAGTCGCACTCCTTGGGAATTGTGTCAAACATTAGATCCAGTAAGTGGGTACTTGTAATTTCAACTTAGATCCATAGATCTACTCATTACATATCCTCTAGTGCCAATTGCATCCCTTAATTTCACCTTGTGGGTCCACTTTAAGCCATTTCACATATCCCAAGAGGGTAAGACCCACTTGTGTACCATATGGTACTATATCTTGTCATCATAACCAATCATGTGGCCTAAATCATACATTGGTTAAAACACTAATCATTTCTCAAACCACCTTCAACCATACTTTAATTTCTACGTCCACTTTACCTTGCATTGGTTTCCGTAACTTACCATTTACTCATCCCTAGGAACCTTTGTTTGGGTCCAATCATCTTTGATTGGTTATAGGGTCTCCCCCTAGGTCTTGATTTATCTAGATATAAAGCGAAGAGTGCCTCGATTGACGTGACTCCCACCTTGCATTAGGAACCGTGGCATCTCTTGGGTCACCTCTTTAGTTGTCCATCTCCTCTACCGTCTCGGATGGGATACCACTAGGGGCAACTACAAGTTGTGTGATAACACTACCCCTAGTGTTTCACTTTGGTGATTTTCACCTTGTGAGCCCCATTCCAAATTTTAAGGGTTGAGCCCCACTTGGGTCACTTAGTGATACATTTTCAATCTCAGATCTACTAAGATCTAGCCATTGGATGCATTTGATTCTCAAAACCCACCTAGCCTTGCACCTTGACATCTCTGATCTGCAATTTGGCGGACATCCGACTCCATTTGGCCCATTTTCCAAGGCACTGATATTTCTCCAAGCCCTCACGACTTTCCTAGGTTGTTGAGTTTGTTTGTGGTTTGACCTTTGTCTAACTGCTTGAACACCTAGACATTGTCATATCCTTTCATCAAGCACAGCTAGAAAGCCCTAACTGTCAGATCTCTGATTTGGGACACTATACTTGTTTTAAGGGTCACATTTCCCAAGGCAGTTGATTTTGACCATTTGAAACTAGCTTTGAATCCTGGAATCATACTTCAATCTTTGAATCACTATGTGTCATCTTTCATTATCATACCATACCTTCCTAAGTCTCCACAGTGGTCCAAATTCCTCATTTCTAGGGTTCCATACCTGTCACCTTACGTACTTCATTAGATTGATCTCTCCTATCTAGAGTAGATTTGAGTCTCCCCCTTGCTATCTTGGCTTTGATAGCTAAAGCGAAGAGTGCCTCGGTTGGCGTGGCAACCATCCATTTGGGAACCAAGGCCCTCTTGGTTCACCACTTTAGTTGCCTATCCCCTCTACCATCCACCTTGGATCCATCTTTAGGGCCAACTACAAGATTGGTGATAACATGGACCAAGCAGGTTGATAATATGGCAAAGTCGTCCCTAGGGTACCTTCTAGGGACTTACTCTACCCGATTAACTGACTAGGGTACTGTTATCACACAACTTGTAGCTGTCCCTAAAGGTATCCCATCCAGGATGGTAGAGGTGTTGGACATCTAAAGAGGTGACCCAACGCTTGCCACGGTTCCCAATGCAAGTGGGTGTCATGATAATTGAGGCAACCTTCACTTTAGATCAAGAAGAATCAAGATCAACGGGGAGACCCTAGCCAATCTATGAAGACTAGCTGACCCAAAGACTCCTAGGGAAATGTGTAAAGTTATGCAAGGAGATCAGTGGTGCATGATTTAGATCTAGAGAGATAAGTGGACCCAAGATGGTTATGGCTTGATTGAGAGGCTTAAGCAAGGGACAAAAGTTTCAACCAAGTGTTTGATTAAGGTTACTTATGGGGTTAAGTAAGTAGATCTAAAGAAGAGCTAATGCCATACAAATTACCCAAGTGGGGCCCACACCTTAAAAAGTGGAAAATGGTCCAAAAAGGGCCCACAAGGTCAAAATTGAAATGAAAAGGCACTAGGGGGTATGCTATAGCATGGATCTGTGGATTTGACCAAGAATTAGCAATACCCAAGTATGGGATCTAGCAAACGGACACCTACCCAAGGAGTGCGACTTGCCTCAAGGAGGACTAGTGCCTTAGTTGGAAGGGCAAATGTACTCGGATGTCCACCAAATTATAAATCGGGATAGTTAAGATTTATCTAGGTGGGTATTGAATGTCAAGCACAAGTCATGGCTAAATCTCCATAGATCTAATGCATCACCTAGTGACCCAACTGGGGCTCAACCCTCAAAATGAGGAATGGGGCCCACAAGGTGAAAATCAACAAGGTGAAGCACTAGAGGTAGGTTTTAAGGGTTGATCTATTCAATGAAGCAAAAATATCACCTACCCACATCTTAGAACTAGAAAACTAGCCTCCCTCAAGGAATGCGTTTTCACTCAAGGAGGACTAGGTGCCTTGGAAAATGGGCCAAATGGAGTCCAATCACCACCAAACTATAGATCTGAATTGCTGTGGATAATATTAAGGTGGGCTTTAAGTTTTATCCCCAAAAGCATGCTAGATCCAAGTAGATCTAAGAAAAAGTAAAAATAAGGGTTTTAACTTTAGGGTTTTATGACCAATGAAGAAGAAAGAATGGATCTAGGTACATACCTTGTAGAACATACCTCTAATGCTTGTGGCCACTTTGCAAATTGATAACCTTCTCCTTGTGTGTATATTCAAGAGTGAGATCAAGAGTCTCCAAGCCAAATTGTCTTCCCTCAAAGATGGCCAAATTGTCTTCCTCCTGCAAGACAAGATCTAATGAGAAACAATACTAGCAAAAGAATGATGAAAATGATGAAAAGATGAAGTAGAAAGCATCAACTATGTCACAAGGATACAATAATGATACTCCCTTCAACCAAAGACCAAACCAAAGCAAGATATGGTGTTTCCCCACAATAGCGGCCCTTGAAGTCGTCCTCCTCTCCACCAATTCGGCCTTCCCTATAGAAAACGAATTGAAACCCCAAAAACCACAATGATACACAAGAAAAAGATTGTATATTCAACTTGCAAAAGAATCCATGAAGACAAGAGAAGTAGATCCAAAAGATAGTATTTTTATTCTAATCTTCAAGAGCTCCAAAGGTGCCTTTACAAAAGGGGGGTCTCCTCCTTAAATAAGATGAGGAAGACCTGTTATCAACTGATTTGTACAATAGTTGAAACCTTATTGAGCCGCCAGTGTTGGAACACATCAGTGTTCACTTCCAGAGTATCTGGGTTTCATATTTTTGGGTCTAGCCAGTTTTGTTTTTGAGTCGACATGACCATGGCCCCATGGGGGTTTGTATCAAAGTGTGCTAGTAGGGTCTGAGTGGCTCGATTCCTCATGACAGGATTAAACAACTAAGGTATTCCAGGGAGTTTTTTCAACGTCAGATTATACTTTGCTTCAGGCAAGATATAATCTCTTGGTTTTTCTCCCGCTTCCTCCAAAGCTGGAATGCCCGATTTTGGAAATTTGGCCATGGGGGGATATTAGGGTCCAACTATAATGTATAAACCTACTAGACACTATTAGAATAGGTTTTGGTTATGTCCTAGGTCTCTAGGACGCCCAAAAAAAATTTCGAAAAATTTTTACCGGACGCGTCGGAATTGGGGTTTTTAATTTTTTAATTATTTAAATTTTTAATTAAATTTCTCTATAGTTTAAATAGAGAAATTTGAGTCTGTAATATGTCAGTCATCCGGGGTCTGAATTTAGTGTTTGATGGCTCGTTTCATAAGCCAAAAATCACACATACCCATGGAGCAGCTAAACCTAACTTTCGGATGTCAATTCAGCCTCATAATTAATATTTTCTCTGAAAAGTCATTTACAAAGAAATTATTAATTAAAATAATAAAATTGAATATTTTGGAGATAATCCAAATCTCTCCAAAATTAATCAATTTGATTAAAATAAAAGGCTAAATGACATGGCGATAAGCATTTAGGAGGATTCCAATCAACTCCAAGTCTTCCCAGTCAACTATCCAGTCACTAGAGTGTTATCCATTCAAGGCAATTCGCCCTCCTCATGCAAAATTCGATTTGGTGAGTTGTCATTTGATGATTGGGTTGGTGAATGTGCATTGATGTTAGATAGGCGCCCTCATGACTCACCATACCTACCAAGCTTGGCTCCCATTCAAATTCGAGTTAGCACCTACTTGCTACCATGTGTCTCCACCATGCTAACTCGCCATCTCCATGTCCTCACGTCAAGCTTCATTAACCTCATGCCTATCCTACTTAGAGTGTGTCTATTAGTTGATGCCCTCATGATTCACCAAACTTTGGCTCCTTCTACCACTCGAGTTAGCACCTACACATTACACATGTCTCTTCACTTACCAACTCGCATCCTCCTTCAAACTCACGCCATTCTACCCTAGCCTCACGTCAATCCTTGTTGTAGCTTGCTTATTCGTTGGGTGATACTTCCCATGCCTCAATAAAGTTGAGTTTGCCACCTCTTCACTCATACCAACCAACTAGTGCAAGTTGTCATCTCCAAAGTTTGTGTTTATTGGAATTCGAACTAGATGTCTATTGTTTTGGCTCTCACTATGCCAATTCGACCTAGGGTTTTAGCTTCAAGTTTTACTATAAAGAGAGGCCCATTTGGGTTATTATCTCATGGAGAATTTGGTGCAAACTTACTCTGCCAAAATTGTATATGTGTTATAGCTTTTGCTAATTGAAATAAAGTGGCTTTGGAGGTCCATATGGTGTGTTGATCTTGTTCATGGGAATTGCTTCAATATAATCAAGGTGATATTGCTCTATTGTTTTTGCTTACATGTTCCATGTTTTGATCAAATTATTAAAGCTTAGAAGACTTTTTTTTAAGTCCATAGGATGGGCATTTGAGTTCAATTTGTCCATTGATGTTGGGTTGTTTGTGATTGGGAAGTAGTGGATTGTAGTCGGAAATACTAACACTCTTCTTGTCCCTTTCAACTTTGCATACTATATTTGATCAATCTTGTTTGTAAGTGATACATTTTGCAGATCTCAAAAGTTATGAAGAGGAGTTGGAACTAGGTTGTCTCCTCTATCTCTTCAAAGAACAATTTTTCCATTAACATTCATACATTGCAGGATCTCCTAAAGTCGATCTCACAACACCAAGATGGTGGCATAAAGGGTTTGATTCAAAGATCCATCTTTTATATTCAAAATATTGGTTAGTTGTTACTTTAGGCTTTCACTTCTTCAAGCCTTCTCATTTGCTCCTTGAAACTTTTGTACTTGCATGCTAAGCCCTTTCTAGTCCTTCTAGTTTTGATCCAAGTTAGTCACTTATCCTCTTCAAGCCATAGATTAGTAAGCCATAAGGTTGAAGCTTTTTCAACCTTGGGGAATAACTTGGGATTTGTTCCCTTGTGCTCTCTTCAACACTTGTTGTCGGCGTATCATCGGTTAACCGGAGGATTTCCAAGACAGTGTTTTCACCCTCTCAAGTGTTCCACTTGTAGTCCTTTCTTTTTCTCTTGTTAGTTCATTTTCTGTTGCCCTAGATCTACTCCTCCCATTCGTTTTTTGCCTACCTTCTCCCATTCATCCTACCCTTTTTTGCTCTTCCTTCTCCATTCGCCCTTCTATTCATTTGCTCTCGTCATACTTCCTTTAGCTTCTCCTCTCCTCATTACCTTATCCCTCCTCTCGTCCCTCTCTTACTTCCTCTCCTCCTTCCATTCATTTACCCTTTTGTTTTTTGCTCCTTTTCCCTCCTCGTCCACCTCCACATCAGCCCTAAACATAAAAACACAACAAAACAAACAAGTGTCAAGCGTTAGTGGTAGCTAGTGTTAGGATCTAGTTAGTTGGTAGTTAGTTTGTTTAATTGTCAATAGTTAGTTTGCATTGTTAGAGTTAGTATTGTAAGTTCTCATGCCATTGCTAGTTAGTGGTTAATTTGTTTCAAGTTTTAAATAGCTAGTTGCATTTCATTTTATTACAAAATAATTGTTATAGATTTATTTCCTAGTTGTCATCTAGTTTCAAATTTTATAACACACAAACCCATTGATCTTCATTATCATAAACATTGAGTGGGCTGCCATCTATATAGGTTGGACTGTCCCAAACCCTTGTTGGCTGCCTTTTTGGCATTGTGAGGACTGTTAAAACATAGTGGCTGCCATCTACATCTTGTGGGCTGCCATTTACCTTGGTTGGACTGTCATAAAAAGCTTGTGGGCTGCCAACCTAAACATCATTGAGTTGACTGTTATAGATCATTAAGCACCACTTAAAACTTTAAATTTGACTGTCCCAAAACAGTGTGTTGACTGCCACCCAAAGTTAGGAGGTTTATTTGGCTGCCATCATTTGATTAGACAGTCCTAGAGGGGTACAAAACTGTCATTTAGAAGTTTACTATTGGTTGCTACTTCACTTTTTCCATTTTTACTTTGCAAGTAGCTAGTATCAATTTGTTATTTAATTTCCTAATGCTAATGGGTATTGGAGCGATTAGTTTGTTATAGACTTTTTCAGAGAGTAGAAGTCAAGAAACTTCAAAACGAGAAGCCATCAAGGACACAAGAGGACAAAAAACAAAGCTAGATCATTCTTATCCTTTTGTAATAGATCTCAGTTTACTTTCAAGTTTTACAAGTTATTTATTTTGAAAAAGTCCCTACAAGGGTTTTATTCCCAAGGGCAATTGTATCTCCATAATAAAATTTGCAAGTGGGGTTTTTAAGCCCCCACATCCACTTCCCCATTTGGGGAAGCCTTGTGGTCTCGTCTCATTGAGTGGTTTGGTTTTTAGCTTTAGATCCGTTATATGCTAATATTATTTCAATAAGTTATCTCCCATATTTACTTACCCCCATGCTCTCCCGAGTAGGGTCTTTGACCTGAAAGAGACTCTTGGGTAGTTTAGATTTATTTTCGTTTAATATTATCTTGTTCTTCTCTTCCAAGCCTTGACCAGAGAATAGCTAACTTTGGGATTGTATCCCAAAGGCCACATAGTCTTGTGGTAGCTTCTCGCTCCCCCATCAACTTCTTGTGGACATCCAGCTAGCTGGAAGGTTTCCAGGATTGGTGGCTTCTAGTGATTGATCTTGTTCGGAGATCGATCCCACCTATTAGATTAAATTCTGTGTGGTAGAACACTAGATTGTTTCGAGGTTTCATTTTATCTCGCAAGTAGTGTTGTTAAGTGATATTCCATATCTAGCTTATCTTGTCATATCGTTCAAATCAAATTTTAAAGTTGGAATCTATTGCTATCACAATCTACTTTTTGCTTGTTTAAAACGAACCAAAGTCTCTTGAACTTGGCCAAATCCAAGTCAAGAGCACCCTCTATCGGAGGGCATTCTTAGTTTTGCATTTTCCCTGCATTAGGCATTTGTTAAAGTAGCAAGTCTCTTGAACTGTGGTCATAAGATCAAGTCAAGAGCGCTCTCTGTCGGAGAGTTGAACTAAAGTGCTCTTTAATTAAAACATTTCAACCCACACACCCCTTAATTAATTTATCTTGGTTTCTGTCCTACACCCGTATGCTCTGCCAACCGGAAACGGTTGGGTTAGTACTCAGAAAGGTGGAAGACTTGATAATTCACAAGTGAAAATCTAATTAAAACTTTCACCCCCATAACCAACGAACCGGCATTGTTCATAAAGTATTTTAATTAGTTCTCAGGGGAGGCGCCGGATTGCCCAATCTGCGACACGGTGGCTGGTTAGCATTGCGCGCCTCGCTGTGATTCCAGACAGGTCCCGACATGTCTCTTAAAGGAGCTGCTTAAAATTACTTTCCGGACGCTCTTTGAACATCCTTGGTTTTAGCCGTAATAATCAAGACAATTAAAATCTCAAATTTACCAAGATAAGCTGCATAACGTTCTCACAAACTATCTATTTCAAGCACTTGTATCAATTTTTTACAATCACTTTTATATTTGACTCCATAAGGCACTGGTCCTTCATCATATATCTTGCTTGCTTAAGTATCAACATTGGAGTATTTGCTTCTATTTACGTGAAAAGTGATTTATTTATTGTCCAAGTGTATCTTTCATTTTGTATTTGCAACATGGATTGCACTATCTTGCTTTACATTTAAATCTTATATTGTCTCTCATTTAAAAACTCCTAAAAAACACCCATCCGCATCACAACACCTAAAAAACACCCATCCGCATCACAACACCTAAAAAACACTATAAATACTAGAGCCTTAGTGAAACTCTCTTTTAGGGACTACCCCCCTTGGCTTCGTTAGGAGTTTGCCTAAACGGAGGAGCTGGGATTCAGGTGACAGTACCTGGCTCATTGCTTGCCCCCAAGGCCACACCTCTCTCACTTGTAGTGAAGAGACAGCTTTCGAAAGATTTCCACTGCTGGTGTGCATATTGGCGGACAACAAGACCAAAACCCTAAACCATTTTTGAAAACTAGTGGTTGAGATTAAAAGATATAACAATGTAATCAACGGCTAAGATGAACCAACATAACAATAGACATGGATCACTCAAATAATTGATGACGCCATGGCTAGGAGAGCCCTATGGGGTTTGACGTCATACATGGAGGTGGCTAATAACATAGGAGCCACAACTTAAAGACATGGACAAGTGACTAGGAGCACATGGTGGGGCTAGGAGGTAATATTCCCCTTCACTAGCATGACCCCATGGCACAATAATAATAAATATGACTCAATGACATGTTCAAGTATACAAATGATCAAATCCTGTCCCCATCATCAGAGAGAGAAATACAATAAAAGACCTTTTGTAGCCCATGTGGACCCCACTGAATGGTGCCAACTGATCTAGAAGAAGGGGGATACACCATGGATGACCTCTGAGCAGACCAAGTGCCAAAACCTTGCCTCAATTGCCCAAATCGAATTCCTCAATGAACTTTTTATTCTATTTTTTAATCCTCCTGAAAACCATGAAACTGCCCAAAACTGCCTCTGGGGTGCCTGCGCTGTCAAATTGAGTATGCCATCATGTCCGAAAGGGGGGTAATATGGTAAAAACAAGTGGCTGGACCACCCCCTTCCACTGTAGCGCCCTAGGAAACGACTTGCCTCCAATGCTCCTACTAGACAGGCCACACCAACATGCCCAAGCTGGTCAACAGGGGTAAAACTGCTAATATCGTGCCTGAGAGTGCCCGAAACTGAAAGATAAGTGTCTCAATGGATCCAGAAGACCCAAATCCACTAGAGATGAGTACTCATACATCTCATGATAACCTGTAGGGTCAGCTGTAGGGTCCACCATACCCGAACAAGTAAAAATATGATGATCTGGAAATAATAATAAACCATGAAAAGTGCATCAACCATCATCTGAAGCATGTACCCAACATATGGAACCATCAATAGGTATATGTAGGACCATAAATCAACATCATGTAGCATAAGTGGTCCATCTCATCACGGATCCCAAGAATGACCATGGTCAAACTATGTTTGACTGGGTCAAAATCCAACCAAAGACTAGAATATAACAAATGAGTAAGACATGTTCCTTTAACCATATTCACAGCTTAACTCAAAGTATAAACATCAGTCAAGTGGCAGTTAATACATAGATATTCAATGTTATTTATAACTTACTTGCACCAAAGCTTTAAAGACATACTCATCCAATGGACATGGCCTAACTGCTAGCATAGGGTGATGGCTAAGGACAAGGCTAGGTAGGAGGGATGACTTGACCAACTTAACTAAGTGATACTTTGGACGGGGAAAAATGGGAGCTACACATTGTGTTGGACAAGATAAACAAAGGGAATGGCAGTGCCTCACAAATGGATAAGTTGTTTAGAGAGTGCTTATTCAACCTTGGCATCATGTCTACATCAAGTTGATCCAAAATCATTAGGATCATTCATTTCATTTCCATGGCAAACAGTCTTTAGATTTGGCATACATTTAACCACTTTTTTTATTTGGCCTTTCACTTATAACATTTTGAGGTCAACAATCTTTAGATTTCGCATACATTTAGCCATTGCTTTTTAGACCTTTTTTATTTGGACCCTTCATGGGGTACTTTAGCATTTCATTGCTTTAGCCCTTTTTCATTGTGATGAAAATCACAGTTTTACATTTCATTTATTTCCATGGGCTTTCATTTTAAAAGATATTTTTAATAATTTCCATAAGTAGTACATGTGCTTCAGGTTTTAGCCAACAACATCTTATGTGACTAAGGGGAATTCCGCAAATCTAAACCACACATCGAGGCAATCGACTAGAGTGATAAAGGCATAAAATCAAACTCATCAAAGGCAAGTTTCGTCACCAACTCAGAGCTGAGACACAAAACAAACATGGATGCTATCCAACACAGAGGTAGGAGCGGGGATGTCCTTCATATCAAAAGTCAAGAAGGCAAGTCAAAGTGAAAGCCAAAACAGGGAAGGTCATGGATGGATGGAGTCAAGTGAATGTGGTGCCTAAGCTAGCAAACATAAATGTCAAGAAAGACCATGTCCATGCTCATAGGAGGGTAAGTGAAACCAGTGAGTATAGTCAGTAAACCTTTAAGTGCAAGTAATACATCCAATTCATTATTTAAACCCAACCAAGATAGTTCATTTCATTTATTTAAATAATACTGCCACATCATGAGTTATATACCAAGTTAATGCTATGAAGATGACTAAAACAAAAAGATAATAATCAATACTAACAATCACAATTCTAATGGTCATATCACTATATATCTCATCATCTAGAACCAATGAAACACTGTTGCAACAATAACATCTGAAACTCTGGGCACTGAACTGAATCTATATGGAACAAAAGGTCATATTGGTCATCAAATCTAAGCTCTCAAGGCTCAGCCTTGGCACAAGGTCTACACATTGTCTAACATAAACTGCTATGATGTGTAAGTGATCATAAATGGTGCTGCTCATCATGACTGATCTGACTGAAACTGTGTAAAGGCAAAGCTCTAAAAAGTGCAGATATCTGCTCAGCAAATATAGTAGCCCAACTACTATGGTGTGATAACAGGTACCATCCTCCCTGAGAATGGATCTCGCAGCTGCACTAATTTTAACACTCCCTCTCAGCAAGAGAGGCATTCTCATCAACACTAAGTTTGTCGAGGACAGAGGCTTAGTCAACACATTGGTAAACTGTTATGTTGACAAAACATACTGAACTCTCTGCACCATGTCCTTGACATGGTGATACTTCCTCTCGATGTGTCTCAACTTGTCATGAATGTCAGCAAGCACTTGATCTTATAGATCCACTTGGAACTTACAACTGACTTCCCTTGTTGTATGAGAATCACTTTACACACATCATTATCCATTATCAACTGGATATCTTCTATCATAGCATCTTTCCAAACCTGATGTTTGGCTGCCTCCACATAAGTGGATGATCCTGAATCAGTGGCATGGCTCACACTGGAGCACCCTTGAAGCCTCTCAATAGGCTTCTCAATGAGATCAACTATAGGCTTCTTGGCCTTCTCCCTCTGCTTCTTTGAACGAGATGTCTCATAGACATCCATATCCGAGTCACTGGAAGCCTTCCTGGAGTGATGGAAGATCACATCTCTACTTTTCTTTTCTGTAACCCCACTCTATTGGGAATTGAAGAGCTCAGTCGGCTCCCTCTTGATCTCTGAATATTGACAGGGGTCGTGAGCTAGAGCTTTAACAACATGTCCTGGAACCTTATAAAGGTCACCTTCACGGACTCCAATCGCAATGGTTGAGCTCATATTTCTACCCTTAGGCCACACCAATGCCTTTCCTTCTGAGAAGGCTACAGAGAACCCCTTGCCTTCTAAAACTGCCATTGAAAGAATATTCTTCTTTAAACCAGGAACATACAAAATTTCCTCAACACGAATTAATGTACCCGAATCAAGCTTTCAGGCAGTTGAACCAACTCCTTTTGTTGCATACGTACTTCCATCTCCCAATTCCGCCCTTTTGAATCCAGTCATATGCTTGGTGGCTCCATTATCTATCCACCAAGATTATTCTGAGTTGGAGATGGAACCTGAGAGTGTTGAACCCAAATAACATTCTCTTTGATCTTTATCTTTGGTCTCAGCCTTAGTTTTCTTTTGTTGAGGCTCTTCTTCTTCTATAGCAGCTGAAGCATGATACTTCTCCCTATGCCATTTCTTGTTAGGAGGATTCTTATAGTCTTTTGCATAATAACCAAGCTTGCTACAATTATAACATCTTACCTTTGGTTTACGAAAGTGCTTACCTTGGGATTTCTTACCTTTGTTCTTGTAAGGTAAGAACAAAGGTAAGAACAACAATCAACAACAATCACTTCTTTGTCTTGGCAGCAAGGGCATGATTCTTTTCAGCTATAGGCCCAGATCTACTCTGGATTTTGCCTTCTTCTTCTAGGCAATCATGCCACAACCTATCAAAGCTTGGTTGAATCTCACTTCCATTTACTGCTGCAAGAAATGTCTCCTAAGATGTAGGAAGACCATCTATTGTTGTTTGACCATCTAGTAGGGTCACTCTCATAACTTAGGGTTTCATTAATTAAGGAGGGTACCAACAAATTAGAATAGAAAACATAAAATAACTTTTAGAGTGGGTACTATCTTATGTTAAGGAAAGTCACCACACATAAGAAATAAATCAATATTATAATGCTCTTAGGTGAGGGTACCAAGGTCATGGTTAAGAGAGGGGTGAATTAGCACAAAGACCAACAAGTGGTACAAGTCAAATCATGAATCAAGGAATGGTACATGACCCACAACCCATAGGACCAAAGGTGTACCAATAAGGTGGGTAAGCAACCCTTTTACTTATAAGACCAAAAACATCAAGGTGGTAAGAGTCAAGACAACTCAAGGTGCATAAATAACCCTTCTAACCATAAGTCAAGGTGGTGAACAAGACAAGGTGCTAAACCTTCTAACCACAAGACCAAGAACAACAAGGTGGGAAGACCAAGGATGAACAACCAAGGTGGGGGGATTACAACCATTCATCTCTCTCTCAAATGTACAAGTATTCCATACACTAACTGATATTTCATCATCACTGTATAAGGAACGTCCACACTGGATGATGTGATCCTGTGGTCCTCCAGACTACTCCTGAGGTCAAGTGCTAGTGACTTCATCAAGGGGTGGCCAGTCCCTTGAGAAGACCATCTAGCTCAACCATCTCGAAGACCTAGGAGAGGAGGGCATCACACATAATCATCTTGGATAACTGACCAAGATCCACCTGGTTAACTGACCAGGTATGTACCTACAGGAACTACTTGGTCCACGTCACCAAGAATCTACCTTGTCCTATACCAAAAGGTCTTTGTCTCAACCTGCAGGATCTGCTTGGTCCTCCTAACCAAGAAACTATCTGGCCTCAAACCAGAATACCCTAGAGACAAATAGGGGCCCTAACCACATGCTAGGGACTTTTCCAGGGCATCAACCTACTTGGTCCCTAACCAAGAACCCTAAGAGATTGGTGGGGGCCCTAGGGTACCTTCTAGGGACTTACTCTGCCTGGTTAACTGACAAGGAACCCTAGTTAACTGATTAGGGTACCATCCTCCTTGAGAATGGGTCTCACAACTGCACTAAATTTAACAGTAATTTGATAATAGATCCTCTAGTCATCCAATTTGAATTTGATAATATAAATAAAGGTCTAGAAGAGTTTCAAAAGCTGGGAAAAGAATCTAATAATGCCACTGATTCTAAAGTGAAGGCACTACAAAGTTGCAAACAGTATACAATAAGTCTTGAAGAGAGAAACTGCAACAATTTAATCTGGATTGACCGCGGATCATGCTGTTATGCTTTGTTATTGCCATATGATTGGACACTACAACAACAGTCACCAATCATATCATTCATATCTTCACCTAGTACCGTAGTATATGATATGATTGATAGGTGATTGTTGTTGTTGTTGTAGGCTCATGAATCAACATTTTAAATGTGTTAGAGATAGTAGTATCTCGAGATGTCCTCCATGATTCAAATGCCTTGCATGGAGGTACATCAACACTATAGGTATCATGATGGAGTAGAGGGTAAGATGCACTCTACATAGTGGCATGAATCCACTGACGGATGCATGCAGATCTTCCCGGGTGTTTTGCCTCATGCATGCATGAGATTTGCATGTACAGTTATTAATTAAAAGATGCATGCAAAAGTGACTTTTTGCATGCATAGATATTAGGTTTTTGGTAAACCTAATTGATTAGTGAGATGATATAAGGAGGCAGGTCCCCGGATGAGGTTGCTTAGTTGACTTATCAGAGAGAGATTAGTCAAGAGTGAGGAGGGCGCATTGTGCATGCAGAGGGTGACTTTAGGAGAGTGAGAGTAGCTTCTGCAGTAGGGAGAGTGGGGTGATCTGAGCTGGATCAGATACCACATGACCAGCGGCACTTGACACCCAATTCTGTGGACTGAGAGAGTTCATCAGAGTGGTTTCTGCAGAGATTGAGGAGGACGACTTCCAGAGAGAGAGAGGGGCACATTACCAAAGGAGAGAGCAACTCGTTCTGGATCCGATTGACTGATTGAGCAACTGAGACTTTCAGAGTATCCTTGCCTCAGTGTTTGAGGAAGGACAATGACGATCAGAGCTCATATCTGTTGATATTTGATTCCGTACGAGCATTTGACATCTTGAGGGAAGGCGCACTTTTCCATGCAGAGGAATGGTGCATTCACCAGATCTAGCAGCTGGCCTTCTTCCCTGGCTGAGCAGATCAGAGCAGTGCTGTGAGAGGGACAGTACTGACAGATTGTTACCTTCGGACAGATCAGATCCAGTTGACAGTTAGGGCACATTTCCTCTGTGCATGCATCAGTTGTTGCATGCAGATCTAGAGTTTTGACCCTGTCAGGTTTGGTTGTTCCTTCTGAGGTGACATTGTATGTACTTGTATTTTTCTTATTTTGCTATGGGCTCGTGATAGAAGAAAGCTCCACAGATAGCTGGTTTTCCCCGTTTGGGGTTTCCAAGGTACATCCAAAGTTGTGTGATTGTTGTGTTTTCCTTGTCAAAGTGTTAAGAGATCCATAGTGTTTGATTCTTAAGTCTTTATTGCATTATTGATTTATAGAGACTCAAACCGCTTGAGATCTCAGGGCGAGCTATCTAGAGGGAGTAGTGATCTCTCGATAAAATTAACATGGTATCAGAGCCCTGGTAAGGGTCAGGGAGAAGCAATCACACTCAGATCTGTGAGCAGTATACTAGATCTGTGTGGTGACTCGGGTTGGATTTCAAATCTGTAGAGAGGGAGACCAGATCTACCAGATCTGAAGTGTAGGGTTCACATCTATGACAATAGAGGTCAGATCTAACAGATCTGAGAAGTTGGAGTCTAGATCTGAGATAGATCTAGTAGATCAGTGAAGATAGAGACCGCATCTACCAGATCTGAAGAGCAGAGCTCAGATCTGTGGTTATAGAGGTCAGATCTATTAGATCTATGACCAAGATGGATAGATCTGAGATAGATCTATCAGATCTGTGCAAGGGGAGGCCAGATCTGTGATCAAGAGAGGTTCTTATATCATTTTGTGTATTTTCAGTTCAAAGATTATGGCCACTAGCTTGAGAGTAGAGTACAGGTTGTTGGGAAAGCTTGTATGTGGGTCCAGGGAGACCTTGGATACAGTTTCAGTATCAGTGGTAGAGGGAGAGCATGATGCTTCTCTCAAGATGGCACTGATAGAGGAGGAGCACAGATCTACATATCAGTGTGCAGCAGATGCAGCCAATAAGCCTTCTAGTTCAGAAGGAGTAGCTGCAGAAACAGATGATGTGTTTGATCCTGGTGGATGCTTCTCCAAAAGTACCTTCCTCGCTCAGAGGGAGTGTTACTGTAGAGATGTGCATGAGATATGCATGTGCATGAGGTCTTGTATGCTGCACATGCATGAGATATGCATGCTGCATGTGCATGTGCATGAAGACGAAGGAGGTGGATGAGCTTACCTCTAGGTTTGAGAGGGAGTTCTCATTAGCCTCATTTGTGTCAAGGCATGATAGTAGTCAGCCAGAAATCCAGGTATCTTAGCCAATGCTTCAACACAACATTCATCCATATCCCGTATTCATACGGTAACTTTCAAGATCCCTTCCATCTCTACCAAAACATTATTAAGAGCGTGCACTACTCCCAATATGTCAGCAAAGAGGTTTCACTCTAGATAAGTAGCAATGGAATGTTGTATAATACCATAGGCCACCTACCCGTCACATGCATATTAGAAGTAAACTGTTCATTAATGCAATTATGTATGCAGCATACTACACTCCTAAATCTAGGAATATAGATATGTACACAACTGAACAATATCATTTAAACAATTTGATAAAATGACAATTCAAATACTTATCTTAGTTTGTTTGGTAGGATCTCTTTTGATCCTAGTCTCCTTGCAGGGATTACTGGAATGTCTAATGGTGAGCTCTACTCCATCATCTGATTCTGAGGTCTTGTGCCTTTCTTGCTTATGATCTATAATATTGATCAAGTCTTATCCGTCATCTTCATCGGGGTTCCTGAATCAAGCTTGTATGTGGCTTCTCCTATTCTCCTACTGAAACTTTCTGAGGGGATTCATTTTCTTCAAGATTGGAGAGAGTGCTTTGAAGCACCACTATTATAAGACATATTCTTCAATTTCTTCCTTCGGTAACTTCATGGGAGGTTCTTCTTCTTCTTCTTCTTTGGAAATATAAGGATGATGTCTTTTGTTATTCTTCTTTTATGAATCCTTTTAGGTCATGTTTTTCAAGAATAAGCATGACCTTGTGAAACTGCTTCTCCAAGAACTGCTTCTGGCTTGACCTAGGGTTTGAAAGAGAAACCCTAATTGTTCAACTTTGATATCTTGAGAAATTGATTGGAGGAAAAGAGACGCCTTGCCAAGGCGAGTTAGGCAAAGTACTCATTTTCCCAAATCTGTGCACAGGACTGCAAAATACTTGATGCCTTAGTTTCTTCAATTTCTACTGCAGATTTGTCGGCTCTTAATTTTGATGTATCTTAGAAAATTCTGCTCCTCAAGGTCTGAAACTTCGTTCTGTGATATTATGATTTGTCCTCTATCCAACCCCACATGTTAGAGAAGGATTGGATTCACCAAGTGGAACTTCTGCTAAGCTTCCCAAGACGACCTGTTTGTCGACTATTTCAGTATAGCGAAATTTTACAAACTGCCACGTGTCACTGTTTCATCTTCAGGTTATGAAACTCGTACCAGAGAAACTACAGTCCGTGCACTTTCTGGAACATCTTACGAAATTCGATTTGGATCTTCCTAGCCCGAGATATAGTATTTCTCCTTAGGTCACCTGTTTAAAACTGAATTTTAAAGGAGGTTGGAACCCTGATTTTCATGGATCATATCTCCTAAAGTACATCGAAGCTGACGCCGAAACTCGTAGACAAGGTACATGAACCTTTCATCTTTGGCCTGTCCAAGTTGTAGATCCTGAACCTTCGCCAAAAGTGATTTATAGAGAAAATTCCAAGATGACTAGTTTCTGGAAAAAGAGAGATATTTACCCTAGTGAAAGCTGCTCTTTTTAGTCTAGCTTTGATACCATGTTAAGTTTATATGCTGCAATAACTTAGATTCCTACTTCATTAGCATTTAATACATTTTCACAATAACAACAGCATAAATAGGATCTTTGAAAGACACACAATCACAAGGTATACAACAATTTATCCTAGGAAACCCTCAAGGGGAATAAAACCCAGCAAGAACTTCCTCAATATAGATTACCAAAGTACAATGCCCAAAGAAATAAGTCTCATAAAGAATAGAAACAAAAACAAACTCTAGATCCAAGAGTAATCCTCCTCCTCCTTCGCAATCTTCCTCTCTCCTCTAATGCGCAATGCTTGAGTGAGTGAATGGTACAAATGAGGGAAAGACTCCATCTATTTATACTTTACTTTTCACTTGACAACTAACCTAACTAGGTCGGCCTCACTTAACTTGACTGGGTCGACCTCTCTAGGAAGACTCAAAATAATAATTATAAAAATAAACTCTTTTGGGTACTATCGACCCGACTTACAATGGAGTTTTTACCTCATGACTTTTACATGACCAAATATAATAATGAGATCCACGAACGGAAGTAAAACATCTCCGACGGAGTTACAATAATAAAGTACAAGTAGAATATTCTTCGAAGTTACATTAATTCAACAGAAACCACCTCATTGAGAATATCACTTTGTGATTTATCATATAACTACCTTTTTCGAAAACCCTAGATCTCTTATGGAGAAGGATTTGACCACTCTTGGCTATATAAAGGAGGGCGAAATTCTTCCCAAGGGTGGAAAAATTTACTGGGAATAAAATGATACTCTTTTTACTCTTGCTCACTAGTTGTCTAGGCTATTCTTTGGTGCATCTTGGATGATCTTATGAGATTGATTTGATGAAGGGAAACCCATAATGGTTTGAGGTAACTTCAATTTATTTTGCTTGTATTTAGTAAGCGGTATGATGATTGTTGCAACCTTATCTTACATGAATGTTCAATCGATATGCTTATCTTGATTGCTGCAACCTCTTGATTTCATGTTAGTTTGACAATCACTAGATACTTTGCTAATGTTGTGATTGAGCTTGCGCATGGATAGATTGGCGGGTCCTCTTGAAATTTGCAGGCCTCTATGGCAGGACTGGAGCTGAAGAAGTTGGAATTTCTACTGGAATATGTAATGATGACTGAATGTATTTGGAAGGTAATAATGTCCAATCTAATGTAAAATAGTTATCTCACACATATTATGTAATAATTTTCTCGTATTACCTTTTATTATATAAAGAGGTGAAATTACATTTATCTCACATGTGTTATGGGATGTAATTCCTCTATTACCTCTTGGTATATAATGAGGTGAGGAGTCATTGTAAATTAATCAAGAATTCAAGAATTCACAATTTCATCAAGCTATCAAGGAGGGGGATCATGGCATCCTCCATCCTCAGTTCGGTTGTTTCATTTTCTTGTTAATCCATTTATACTCCATTTGCCCCATGGATGTTCCCTTTATGCAATAGGTCTACGTTTTATTAGTAATGATTTTTTTTCTTTGGTTTAAATTTCTCCCAATTACTACAACTGATTTATTAATCTTTTTGTGTAGGTGCTTGGAATCTTTATTAATCTTTTTATTAATCTCAAGAAGGAGACTTCAAGAAGAAATTTGACTTACCATCGTTAGACTTCTATTTGCTATTTGTTATACCCTAAGGAGCTAGATTAAACACTAACTAATTAACCAGCTCTTTGTGAGCCTCTTGTTCATCACATCCAAGTACTTCTTCTATTACCTATTTTATATGCTGGTTTTGATCTAAATTTTTTATTAATCTAGTGTTGAATCATGGTTCAAGATAATACCAAGCTTGTGTATTGGACGTTATCTATAGGGCAGTCCTTTACATGCATAGTATGCTAGGTAAGACTCATTATATACAGCACTAAATTAATACTAACTTATCCTAAATTCCGAATTGTATCATTTTGATTCTCTAGAGCGCTAAATCGTCACCCTATACGCACTAATAAAATCTTACATACTAATTCGATAAATGGTTTGTTTAGCATTACCATGTTAGAAAATGTACTGAAGCCACATTATACCTTGCCATATTCATATGATCCTGATCACTATTGACTCAATACTTCACTATGTGGCTGTTGGTAATCCTATTGGCATGAATTAGTTCAATTCAGCCCTCTGAAAATTAAATTAATACTGTGTTCTTCATTTGGTAGATATACTACATTTAATCCTACAATCATATTTAGCCTTATTCACATGGAAACTTTGGTTACAGTTTGTCGGATTCCTATTTACCTTATTGATATAAATTCGGCAAAATGAGATCATACTCAAATCAAATAAATATCTGCTCTTAGGTATGCACTAATGAAGGTCATTTGTATTCTAAGATACCTTGTTGATGTATTTGACAAACAAGTGATCATTTACAAAAGTAAAGTCTGAAGTTAATATATACTCTGTCAACTATCATACTACTGTTGACAAGATATCTTTACCTCCAATCTGAAGTATTATCAGTATAACCTGAGTACATTGTCAAAGCAAATTTTGATGGCTGTCAATTCATGCAAAGTTTGAGATATACAAAGGTGGCTTATGCTAGATTTAGTTGCATCTAATCTCCATCAATAAATTCATATTTGAGATGCATAACTTTGTGCTTTAGGTGATCACTATTGCTACTCTGTTTTGAGACCATTTATGCTTCAAGTTCAACGTGGTTTGAAAAGATATTCTAAACCCATTTCCAGATCTCATGTAACTTCATGATCTCTGTCACAAATCAGTGTTTTGAATGGCTATTAGAGGGCAAACAGATGATTTGAAGTGCCCCATTCATTGAATCTTATATCTGAGTTGTTTAGTTGTTTTAGGCTGTAACATCTGAATGGCACTGGAACACTACAACTGTGTACATCATGTGCACTAGCATCATCTCTGCTCTGAATGGTGAAGAATGGCTAACTCAGTCATCGACCTGGGATCATGAGGCTCAGTCCTGACATAAAACTGAAAATGTACATGCTCTAGGTCCACTGAATGTAAGAGTGATCGTCATCAAACTGCTCATCAACTGCTAATCTCATAAATAGCATAGCAAAGGACTGGCTCAGGAATATGCTCAAAACTGATCTGCAATCATGGTAGCCCCTGCTACTATGGATGTGACAACAGTTCCAATGCCATCATCCAATACTCCATTAGCACCATACAACTCAATATTAGTTTCTCTCCAAACCATTCCCTCCAAATGAAAAGAGCAAACCCTTATATAGGTTTTAGCTTAATTCCCTTTGACAATAATTATCTTCCTAGATCCATTAGTTCTCCAGGGAATACAATAAAATATTATATTCCAAACCAAGGTTGCGGGGAAGCGTCCTTCCCCCCCTCGCCCCTGCTCTGGAAGCTCGCTCCTGGCCAGAGCGTGCTCCCTGTTTCGCTCCCGGGATAGAGCGAAATATAAAGCGTGCTCCAAGGGGAGCAAAAAACGATCCTTGGCTCTGTCCGGGAGCGATGAGGGAGCTATTGGGAGCTATCGCTCCCGATAGCTCCCGAATTCGGTCCGAGCGCCCTACACAACGCTCTCCCCACTTAAAAAAGCACTCACAGGATCGCTCCACGTAGCTCCCGAACTCGCTCCCGCTGTAGGTTCACGCCTGCACAAAGGAAATCCAAGGAAGACGGATGGGGTCCACGGGTGGGATTTTGGAGGGAAGGAGTAGGGCTTTGGGGGATAAAGCCCTCTTCTCCATATTCATTTTCACTTTCATTTGCTTGAGAAGAGAATAGAAGAGAAAAGAAGAGAAGAGGAGAGGAGAGGAGAAGGTTGCCATCCTTGGAGATTGAAGAAGGTTGAACTTGTCACTACCATTGGAGAGACAAAGAGGTAGGGTCTAAAACCTTCCTTGTTGATTTCTTTTGTGTTTGAACTTTGATCTATGTATTTAATCATGAATGCTTGGAATCTAGTCACTAGAATGTACATTGTAGATGTTCCTCTCCTACTCTTTCCCATGCTTCCTTCCTCAATCCATTGCAGGCAATAGGTTAAATCTCTAGCTCCATCAAACATGATGATGGGTATGTGGTTTATTTTCTTTGTTCCATTTGTTATTTTGATGATGGTGGTTGGAAACCGGAGGAGGAATGAGGGAGAGGATGAAGAAGTGGGGAGTGGCACATACCGTGGAGAGGAGGAGGAAGAAGAGGAGGAGGAGGAAAACCGAAAGAAAACCAAAGAGGAACCCACACCCTTATGGAAACATGTCACAAAGCAGGGAGGAGGTAGAGAGGGTGGAACCACCAAATTTGGTTGCCCCCATTGTAAAAAGACGTACATAGGTTCATATACCCGTGTGAGAAGACATCTATGTGGACACATGCCATGTGATGAAAAAAAAAACTATAGGAGTTTGTGTTTGCCCAAATGTGACATCAACACAAAGAGCCATCTATAAGAGGAAAGAACTTGAAGCACAAAACAAATCAAAAGATTTTAAACCATCAATGGATGACCATGACCACTCATTCTCATCGAGAACTGGAGGCCCATCCACCCAAGGCAGTGGATTCTCTCCCATGGGGCAGTCAAGTGGAAGGACAATATCAGATTTCCTTGACAAAGGTGGTAGGGATGGCGTGGATTCAAAAGTGTTCCGGTTTCTCTATGCATGTGGCATACCATTCAATGTTCTTCGCTCACCCTATTGGCATGAAATGGTAGAGGCCATCCACCGCCCCAGCAGGATACAAGAGCCCCGGGTATGACAAAGCTAGAACTGTGGGGCTTGACAAGGAAAAAGCCAAGATCCAAAATGCTTGGAATGAATATGGGGTATCAATGGTATCAGATGGTTGGACAAATGTAAAAGGAAAGCCATTGATAAATGTGCTTGGTGTGTCTGCTACCGATGCAGTCTTCCTTTCGGCCCATGACTACTCAGATAAATTCAAGACCGGCATAAACATTGAAGAACTCCTACTCAAAAACATTGAAGATATTGGTCCATACAATGTCATCCAAGTCATTACCGATAATGCTGCTAATTGTAAGGCAGCGAGAGCAATCATTGAAGATAAATACCCCAACATATTTTGGTCTGGGTGTTTGGTTCACACATTGAACCTTCTGATGCATGACATTATTAAGTTGAAGGAAAATAATTACAAATGGATTGGTGAACTGTACAAAAAGGGCAAGCACATGATAAGATTTATTACCAACAATAGCAATGTCCATGGCATTTTCCGCACTCACTCGAAGTTAGAGCTATTGAGGATAGCAAAGACTAGATTTGCTAGCTATAACCTCACCTTCAGGCGCCTTTTGAAGGTAAGAGAGGCATTGGCTAGCATGGTATCAAGTGAATCATGGCAAATCTTGAAAGATAGGGCTACATCCACATCTGACAGGCTTGACTATCAGGAGGTGGAGACCACCGTTCTTGATGGTCAATTCTGGGCAAGTGTCAAGTTTGTTGTGCAGTTCACAAAACCCATTTATTACATGATTCGATTTGCAGATACAAATAAGCCGGTGACTGGGGAGGTGTATGAGCAGATGGATAGCATGTTGGGCCTGTTGTCCGCCGAGATGCAGACAAGCAACAAAAATCTTCTGAAAGTTGTTCCCTCACTACAAGTGGGGAAGGTGTGGCCTTGGGGGCAAGCAATGAGCCAGGTACTGTCACCTGAATCCCAGCTCCTCCGTTTAGGCTAACTCCTAACGAAGCCAAGGGGGGTAGTCCCTACAAAGAGTTTAATTGTGGCTCAAATTGTTTTTTAATGTTTTTGTGTGTGGTGATGCAGATGGATGTTGTTTAGGAGTTTTTTTGAATAATGAAAGACACAATGATACTTTCAATGAGACACAAGACAAAATAGCAATCCACGTTGCGATTTAAGACAAAGATACACTGATTCACAACCACTTTGGGAAATCTTTATACAAGTCACTCATATACAAAAATTAATCATAAGAACTCCACATAGAAAATAAGCAAATGAAATATGTGCGATTAAGGACCAGTTCCCTATGGAGTCAAAAATGCTTGAGTGCTTGGGTTGCTTGATACAAGTGTTCGAGAGATATGTTCGTGAGATCGTTTTGCAAATTATCTTGGTAAATTAAAAGTTTTAATGGTCTTGGTTATTAGGATAAGATCACAAGGTAAGCAAGAGACCGGAAATACTTTCAGTGGCTTCCTCTTCTGATGGTATGTCGGTCCACCCAAAGTTCGAGGAATAAGTGTTTAAAGACTTAACCACTCCGATGTCTAGACAACGGATGACTCCGGCCCCACCAGGTTTAGGAACTTTGCCCACTACCTAAGTATGTCTCGAATGGTCAACGTCGGTTCGTTGGTTGTAGGGGTAAAATTTTATTACGTTGTAGAAATTATCCAGTCTAACACCTTTCTAAGTACTAGCCCAACCCTTTCAGGTTGACAGAGCATACGAGTGTTAGATAGCAACCAAAGTAAATTATTATGGGAGTGTGAGTTGGAATATTTTAGTTTGTTGTTTAAGCACACAGTTCAGCTCTCTGATAGAGAGTGCTCTTGACTTTGTCTTATGACAAGGTTCAGGAGACTTATTTAATCTAATATGCCTAATGCAAGGGGAAAAGATGCAAGCTAAAATGCTCTCCGACAGAGAGTGCTCTTGACTTGGATCACTGCAAGTTCAAGAGACTTTGTTTGTTTATTAGAATAGAGGCAGCTTGCATAAAGAAAAGTGCACTTTCGGAAGTAAAACAGTTGAATAATATGATAACAAAAGTATGCTTTCTAAGGCCAAGATTAACCACTAATCTAAGAAATAAACAACAAGTGGGGTCAACCTCCGAAAAAGGTGACCACTAAAAACGCTAGTCCCGAAAACCTTCTAGCTAGCTGGATGTCCGCAAGGATGCTAACGGGGAAAGAGGAGCTGCCACAAAATAATGAGGCCTTTGGGATGAAATCCCAAAGTTGCTATCTCAATCCAAAACTTGGAAGAGAGTTTGATCTAAGTACAGAATTGAACTTTAATCTAGAAACTTGAAGTAAAACTAATCTAAGCATGCATGAACAAACTTCCCCAAATGGGGAAGGGGGAACAATGTGTGGGAGGCCTTACCCCACCTAGCCCTTTTATTAATCAGTTTACAATTGCCTTTGGGGATTAAACCCTTGAAAGGTCTTTTCAAATAAATAAACAATTATGAAATCAAAATTTGGAGGCCCTTAATGGCTTATACAAAAAGGAGAGTGATTCTATAATTCTCTTATTTTGTCTTCTCCTTGGTTTTACACTTCTTCAAGCTTTTTGCCTTGCCTTTTATGAATCTCTCCTTTAGGCACCTAAAACACAACAAAGCTCAAGTACCCGTCATTGTTAATCAAAACAAAATAATAAATTGAAACGAAACTAACTAATGCAAGTCTTAGATCCAATGTGCCAACTAGAATGCTAACTTCTATGAGATCTAACGCAAAACTTCAAATTTGAACTATATGCAAACTAGCAAGAGATGCACTAACAACTCTACGTAAGAGAAAATGCAAATTTGAACTACGCTAAGATCTAACCAAAAGCGAACTACAAACAAGTAAAACTAACTGTTACTAACAATTTATTTGTTGTTGTTTTTTGTGTGACTTTAGGGCACCTTTTTAAGGTGGACGAGAGGAAGAATGAAGGTCAAAACGAGAGGAGATGAAGAACAAGGAAAGAGGTGACGAGAGCTAGGTGGAGGATCTTGGAAAGAGGAATGACGAGAACAAGGTAGAGAGGAGGAAACTAGGGTGATAGGAAACCTAAGGTGGAAGAGAGCAAAAGAGGAGAAGGAAGGCAAGGGAAAAAAAAATGGAGAAGAGGGCAAAGGAGGTGAGACGAAACTAGGAAGGGAGGAGAAAAGGCAAGGAGAGAAGGGAAAGACGAGAGCAAGAGACACTTAGGCTAGAGGAAAAAAGGGGGTAGCAAATCAAGGCAAACGAATCAAGGAGAAAGTGGAAAGTTTGAAGTAAACCCTTAGGATATAGTAACCAAAAATGATAGATTGTTTTGATGGATGGACTTTGAAACAACTTCTCAAGGTCAAGCTTGAATCACTGATTTAACTTTTGGAGATCCCTGAAATGCAAACATGTTAGAAAAATGTTTGTGAAGGAGAGAAAGATGCATCCGAGCTCAAGCTCTACTTCACTTCTATAGATCTGCACAAAACATATAACTCACAAGAATACTTGGTCAAACTTAGTATGTCAAATAGGATGGGATAAGAAGATGCATAAATATTTCCTACTACAGTCTGCACTTCTAGATCACATGAAATACAACATAAATGAACAACTTGTACCTTCAAATGTTCATTCTATGGTCTTAAAAAAGACTTCTAAGCAAAAGAATGACCAAATACAACAAATATGAGCAAATATAATAGCACGGTATCACCTTATCATGTGTAGACAATCCTCATGAACAAGTAAAGCACTCCATGTAGACCTCCAAAGTCGTTATTTTATTTCAAGATAACAATTGCTATGAGCTAATACAAAATTGCCAGAAATATGATGCACAAAAATTCCATGAGAAGAGAGCCCAAATGGCTTCTCTTTATAGCAAACTAGACTCACCTAAACCCTAAGTCGAATTGGCATGAAGAGGAGCCAATGGCACTAGTCACAAATTCAAACTCAAGTCTAAATCTCAATCAACACCAAGTTAAGCCAAGCTTTGGAGTTAACTCCACCAACAAGCTCGAGTTGTATTAAGTGAGATGAGGAGGTGGCCTCCACCTAGGCAAGGCGCCCCTCATCTCCTCTTTGGAAGTATCACCATGCGAGTAAGTGAATGCCATGTGTGAAACTCGAGCTCCAAGTAGAGATGACGTGTGGATAAGGTAGGTGCTTGGAGTTCGATTGCAAATCTTGGTAGTTGGGAGTGGGAGGTGGCCTCCACCTAGGCAAGGCGCCCCCACCCCTAATAAATGTAACTCAATCACCAACCACTTATCATTTAATAACTAATCCACATCACCAATTCGAGCTTGCATGCATGGAGGGCGAATTCTCTTGGAGTTAGTCACTGCTGGTGACTAGATACTTGACTGGATGATGACTGAGATGATTGGAATCTTCATTAATGCCCAGTGCCATGTCAATTACCCTTTTATTTTAATCCATTTGGATTATTTTGGAGAGATTTGGATTATCTCCAAATATTCAGTTTTTAATATTTTAATTAATAATTTCTCTATAAATGGTTTTATTTTAGAAATTATTAATTATGAGGCTGAATTGACATCCGAAACTTAGGATAAACCGGTCTGGGGATCATGAATGATTTTTGGCTTAAGGTTGAAGCCTTCAATCACTGAATTCAGATCCCGGATGACTAACATATTACAAATTGAAATTTTTCCATTTAAACTATGGAAAAATTTATTAAAATTTAAAAAATAATTAAAAACCCAAAACAGGAGGACCCGGTAAAAAAATTTCGAAAATTTTTTCTGAGGGTTCTAGGGACCTAGGACATGACCAAAACCTATTCTAATAGTGTCTAGCAGGCTTATATACATCAGTTGGACTCTAATTACCCCCCATGGCTAAAATTTTCAAAATCGGGCATTCCAGCTTTGGAGGAAGCGGGAGAAAACCTCATCGATTATAGCTTGGCTATAGGCAAAGTATAATTGACAAGGGGAAAAACTCCCTGGAATACCTTAGTTGCTTAACCAAGTCATGGGGAACCGAGCCACTCAAAATCCTACTAGCACACTTTATTACAAACCCCATGGGGCCATGGTCATGTCGACTGAAAAACAAAACTAACTAGCCAAAATTGGCTAGGAAAAAATGATGGATCATCTGATACACTGGAGTGAAAACATTCATCATGTTTGTCAAATGGCGGCTCTTTAGATAATCCAACTATGGTACAAAATAGGTGATAACCGGGCCAAATTAAAGATATTGTTGAACAAAAAGATCCCATCCTGTATGACCATATTCACAAACATGTGGTCAAAAGGTGGGAACATCTCAATGTTCCACTGCATGCCTTAGTGTATGTATTAACACCAAAATATTATTCTCCATATTGGTTCGCCAAACCAGCACCTGGGGCTGGGGCTAGGAGAAAGCCCCACACAGATTCAGAGGTACAGGTTCGGTACATGGCTGCTGTAGACAAGCTGGTCCCTGATGAAGAAGATTGTGCCTTACCGCATAGTGAATTAAGCAAATACCTTAGTGAAATTGGTCCATTTGGTACTTTGCATGCTAGAAAAGATCGAGAAAGGGTGCCTCCTATTGAATGGTGGAACATGTATGGCTCATCATGCCCACGCTTACATAAATTGGCAACCAAAGTTCGTTCACAAGTGGTTAACAGTTCCTCTGCAGAAAGGTGTTGGAGCACCTATAGCTTCATCCACTCAGTGAAAAGACACCGATTAAATGAAAATCTGGCATACAGCTTGGTGTCTGTACATTACAACTTGAGGTTGTTGACTCATTACTGTGAGCGGGCCAAAACTGATAGATCATATCTGACTTGGGACAACAATCCGGAGGAGCATAACTTGGAGGATGGAGCCTTAGCTTTAGAGCGCTTGGAGGAAGAGCTTCTGGGCGATGATGATGACCATTGCCATGGCCATGCAGTAGCAGCAGCAGCAGCAACAACGATGCCACCACCATCTCCTACCTTGTTTCCAGATGCACCATCTTTGGCTAGAGGTTTAACTTCAACTTCACGACCCTCATCTACATCAGTGAGGGGGGGGGCGTGTAGGACCAAGTCTTGGACGTGGCTCAACATTGGTGGCTACTGGGGATGATAGTCCCACTCCCATTGTGCCTAGACCACGGGAAAAGAAATTAGAAATTTCTCGTGGCAAGAGGAAACATCCATAAAATCTACTTTTGCACTCTTTTCTTGTTTACAGTACTTTCAAAGTTTCAAGTTTCTGCACTATTGACTCTTTTATATTTATTATGGTATATTTTGTGAACATTACATGGCAATTCAAGTTTGAAGTTTGAAGTAGAACATTCCTTTGAAGTTCACTATTTGCAACTTCGCATTATTGAGTCATTGACTGCATAAAAGCATATTATGATAAGTTATAACTCTTTGGTAATGAATATGATGCTTTGTGAATTGTTTCAAGTTCAACTTCCATTTCATGGTATGTTATATATTGAAAATTTGAAGTTGTAAGGTTGATGTTATAGATACTGGTAACTAGAGTCTAGACCTATGGTTGACGAATTCACTACTATATGATCGATGATTGATGAATGATGTTATATGGTATTATGGTTTATTTCATGTTTTTATGCTTTCCAATGAGTTTCCATAAGTAATTCAACATTCTACAAGCATGTGTTAACATATATGCATCAAAATATATAAAAAAATATTTATTATATAAAAACTGCTCCCGCAATGCTCCCAAACCGGAAGCTTTTGAAAATTTCACTTTTTGCACCCGCTCCCGCTCCCAAGTAACCTTGTTCCTAACCTCCTCAACAAACTCCTTACTAAAAGTAGCAATGAGTTGTTGAGATCCTAGGAGAAACAATATAATAATCTTCTTTCCCAAGGAAAATAAATTAAATAATAGAATATTTCTTATGTAACTAACCCTTTGAGAAGTTTCAACAATAATAAAATAATGGAGTTAGTTAGAAACCGCCTCCAATAATAGAGCAAGAAGTTAGGGCATGTGTGGCTTCAACCAATACACTGGAACTAGGGCGCTTCATAACCAACCTATTGACACTTCATTCAAGGTGTACCAAACCTCCATACAATAACAAATAGATGCTTCCATGAGTGTGTCTCCCAAGAAGAGACTCCCACGTGTGAAGAAGGCTATTTTTGGGGCACATGTAGCTTCAAACAAACACATCAAACAAGGGCACTTTATAACCAAGTCCATATAATATGTATTGAAAGTGTAACAAACTCCCACTTATGCATGTAACAATCCTTGAAGCATGTACATGAGAAACAATCTTTGACCAAGTAAAATAATAAAAGCTTTTGAGTAGGAGTGTGCCTTGGAAGGATGTGCCAATCTAATCACCTTTTGATAAATGTGCATGAGCAACAACCTTGACCAAACAAAAGTAATATAATAGCTAAGGATCCCTTGTGAAATGTGCCATGCTAACCAACGTAACCAAGCAAATAACCAATTTGAAGAGTGTACCCTTGAAGAATTTCCAAGGTGGTTAGATCTAACTTCCACAAATAATATCATATTTTTCAAAAAGAGTGTACACTAGAGAAGAGTAATAAGGAGATGATATGTGAATTTTAGCTTACATATCACAAGTTGTTTCTCTCCATGGACACAAGGAATTGCACCCTATGGATGTGCGCCAACCTCTCAATCAAGAGAGTTAGGGAGCTCCCTCAATAGGGCTCCAAGTGGTCATTACAAGGTCAAATCATACCAAATCACCCTCAAAAAGTGTGTCATAGACGACCGAGCGACAAGAAGGTGCTAGACATGCATTATAAGGTGGCTCTAGTGTGAAATATCCTTTCATCTCCTAGGGCACTCAATCAAGGAGAGTTCAAACCACATCCAATCCAAAAAAGCATTAGTCAATGTGAGCAAGGAGGAGTTAAGAGAATGATGCCCAATATTTCAAAGAGCAAATTACAAGAAATTTGACATCCAGATGCCTAGGGCACTCCACCTTAACTCAGATTAATATATCATAATGAAACCTTAAAAAACCATGGTATAGAAACCTTAATCCCTTTATCAAATCAAGGCATAATTATTAACACTTAAAAAGTTGGGAGACCATAAGTTGATGGGTTCCCACTCCATTAAATGCACTGTGTTAAATAATTGTATCAATGCTAAGCCACAAGCCATCCAATCATTCCAATACTATCAAAGAGTAAAAGTGCACCACATCAAGAAGAATTTTAATCACTTCTAACTCATCAACTAGACCACCATTAGAACATGAACACACACTATTTGTCACCTCCTACCAACCACCCAAGCATCAAGTCAATCAAATGTGAGCAACATCTCTAAGCCAAAGCTCATATGCAAATGAATCACCCTAATGAATCACCCTGCAAATGTGATCCTTGTGATAAAAATCACAAATTATTTGATGAAAATCCCAAGTAAATCCTCATACAACATGACGGGTAACAGAAATGCCCTATTCAGATCTGGGATAAAGATGAATCATGTCATCTTGCATCTCCATGACCACAATAACAATGCCAAAAGAAAAAACACCCTAGTCAACAGTGGTATTCTTAACAAACAAAATTGCCCCATAATCCTGAAAATACCTTTAAATGCAAAGGCATTTTGAGGGGTAACAGTTCCTACCATTTCATTCTAAATCTCATAACTCGGATGAATGATCAAGATATTTGTGAGTGTTTGTTAATTGTTGATTGATGCACACCAAGCGTTAAAGTAATATGCTTGGTATGATTATGGCAGGCTTTATTCTGTGTTAAAGTTCTAAGGTCACAGCCTTCAATTAATCTGCCTGAGTACGTCTAGCCTTAGGATTTGTGAAGAAATTGCTAACCCTTCAATCAAATTTGTAAGTATCACAGAAATATTGCATCTAGCTGTTGTATTAAACACTTCTTGATTCAAAAACACAAATTTAGATGCACAATAAAGATAACATGAAAGGGAAGCAACATATTAAAAGCATTTAGCAATATACATCTCACATGAAAACAGAAGAGCATAAATGAAAATGCGATCATACCAAAAAGACGAAGGAAGTGCTCAGCCCCATACACTGTTGATGGAGCTACATTGTTTCTCTCAGGAACTGCCTCACTATATTGTTGCCGTTCCTGCTTATACAAGAGCATTGCAGGCAAAGCCTTGTCGAAGTAGCTGCGGAGACCATTTAAAATTTCCACAACAGAGTCGCCTACCCTATAGACAGAAATAAACATCAAATCAAAATTCAAGCATAATGCAAAAAATTGAAAACATCATTGGATGCTATATTTTCAATCCACCCTCGTTACAATTAATACCTTTCTTCATACAGCCACATCAAGGATAGACAGAATTCAGATATAAACATCAAAGCAAAATTCAAGCATAATGCAAAAAATTGAAAGCATCATTAGACACTATTTTCAACGCACCTCATTACAATTAAATAGCTTTGTTTATACATTAGCATTAACATGCTTCGTTCATGAACATTAAATGAGCTACTCAACAACAGAAATGAGATCTTAAAAAACAAAAATCCTTGATCAAAATCCCTGATTAAATCCTGAATAAATTCATCTTTCATTTCCGATACTAAGATGAGAGTTCCTATAGACCAGGCATGTCTCAAAGGATGTTTAAAAGAAAAAACACAAAACATATATATATATGGCAATAAAAATATAAAAGACACATTAAATGTCAATGAACGTGAAGCCAAATACCACAAACAAGAAAATGCCAACCATTCCAGGATGATGCATTCTTTTTCAAACATGACAAACAGAACAAAATATATAGTTATTAGCATGAACACATGACACTTGTAAGAGGTAACCATTCACAACTCTGTCAGCTATAGACACATCATCATCTTATGCAATAGGGAATCTGCCTTGTGAGCAACTGTCAGGTATTGTCAATGGATTGCTATAACAAATGCCTAAAATCCATTCTCTGGTGAATGCCTTGTGAGCAACACAGATCAACCCGTACAAGTCAATGTACAGAAATTAAGCTGCCATTCAGTTGTACACAATATGGATTAGAAATTTCAGTTAAATTCGACCGTACCTATTAGAAATTAAGACCAATTTTGACTTGTACGGCTATTGGACAATTACTTCAGTGAAATTTCTTTGTTCTTCTCCAATTCAGTGAATTTGAGAGCAGATTGGATCTGTTCTTACGTGAAATGGTGTGCAGATTTCAAGATTTGGATATTTTAGCTGTTGATTTAGTGTTTTCCAGAGATTTACAAAGAAATTAGTTGTTTTGGTGCTGGTATGTATCAAAACTGGTTGTTATATAGCTGTTAGAGAACAGATCTGTTAAGATCTGTGTGTTGTTCAACTGTTGGATTGCAGATCAGGGTTTTCCGAGGTTGTTTTAGAGCAGATTTGTCAAAATCTGCATGTTTTTGAGCTGTATGTGGACAAATTTATCAGGAATCTGCATGTTTATTCAATATATGTGGAGATGCACAATGGTTTAAAACTAGTATCCAGAGGTTTAACAGGTATTTTTAGCATTTTACTATGTTTCAGTATATTTTACTACATTTGTGACTTATAATTATAGACTCTTTAACCAGCATCACGTTGGAACCCAGACAAAGGTTCTCTGGCAAGAATTGCAATACGTGGAAGCAACATATGCTATACATTTTTTAGTATAGATGCTTAACTCATATCGTCCTAGTTATAGATACCCACCCCACAGATACGGGTAGAGACCCAAAGCAGTTTGATGAGCGAGACATAGAAGTAGTAATGTTGCTTAAGTTGTCAATGGCAGATGCTATAATTCCTGAGGTCTAGACTAGGAATACTTCAGCAACCATTTGGAAGCAACTAAAAGATATGCATGAGACTTCGGAATAGGACCGAGCCTTCTTCCTGAAGAACATGTTCTCGATTAAGATGGAAGAGAATGCCTCATTACAAGAGCACTTACGCAAGATCTAAGATATCTGAGAACAACTAGCGACCATTGAGCGCAAGATGGTCGAAGAAGACATGGTGGTAATCATGTTGAAAAGCTTACAATATTAAAGAAATGTAACTGCAGAAGATATTCTATTTGTACTTGTCTATTGTATTATTGTATTCCTCCTTCAGGAGATGTCATTGATGTAATTAATAATGTAAGAGTCATTGAAAGAGTCAATCTAAACCCTTGGTCTTGTGTCAGCCTAGAAGAACCCAGAAAATATTATTATATTGTGTATTTGACAAGTCGGCCCAGTCAGTTAGGAGAAGTCGGCCCAGTTGGGGAAAAGTCACCCCAACGGAAGAATATAAATATAGGATGAGTTTCCCATTTGTATTAACTCATCTCACTCACACAAGTCCGCATAGGAGAGAGAGAAAAGTTCGCACAAGTGCAAGAGAAGTTGATTTTGTCTTGGGGTTTATCTTTGTACTTTGTGAATTTTATATTGAGGAAGTTTGTCGGGGTTTTCTCCCTTGCGGTTTCCCCAAGAGAAATATTGTGTTTGTTGTGCTTGTATTTCTTTCAGTGATAGATTGTTTAATGTATGCTAAACAAGTAGAATAACTAACATGGTATCCAAGCAGGCCTGAAAGAAAACACTGTGCAGCCTCTGTAATTGCAGAAACTAGGGCTTCTTGTTCTAGGAGCTCCATCCACAAATCAGTTGAAAAAGAGGGTGCATCTAACTCACCTCACTAGGGCACATCTTTCTATCGAAGCATAATTCAATTCTAAGAATTTTAGTTTTTTGGTCACCCCACTATAGCCTGGGAGAACTAGAGCATCAAGTTTTCGGATCATCTGCTCAAAGAATTGGGAGGAGTACTTTGCTCAACTTGCCTTGAGGAGGCGAATTTGCTCATCCAATTAGTTTTCCAAAATTCTGAAGTCAAAAAATTAGGGTTTCTTTGTCAAACCCTAGATCAAGGAAGAAGCAGTTTTCAGAAGGACAACTTTTCTGGTAAGTCACAAATCTATTCTATTTCCATTTGAGGTTCTCATATTATCAAGATGACAAACAATACCAAGCTTAATGAGAAGCTTGAGGGAGCCAAGAACTTCAGGGCATGGAAATATAGAGTCATGCTCATTCTCAAAGAACATGACCTAGAAGGTTTTGTAAAGGAAGGGCTTACAAAACCAGAGGGAGATGAAGCCAAAGCAAAGAAGAAGAATATGGTCAAGGAAAAAGAGGATCATAGCTGATTCTATCAAAGATCACTTGATCTCTCAAGTGTCTTCAAAAAAGACTCCAAAAGAAATGTTCGATGCGTTGACCAACCTATTTGAAGGAAAGAACATTAATAGGAAGATAACCTTGAGAAATCAACTCAAGGGAGTAAAGATCTTGAAGTCTGAGTCCATGCACTCATACTTCTCCAGAGTGTCCTAGATCAAAGAACGATTAGAAGCTATTGGAGACACTGTAGAAGATGTTGAAGTTGTGATGACCACTCTGAATGGTCTCCCCATAGATTAGGAACCATTGTTTGTGGCATATGTGCTAGAAAGAAATTGATCCAGTTCAGACAGCTATGGGAAGAGTGTGTGCAAGAGGAAGAGAGAATAGCGATGAGAGAGGAGAAACTAAATGACAATGAAGATCAAGCTTTGGAAACTCATGCCAAATGTGTAAGGAAAAGGAAGAACAATGTATGTTCCCGTGAGAACTCTCCAAGAAGATCCCAAAGACCTCAAAAGAGAAAGAAGTTCAAGAGAGACCTATCTTCAATTGAATGTTACTCTTGTCACAAGCCAGGACACATTGCGAGATATTGTCCACTCAAATCCGGACAACATAAGAAGCAAAAGAAGAGATTTCATGCTCATGCAACGGAAGATAGTGAGTATGATGAAGAAGTCAAAACCAAAGAAGATGAAGAGTCCAGTGAAGAGTATGTACTAATATCAGCCCTCACTAGTTCAGTATCTCATGGAAGTGATACTTGGCTAGTAGATAGTGGACCTTCAAAACATATGACGAGATACAAAGAATCCCTCTCACATCTCATACAGAAGGAATCTCCACACAAGGTAAAGTTTGGAGATGACTATCAATATCCCATCAAAGGAATGGGAGAAGCCTCTTACAAATTGGACTCTGGAAAGTCCATGAACATGAAGGATGTACTTTATGTACCAGGTTTGAAGAAGAACCTTCTATATATTTCAGCATTAGATCAGAAACGTCTTCAAATTGCATTTATAGATGGTGAAGTTCTTATGTGGCCAAAGGGGAAGACTATCAATGATGCAGTAGTCATTGGAGTAGAAGAAGGAGGACTTTACAAGTTGAAGGGTCATGCAAATACAGCACTAATGACCAATACCATGAGCCCTTGTGAACTATGGCATAGAAGACTGGCACATGTACACTACAAAGCCTTACCAATAGCAAGTAAGGTGGTGACTGGACTACCAGAAATCCAGGTTGATCATGAAGGAGTATGCAAAGGATGTGCTCAAGGAGAGAGTATGAAGAATCCATTTCCAAGCAGTGACAGCAAAGCTAAAGGTATTCTGGATATCATTCACTTGGACATTTGTGGACCTATGTCTACCGATTCATTAAGCGGGTATGTTTACTATGATTCTTTTATTGATGACTACTCCCGCAAAACATGGATTTATTTTCTGAAGAATAAGAATGAAGTCTTTGAAAATTTTAAAGAGTTCAAGGCTCTTGTAGAAAACCTCTCTGAAAAGAAAATAAATATACTAAGGACAAATAATGGAGGGGAATACACTTCAGGAGATTCCAAAAATTTATGTAAACAAGCAGGGATTAAGAGGGAGCTTACTATTCCGTATAATCCACAACAGAATGGTGTAGCTGAAAGGAAGAACATAACTATCATCGAACCAGTGAAGGCCATGATCTGTGATCAAGACCTGCCCATGCATCTATAGGAAGAAACAGCTAGAACCGCAGTATATGTACAGAATAGAATCTCTCACAGTGCTCTTGGCAACAAAACCCCAGAAGAGATATTTACCTGTATGAAGCCTGAAGTCGGTCATCTAAAGATATTTGGATGTCCAGTATTCATTCACATTCCAAAAGAGAAGAGATCGAAATCGGAACCTTCAGGAAAGAAGGGAATTTTGTGGGTTACAGTGAGCAATCAAAGGCATACCGTATCAACACCCCAGGATTCCGCCAGATTGAACTCAACCGAGATGTTACTCTTGATGAAGGCACAGCCTTCAACAAATCCAACAAGACTCATGATGATGTAGAGGAGCATGAAACCCCTAGAGTTACAGAAACGAACAATGTACCAAAAAGAAATGTTGAAGAAGAAACTATTCCAGAAGATCGTGATATGGTAGAACCTTAGAGACCTGAGGAGACACCTCGTGTAGAAAATCCAAGAAAGAGAAGACTAGCTTGGGCACGAGAATTAATACAAGATGCAAGAAGGTATGGTGCCCCAGAAGGAACCAGTAGAGAAAGCAAAAGACCAAGGCCATATTCCAGTTATGTAGCCTTGATGTGTAACCTTATTGAAGAGGAATCGACATGTTTTGAAGATGCAATAAAGAAGAAGGAATGGTTGGATGCTATGAATGAAGAATACCAGTCCATCATCAGGAATGATGTTAGGGATGTGGTACCAAGACCAAAGGACAAGTTAGTCGTTTCAAAACAAAACACTCAACAGACGGAAGCATTGAAAAGTACAAGGCAAGGTTCGTAGCTCAAGGGTTCTATCAAAAGGAAGGAATTGATTTTCAGGAGACCTTTGCTCCTGTGGCCAGATATACCTCAATTAGAACCATTATTGCCTTGGTGTTGAAGAACTTGCTTTCTCTGTATATCTTTGAAGTTGCCATTGAATTGCCCAACCTTGAGTCTTTGAGATTCCACGAAGATTTTAGAGAGGAACCACCATGATTGTTGTTGCACTACTCTGATTAAAATCACTTTATTAAGTGGGAAATCCATCTCCCATGCTGCTTGTTTCCCAAAAAAATTGAAACCAATGAAACAAAAATTATTCCAGGGTCATATTGTTTGTATTGCACCCCAACAATTAAGAGTGCTCTCCAACCCATACCATCAGATAAGAGGATTCGTAGATCCCATTTTCTTGTATGCATTCTTCCAAACATCATGAGTACAAAATATATATAATCAAAGTACATAACAACATACTGAAAATGTACATCAAGAAGATGCTTCATCAAATAGTCATGAAAGTGCTTATACCTCCAAGCAAGTAGACCACTATTTTCCAAGTGATTACAATCAGCAAGTACAATCAAATCTGCTCCAATGACATAGGTGAGGATCCCATGTCCTATAATGCTACTCCAAAAGGGTATGATATGAATCAAAATATTCAACCATGTATTCTTTCATCCAAGAAGTGAATGAAGAATCTCCACTAAAAGCTGAACCAAATAATGAGCAGGAAAAACAAGGAGACTTCAAATGACTCAAAGAAGTCTCACCCATACATCCATGAATGTGAGAATCATAAAGATATAAAAAAGTATGTGGTTGCCAACAAAAATGTTCTCCAATCATAAATCTATTCACCCAAGTGTTGGATGAAGTTCCTCCAACATCAAATGAGCCAAGTGCTGAGCAAGAAAAACCATGAGTCGTTAAGTGACTCAAATGCATATCATAGGTGCATCCATGTAGATGTGCATCATCATAGAGTGACAAATGATGCTACTACAAATGTGAATAAGAATGTGCTCCAACCATGTCATCATAAAAGGCAAATCTAGGAGTTCCATACTCCTCATGTGGTACCATCAAAAATAACCCTTTCACCCATACTTCATTGAGACTAATGCTGCAAAACATGGAATTGTAGGATGTAGGAGAATGAACTAACTCACCCAAATGATCAAAAAGGGCAGAAGTTTCATCATGGGAAGGATCCATATGGGTAGTATCATGCAGCTCCTTCAAAAGTGTGAAATATTTGTCATAGATTGGTTCCAATGTAGAGGAATCATGCTCTTCTTTATAAATTGCATAACCTTCATCAAGGGACAATTCAAGTTTCTCTTCCACCACATCAAGTGTTTGGATCTCTTCAAGTTCATCTTCAAACACATCAAGCAAATTCAAATTTCCACATTTCTCATGATCCACCATGTCATGAGAATCCTCCAAACAATCTACCATTTGACAATCTGAAACATGGGAGGAAAAACAAGTATCTTGCAACTTTTCAAGAAGTTGCTCATTTTGAATCGTGAGCTTATGATTATCCTCATTATTCTTCAAGTATGCATCATGTAACAATTCATTAAGCTCAAACAAATGGTTTCTATCAAAAAGCAAAGACATGAAATTACCTTTTATGTGGCATATTGCTCTTTTAATCTTCTCCATGTCTTCAAGGAAAGATGTTTCCTCCAATGAAGTAGCTCTCCAACAAGAATTTGACACCAATGCTTGAGTGTCATGGAGAATGTTGAGGGACTCTTGGATCTTATTTTCATTCATCTTTAAGGACCCTTAAAGAAAATGAGGCTCTTGCAAATGAACCTCCTCATCTTCTTCCTTCTTGCTTGGACCAACGTCATGAAGCTCAAGTGGTGATGGGGAAGTTGATCTTGTTTCTTCTTCAACTGCTACAAGGTCTTCATTTTCATGTTTAATGGAAGTTTGGCTTGCAGCAACACTTTCAAAATGGATATCTATGTCACCAACATAGAGGTGTGAGAACCCATCAATAGGTACTCCTTCATAGTTCAAGCATCCATCAGTAGATGCTCCTTGATTCATGTCCAAGGTAGAATGTGTCTTGAAATGATCTTCAATATTTTCAATAGGATCTTCTTCAAGTTCATGGGATGTATCTTCATCTTTCTCTTTCAAAAAATCTGATGCATTTTGTACCCAAGTATGTGCAGAACTTTGAGATGAGCCATCAAAGGTGGGAAGTGGCATTTTACTTATTGCATAATTCAATTCTCTATTTTGAAATGGATTCTTATTACCTTCCTTCATCTTGAGCTTGTACGAGACAATGAGGTATTGATAAAATGGTATAGTGTTTCTGCAATATTCACTTAGATTTTTCCATTCAAGATGAATTTCTTCCACATATTTGGACTCAAGAAATTTTGGTGCAGTAGGCCTTGGTGTTCTCTGAAATTCATTTGCTCTATTATGGAGTCATGTGCTTGAGAAAATATGCTCACCCATTGGATTATTTTCCTCACTTTTTCCTCTTCAACAAAAACACTTTTGGTTTCAATTCCTAATGGTGGTCCCTGACTTCTTGTCCTCATGAATATCAGACCACATCAGGTGCCAAGATCATGCTCTGATACCACTGTAATGTCCCTTCTTAAGAATTTAATTAAAATGCCCAATTTTTCACTTTTTCCCCAATTTCGACCTTTGACTAGTTTTGATGTCTAGGTCTCCAAATTGACCCAAATGATCCCAAATCTTTTGAGGAGGTATATGACTATTATTAAGACTTGAATATTATGTTCAGGCATGAATTATGGCCCCTCCAAATACTTCTGCAAACTTGTTTAAGATTCTGGACCAAGTATGGAATTTTACTAGCAATTTGAGGTTCAAATCCCCCCAGGGTAAGTTCTGAAAATGGCTCTCCAAATGCCTCCCAACCCACTCGAAATTCTGAACAGAGGTAGGGGATGTCTAAATTAAATTATTTAGCTCTCATGTGTACTATTAATCAATCATTAAGTCTGTTCTAACCTTCTCCCAAACAACAACAAAAATCACGAGTTCAACCTTGGGGGAAATGGCATCAAATCTTCTCCAAATGTAATGAAACTTCACAAAATGACTTCAAATGCTTATATACTAAACATGAAACTTGTATAATACATCAATAACAGTCCATCCATCAATAAACCATCAGTAGTTTACTTATCCATTCGAATCCATCAACATTACATTGGTTCACAACAAGGTAGTGGGGAAATGGCACTGTTTGTCCATTAATGAACAATTTAACATAGTTTTTCTTGGAATCTCGACTTGTGGATCTTATGAGATGGTTATTACAGAGATATATATCGGCTGACATGTACATGAATTCGAAATGGCATTCCTTCACTACTATATGCAACCACAAGAGCGCTATGCAAGAGCTATGGGAAAAATGGAACCATTTCTTCATTAAAAATCACATTTATACATTTCCACTTGGAATTTCGACCTGAAACTTTTTGGAGATGAAGAACAGAGTATTTACTTAATATTATAAAAGAAATGGGGCATTAGAAGCTCCCCCAAAGAGTACAATAGCTCACCAAAAACGCCCTCCCTCAAGGATCAAGAATATGCCATCAAAACTGGAAATGGTTGAGAGAACGTGTTGCACTAGAAAAAACCATGAGCTGCCCTGAAGCTTACACCTGCAAATAAAGACTCCATTAAAGCTCCAAATGAAATGTCTGAATGGCCTTTCCAATTGCCAACTTGGATGGGAATCTTTCACCCTCGAAATTGGCCAAGGCAAGAAACTAGTCATCCACTAGCTCTCCCTCTTCACAAATGCAATTGCAAATTCTACAAATGATCAAAAGCTGCCTTCATTCTTTGGTCTTGACATTTATAAAGTTTCCAAGCTCTCTATGGGTCGAATTCCTTCCAAGAGATGCATTCCAACTCAAGTTGGGAAGAGATTCCAAAGAATGCCACTTGTACAACAATTCCTAGTCTCCCACTTCCACCAAATCACATGTGGAAGCATATTAGCTGCCCTAACTTCCTTGAGCGCCCTCTTGGAGGCTATTTTTAGCCCTGACATGTCATACATGTCATGTCATCCTTCAGGTCTGATTTGTGTCATAGGTGTCATAGCATCATCATCATTGTTTTCATAGAGCTAGGGAATCTAGCCCAAGTGTCCCACTAACTCCAAATTGCCTCTTCCTCTTCCATGGGAGTTACTCTTCCTCTACATTTCGACCTTGGATGAATCATGCCATGAATAATACCTTTTGAACTCCCCCAAGTATGTTACCATTCACCTTGAATTCGAATTGGTGAGAGAATGATGCCAAGTGCAGTGGGAAAATCTAGCCATATGTGGGTCCCACTTCCTCCATGTGTCTTCATGATCAAATGCCACTTTGATTTTCACTTGTATATATTTATTTAGCTCCTTTATTAAATATTTATGCCATTCTATTGTGCAAACATCATTTATTATCCTCCTTATGTCAAATCCCAATGCTTCCACCCTCAACCTAGGAAACTAGTAATTTTCCTCCTAGGCAATATTTTGACCCTTAACATCAATTTGACAAACTCTCATGAATATGGCCATTGGGCTTAGGACATTATGACCCAATGCAAAATTTTGGACATGACAGAGTTCCAGTCCTTAGGTGACTAATGTCGGTCCTTAGGTGACTGATGTTGGTCCAAGGGTGACTGAAGATCAGTACTTGCTAACTGATAATGTTCCAGTATTGTGTTTACTGCGGATGTTCCAGCAGAGATGATGTTGATGATGATGATGTTCCAGCAGATGATGTTGATGATGATGTTCCAACAGATGATGTTGTTGATGATGATGTTCCAGCAGATGGTGTTGCTAATGATGATGTTCCAACAAATGATGTTGTTGTTCCAGCAAGAGGATTTTGCTGATGATGATGATGATGTTGTTGATGGTGATATTCCAGCAGAAGATGAAAATGATGTTGATGAGGATGTTCCAACAAATGATACCCCAGACATATGATGATCCAAAACTTCCTACGACATATAGAGATTCACAAGTCAGTTGTGCAGCAAGTCAGTTGTGCAGCTGTTGATGTTACCCGCAGAATACCTTCCTAGTTAAGAGGGAATGTTAAAGAAATGTAACTACGAAAGATATTCTATTTGTACGTGTCTATTGTATTATTCTATTCCTCCTTCGGGAGATGTCATTGATGTAATTAATAATGTAAGTCATTGAAAGAGTCAATGTAAACCCTAGGTCTTGTCTTGGCCTAGAAGAACCCAGAAAAGATTATTATATTATGTATTTGAGAAGTTGGCCCAGTTGAGGAAAAGTCACCCCAAGGGAAGAATATAAATAGAGGATGAGTTTCGCATTTGTATTAACTCATCTCACTCACACAAGTTCGCATAGTTGACTACCATATTACACCTACTCAAATAAGCATTGTTGGTTTCTTTCCTTCTAATGTGAGTTATTATTTTCTGGAAGTTTGCAGTGCTCCTACGACTTCCTAGGACCCAACCACCGTCCGAAGTGGGTTGATGCCAACCAAGATTCCTCCCAAGGGCCCCATCAATCCATGCCACTCTCCAAAGGTCATCCCAACAAGCATATGGTGTTGGCATCTACACTAGTGGTTAACTAATGGGCAGGGCTAACTCCCCCCTTCCATGTAGCAGTGCATCTTATTCCAAGGTTTCTTCTTTACTAACTCTCCTTCACTTTATAGAGTTTTATTTAAAGTTGTCCCACTTGGAATCAACAAAGACTCGACTATCTAGGACTTAGCAAGACTCACTGGCACGTGAAAGAGTCTGCAAATACCAAAAAAAAATAATCAAAATATA
Source organism: Larix kaempferi (assembly GCA_027924585.1). Taxonomy (NCBI): domain Eukaryota; kingdom Viridiplantae; phylum Streptophyta; class Pinopsida; order Pinales; family Pinaceae; genus Larix; species Larix kaempferi. The sequence goes on from BSBM01000370.1 coordinate 13,794,544, forward strand.
GTCTAGGCGAGTCTGGGCCAATCTAGTGAGTCTTGGCTGAGTCTTCGCATGTCTTGGTACGTGGCGAGTGCAGGGTTGAGTATGAAGCAAGTACTTGGCCCAGCTAAGACTTACTTGGCCCAGCTAACACTCGGCAAGACTCGCAAATCTTGGCCAAATCAAACTACACTGGTTTTCATTCTTGGGATAACCCTTGTACACCTTTGCTTATATCATTTCATTTTCCATTGCTCTTGTACTCATTTTTCATTCCATTTTATAACAGTTTAGTGGGGTCTTTTGCACCCCTCTATTTTGGGTAGTTTATTATCACTGATTGTAATCTGTGATTGTAATCTGTGATCCCTTTGACCAATTTTGGTCTCTAGTGGACATTAATACAAATTTCATTTCTTTGTAATTGACATCCTTAAGAATCCTTTATAGCCATAACAATGTCTTTCCCCTCTTGGCTATCACTGTCAACTCAACTCTATAACAAAAAATACCTTAGGATGTTCATTGCAATCTCACCCCATAACAAATAATGAATAGTAAAGGTAGGGAAATTATTAACCACCTTTCAATCTATGTTGCACGAAACTCCTAAAATGCCCACGTACCGGTACCGGAAACTCGTGGAAACTCGGAAACTTCTAGGTAACCTCCAAGGGTCCATGAGCAGCTTGGGACCCATAGGAAATCTAAAAATACCCCAGTTTATGGAAAATGAAAACCAATTTACCTCGAAATGGTTTCTAAACCTACTGACAAATTAACCTCTCATTCTTATTTTATTGTGAGATAATGTGTTATTCAAAAAAACTATATATATATATCATGTTTCCCCCAACATACCCATTTTGGGGGGGTCACGTTTCCAAGCATTCCCGTTTCTGAAACTTGTACACGTTTCCACGTTTCTTGCAACTTAGCTTTCAATAGTCAATACATTGTTAGACGATCATCAATTAATGGCTGCAGAGCCAACCATTTCCAAGTCATGAAGAATGCACTTATTCATTACACATTATTTATTTATTGCATAGTTATCAATAAATGTATAACTAAACCCTTACAACACATAAAACCAAATATCTGACTTCAAGTATTACAATCTCAGTAGTACTCAACAACACCACAGCAGAATACTTAACAAGCTTAACTAAAACAACTATGCAGTTCCCTGACTGAAACTAAGAAGCAACAGACTTGGCATGCTTAACAATAACATGTAAGCAACAGTTTATTATACACTTCATAGCATTCTAATGTTCTTATTAATACCTCAATTATGTATAAAAATACCTCAAAGTGACTCATATGCTACATAACAGGGAACATGGATACCTGTCAGAAAAGGAGCCAGTCCAGCAGAAAAACCTTAGCTCAAATCGGCTCCACAACTTTATCATCCCTTCCTCCCAACCTTATGTCAGATTGTTCTCAATATTCAAAATTTTGTTCTCAATCCAGGTTTTCTGTACTACTCGGACTTCAAAACTTCAGATTTATAGCTCTCTCACTATTTTATTGCTACAGCTATATGGTGTGACAGGATCCAAAATTCAAGAATAGTAAACCTTATGATTATTCAAAGAATGTACTAGCATTTGAATGAAATTCCAGTAGTGTTTTACTTATTTTTTCTGAAAAGAATCTTAACAAAATCAACCTTGTACGGTATACCACATCAATATCACATGCACATATTTCATAACAAAGATTCTACATGAGATTGGTGTTAATAAAGCAACCAAAATTCTTCTAGATAAACAGTTCCACATAATAATAAAAAACCAACAAGAAATATACAAGATGAGAAACACTTACGCGCCCTCCTTCTTGGTCTTGTGCTCAAGATACTTTTTCAAAATGTCATCCACAGTTGGATTACGTGGGAGCTTAACCAACTGCAAAGAAAACAACATAGACGATATGTATACCATCAAACCTGAATAAAGACCTGAACCAAAATACCTAAAACGTTATACATAAACAAGAAATCAAGCATACCTAAAACAAAATATGTAATGCTAGTCTACAATAGTGCACAACATAGAAGGAACACAGAAAATGGATAAAACATTATATACCTAAGCATTATGCTACCAACAAAACATATTTGAGATAGTGGAATATAAAACACATCTGTCGATGTTCATGTTTATCCTGATTGATTATTTTCCAAGATAATTGCAATGAAATTGATTTTGGCATAGATGAATTACATATGGTATATCTATCCAAATCAAAGTGTTATCTCAAAAGTACTGAATTGGAATCAAACATTTAAAGCAATGTTCACTTTAATCACCTTGCCCAGCTGAGTTACAAACTCACAATCATCAACCAGCTGTTTTTTCAATGTTGTTGGCAACTGAATCTTCACAACTTTTTCAGGAGATTCTCCATCCTTCTCCTAACAAGAGACAACAAAAAATGGAACTATGAAACTATGAACAAATCTTATAACAGAAAGGACTGAAAATGAACTAACAGAACAAAAATGTTCAAAATTAATAAAATTATATTGAGAAATCGGAATAAATTCTAAATCTTTTAATGATGCATTAATTATACATTACTCTGTCATTTTCTATTAGGACTGGAATAATGGAGGACATGTTTTCGGTGCATGATTTTTCTCTCATCCATTCCTCATTGTTGTGTTGCATAAATGCTTCAACATATGTCACCAGTACCACACATTAGATACTCTGTGCTTTGCTACATATTCTTTGAATTTGTTCCTGAAAGTACATACAAAGCTTGTTACAATTTGCCCCCTAATCAGGAGCATTTTTAGGGATGCTATTTATATCTTTGTTCATTATCCACAACCTTACATAACTCTCTATAATCACACGACTCTACATCTTCCCCCTTCCTACACATCGTATGCAATCTTCATATCATCACTTACCATTTGAACAAGACTATTTCCTGCATGTTTTCAACATAGTTATGGCCATGTCCCAGTTGACCTAAACCACCAGTTCTACCCAACCCAGCCCCTAAATCGAGTCATGTCAGCCGGGACCTGGCTTTAACCTGCTAATGCCCAAAAACACAACCGAGTTTTTGAAATAATCAACTTCAAAAAAATCAACATGGAAGTAGTCCAAGCTAACTGTGAAAATGCCCACATAAGATCCAAAGAGATGATCTAAACCTCACAATGAAAGAATTTAGGAATAATAGAAGAAGAGAGAAGCAATAGAACATAGATCCAAAGGAGCTCTGATAGAGGCAGAATAATTACACATGTTACATTAATCTGAATAGTAAACTGGTAAATATACAATGCTGAGGATGAGGATTCGAATTCACTAGGTGTAATTCGAATTAGCCTTCATGCACAAATCCATAATCAGTGGAGAGTCATCAATGCATAACTAGGAGTCCACCTTCTCATCAGTGAAGTCATCAATGCACAAGTAATGGTCAACCGGGAGTCAAACTGAGTCTAACTGAGTGTGGTTGGTGTAACTGGCACATGGAAGCACTAATGTAGTGAAGGAGGCTCAATGGAGGGCGCAGATGGAGCTAACTGGAGTCAGAATAGGCTATCTAGTCACACTGGAGGTCCATCGGAGTGATAAGGTCAGTTAGGAGTCAGTTAATCCTTAAATCAAGGAAAGAACTGAAGATAACTGAACTAAACTGGACTGGTAGGTGAAGAAAGGCGCCCTTCTCATGCAGTAGGTGAAAGGAGGGAGCACTAAGCTCTAGGAGAGCTAAAACTGATTTGAAGGAAGCTCCGGGGGCTAGTTTGCTAAGGGCTAGGTGCTGGTACTGATGACTAGGATGCATGCAAACCCTAATTTTGCATGCATGACTATGACTGAAAATGACAAAAATGCTAGAAGGACTAGGATGGAGTATAGGAATATCCTAACACTAACCATTTTCCTTTGAGATTGTATTTAACTTCTAATAAAAGTTAATGTTGATATATGCCTTTTCACTTTCATTCACCTAAATTTTCAACATTAAATGTTAAAAGTCGGGCCCCAAATTCAAGAGGCTTGGTAATGGATTCAAAGTTCGAACCCATAGGACCTCACACAGAGAAAGTAGAAATTGGAGTGTTTTCCAGTTTTCAGCAGACTACAACAGTTAGTTAGAATTTCACCATTTGGACAGAAGTCAAGTAAGATCAAACTGAAGTTGCTTCCCATGGTTCAGCAAGAGCTTCAAAAGATGTCGTCTGCTGGAATCATTGCTCCAACAAGGCAATCAACATGATTGTCCAACTTAGTAGTTGTGGGGAAGAAGAATGGTGAAATAAAATTGTGTTGATTTCAGGAACCTAAATGTATCATTTAAGAAAGACAATTATCCTCTTCCTAACATGGAAAATTTGTTACAAAGGATCACAGGATCAGAAATAATGTCTGCGTTAGATGGTTTCTCGGGGTATAACTAAGTTTTAGTGAATAAAGAAGATCAACACAACACAACTTTCACAGCAACTTGGGGCACTTATCAATATCTGAGGATGCCATTTGGGTTATTAAATGTCGGCGCAACATTTCAAAGAGCCATGGATTTCGCCTTCAAGGAATTAACTGGAAAAATTATTGAGATAGACCAAGATGAATTGACTGTGTGTACTCAAAGGATATAAGTGATCATGTGAAGCATCTAAGGCAAGTGTTTGAGAGATGCCGAAAATATGGAATATCTTTGAATCCTAAGAAGTCAATCTTTGGCGTAGATGAAGGCAAACTCTTGGGTCATATAGTCTCTAAAGGAGTTAAGATTGATCCAGAAATAATAGAAGCTATCAAAGAAATTCCTCTCCCAATCAATAGGAAAACAATTAAATCATTCTTTGAAGAGATCAACTTTATCTGAAGGTTCTCACAGAGGTAACTAAGCCAATTCAAAGGTGTGAAGGTGAAGAAAAGCGTTTAGATTAATTAAGATGCCATTAGTAGATCTCCTGTCTTGGTTACTCCAGATTACTCTAAGGATTTCCAAATCTTTTCATTCGCTTCTGAGGACACTATCGCAGGGGTCTTGTTACAGAAAAATGATGAAGGGATTGAACAACCCATAGCATTCATGAGCAAATCATTGCAAGATGTGGAGTTAAAGTATGCAATTATGGGAAAATGCTTATGCTCTTGTTAGTCTTTGAAACATTTCCGAGCTTATGTAGGTTATTCAAATGTAACTGCTTACGTTCCTCACCGAACAGTGAGGGATATATTATCCAATGAAGCACGACTCGGCTGGGACTCACGAGTCTCCCCGAGTGACTTGCCGGAACGAGTAATCGTGCAGGACTCGGCCACGAACTCGTCGACTCGGAGAACTCGGCAGACCCGGGGAACTCGGCATCAGACTCGCCCAAACTTCCGCCATTTGAATTTGAAGGAGGTCTTCTGTGATTTACTGATTTGGCACTTATCTTCTGTGATTTACTAGGGATGTTTTAAAAACTGGTCCGGTTCAAACCAGAACCAGCCGGTTTGACCGGTCAGCTGAAGTGGAGCACCAAACCGGCCTTCAACTTAGACCGGGGGCCCAGTTTGGTATTGAACCGAACCTAACTGGCCCGGTTCAATACCAAACTGGCCTAACCGGAATAAACCGGTCCGGTTCTGTAATAACTCGGCCGGCCAGCTGAGCTAACACGTCCATGGGCCCAGTTTTGGGTTTTTCAAATTTTTATTGGTTTTTTAATAAAAAACAAAATACCTAACCCTAATTCGCCCTCCAAAAGACATTAAATAAGTGCCCAACCCACACATTCTCATTCACTCACAATCAAGAGTTCATTTGTCTCATAGCTGCCGCCAAGAGTGTCATTTGTCTCATTGCTGCAGTCAAGTTTTGATGATTGATTAGTTATGACTTATGAGTCATGGCTCATCATTGATCATGTTTTTTGGACTGTAGAGGATATAGAGCCTCATTGATATTGTATTTTGTTTCAGAATTTGAGATATATTGTATGAGACTTTACTATGAGTATGTAGTGCACCTGGTGCCATTTTGTGACCCATACATGGTTTATGGATTTCCGATTTATATATATGAGTAGACTTTACATATTATGTGTCTAATGGTTTCAAATATGCATATTATGTGTCTAATGCTTTGAAATATACCTTGGAATGTTAAATATAATTTTTATGATTAAAATTGTAATTTTTTTGTATTTTTTAATAGTCCGGTTCATTACCGGTTCCGGTTCCGGTCCGAGTTGACCCCAGACCGGTTTGATTCCCGGTTCTGGTTTTTAAAACATTGCTTATGACACAATCACATAATGGCAAGCAGGAAATTCTTTCAGGACTGCTGATATTTTTACTATGGCAAATTTATCAATTTATTGGCATCCCATAACACCACTGCAATCTCAATGAAAACTCCACGACAAACTGATGGCGCCCCTTCCCATAGTAATGCGAGCACCTTCCATGTTATCCTTCAAACTCTTTTGAGTGAATTATTGATTGATTTCCTATAACCGTAGCCAAAGCATCACTGAATATTAACAAAATTAATTCTAAGAGAATGATTATATTATATTATAAAAAAACTTTACTTTTATTTAAATTAATTAAATTAAAATATTTATCACTGATTATTTAAATTAATTAAATATCACTGAATATTTTATTAATTATCACTGAATAGTTAAATTAATTAAATATCATGAGAAAATCACCTTTTACTTTTAAACCCAAGCTTAAGATCTCATAATGTAATGTGATAAAGCGTAAGTTTCTTGGTAATAAAAGATGTTTTTGCCAAAAATTACTGTGCCACGTAATCTCAGAAAATGGGATAACTTAAATACAAGGTTACAAGAATCGTGGGTGCGGTCGGAATCGGTTGAAGAATCCGGTGCGGATTCGGCACTCACCCTGAAAACAGGAATCGGGGAATCAGAACCCTAACCTTAAATTTTTTTATAAATATATATTTTATAATTATATTTTAAAATTTTTAATTTATAATGAAAATAATAAAATATAAAAGAAAAAAAAAATGATTCATAGAATCATGTAACATCATGGACTCTAAAATGCCAAATACTAAATACATCAATGCATCATAGTTTTACATCTTAACATCAATCATGAATCATGATTCATCCTACATCTACCAAGCATCTATATGGCATTGATAAAAATAAACCAGAATTGTCAGAAAAAACTGTATGTTCATCAGGAAAAGGAATACGAAATCCTTGTCTATCTTTTAGCATCTATTTCTTCCCTGATTTCCTGCTTGAGATTTGAATATAAATAACATATGTTGTTTATAGACTGTTTGCAAAAGCAAATATGTACTGTAGGGTTTGGAATGCACCAAGCACAAGAATTACCATATATTCTAGCCAACTTAATAATTAATGGAAAACAACTTTCAATTGCCCCAGTGCTGATATAAATTTCAGCATCTGGACATAATTACTTCCTCCACGATTCCCTGCTTGAAATTTTAATATCAATAGCATCTCTATTTGCAGTTGCATTTATGTATTGTAGGGTTCGAATACGCATGCATGATAACTACCATACATTCTAACTAACTTAATAAATAATGGAAATCAGCGTTTGGTTGCACGAATACAGAGATAAATTTAAGCATCTGGATATGTCTATTGAGATTGCAATCGCAGAGGTTCCCTCTTATTACTGTTACTCCCATGATCACGAGATACAAAGAATCGTAGACATAATATAATGCTTATATCACCTATTTTAGAGAGATTTTAAGAAAGCTTTGTAGTACAGGTGGAACGTAGATTTGTATTATACATATCCCCAGTCCAACTGCCTAATTGATGGGCCAGTTAGATTTTATCATCTCACAGAAATGTGTGCAATAGCATGTAAAAATCAGTGTTCCACGGGGACGCGTCCCCAAGGGTCGGGGACGCGTTTCGGCGTTTCTTGCGTCCCGGGGACTCCGAAACTCCATGCGAAACGTTTCGGGACGTCCCGCTTTGGGCGAAACTTGGCGAAACGCACAGCGAAACGTTTCGGTGGGCGGCGAGACTTGTGGGCGTCCCCCCCGAAACTCCGAGACTTGTGGGCGTCCCCCCCGAAACTCCGAAACTCCGGCGAGACTCAAAACTGAAATATCAAATGACAAAGACTCAAAAGTGACAAACATGAAATATGATGTTCATGTTAATCATAGATTCATATATTAATATAATTATGATGAATCGTGTAATTTGTTTGAACTTTGCATTTACATTGCATGATTGCACAATGATAAATGTAGTGTTTAGTAATCCACTAATTTGCATGGGATGGTTTGTTATTGTTGGGATTTATATTTTGCATATTTTTAATATTTTAAAAAATATTTATAACTCTCGCGTCCCGCCGTCCCCCCGAAATTCTCTAAAATTTGGGGGTGGTCTCCACACGTCCCGAATGTGCGTCTCCCCGCACCCGCGTCCCGCCGTCTCGGAACCTTGGGGGAACATTGGTAAAAATAGCTTGGTTAAGAATGTGAAGTGGGGTAAATAAGCTCTCTCCTATGGGCTTTATTGTCTCTGAATTTTGTGTTTTTTGCCTCTGAATTTTTGTTTTTTTAATAAAAGGTGGATCTGGTTCCAGTTGAAGGAACTAATTCCCGACTTTTAGGAATCGGTTCCTTCAACTGGAACCAGATTCCTATTTTCAAAACACGATTCCTAAGAACAAAACAGATTCCCTCCCATGAAGAATCGTTTCCGATTTTCGGAATCGAATACGAATCGAATTTTTTCTTTTTCCTGGATTCTGGTACGGTTCCGCGATTCCCCGGTTCCGATGAGATTCCGGTACGGAATCTTAGTAGGGGGGGGCCAATTCCGGTAACTCTGCTTAAATATAATTTAAAAGGATAGAATAAATGAGACTTACTACACTGTTTATGAATTTAAAATAAAGAAAACTTTATGCCCAAATTTCAAGAAGTTGTATTAATAAATGTGAAAATAAATTCCAATTCTTTTGGGCATAAATTATATATGTTTTCATTTTGTCATTAATTTTCCTATTTTGTCATTTTCTGCATAAATTATATACGTTTTCCTATTTGCTGAGTCTGTCCCGAGTCGACGAATCATATGCCAGCCGAGTCTTTGCCGAGTCTGAGTCGTGCAACATTGATATTATCTCAATCAGATTATCTGGGAGTTGGAGGCAAATGGGTCTCAAAGATACAGAGTATGACTTAGAAATTAAGCCAACAAAATTGATTAAGGGTCAAGGCCTAGCACAGATGTTGATTGAAGGAAATCAGAAGGCATTGGGCATAAACAGGTTGAATGAATACCCAATGTACCCCACAATCATTGAACTACTGGAAGATCATGAGTGCTATGTGGACATCATTTATTATCTTAAGAATCTCACTTGTCCAAGTCACTTGGTTGATAATACAAGAAGAGCATTAAGGTTGAAAGCTTCTAAGTGGTCTGGGCTAGAGAAACCGTGATGAATTGATACTTAGATGTGTTGATTACAGAGAGGCCAACAAACTCGTGAGGGAATTTTGTGGAGTATGTGGAGGACATTATGCACCCAAGACGACAGCTCATAAGATTTTGAGAGCAAAATATTATTGGCCCACTCTATTTTCAAACATTCACAAGTTTGTCCGAGCATGTGAGCCATGTCATCTTTTCACAGGAAAACAGAAGTTAGTCACTCTCCCTTTACAGCCAGTCATAGTAGAAGCCCCTTTCCAACAGTGGGGACTTGATTTCATCAACAAATTTCATGAAAATTCAAGCAATGGTTATACATGGATTCTCACCGCAACATATTACTTTACTAGATGGATTGAAGCCATTCCTGCAAAGAAGAAAACCGATAAAGTAGTCGTGCATTTCTTAGAAGATAAGATTGTCACAAGATTTGGTGTCCTTTTAAAGATCGCCACAGATAATGCCATGGCATTCAGTTCAGCAAAAATCTAATGTTTCTGTTTCGATTATGGAGTCATCCTATCCAATTCATCCAACTATTACCCCCTCAGGGAAATCATTTAGTTGAATCAAGAAATAAGAATTTGATGACCAGCATCAAGAAGATAGTTGGAGACAACAAGAAATGTTGGCATAGCAAGCTTATGTATACTCTATGTGCAGACAAAATAACAAAAAATCAATCCATGGGGAAAACCCCCTTTGGGTTAGTATATGCGGTTGAAGTCACTATGCCCGCCTCAACTAAAGATCCTCATGTACCAGTTGCTACAAGATTTTACAATAAATCAAGACACAGTTCAAGGCAGAATCAATCAAGTCATAGAATTGGACGAGATCACAAGGAAGCCATTCGATCAGTTTGTGCAAAGTTAAACAAAGGTCAAATGAATTTTCGACAAAGGAGCTCCTGAAAGATCATTCCATCCAAACGACCAAGTCCTAATGTGGGATAAAAAAAAAGGAAAAATCAAGTAAGAATAGTAAGTTTAATAGTTTGTGGTCAGGTCCTTATATGTTGACAGTGCAGTTGGCTCAAATTCCTTCTACCATTCCAATCTAGATGGAGAGAATCTCCCACTGCCCATGAATGGGCGAATCCTGAAGTTGTTCTTCAAAGGTACCAGTTATGCCACACTCGGTGGGGCATACCATTTTCTAGACAAGTTTTTGCTTTGAGCAAGATGCAATCCAGAGTATTGAAGACCATGTTTGCTACGCTTGGGCCTCCCCTTTGAATCATGAGACGTATGATGTGATGATCAAACATATGACATGTTTTTAATGCTACTGCCATACCATGATGATGAAATTATTGATGATGTACTATATGTCGCTATCGCCATAGTTATTATATTGATTATCTGATGAATATAGCTAGTAGTATCACACTTTCAAGTTGACAAGGGTACTAGATCCGTGATTTACTTATGTACCATTGAACCTAGGTGATGTTTGAGAATTTTGCAAGTACTTGTACCCCATTCTCTAAGTCCATATTATGGCCATCCATCATGTTACCTCAAAAACTAGCACTCTTACACAATCAAAGATATGTGGACCCAAATGTCATATGTGGATCCAAAAGAGATATGTGGACCCTGTGGACCCAATGCTATGATCAACAACTCTTCAAGGAAGTACACACAATGTTCCTCTTTGGACCCTACTCCTTGGGCCTCGAGAGGCTCCCCGAAACAAAGTAAGGATAGACCTGTAAGAGATGCAATAACAAGTACTTCTATCTTGAAGGAGCTGAGAACTTCAGGGCATGGAAGTATAGAGTCATGCTCATCCTTGAAGAACATGACCTAGAAAACTTTATAAAGGAAGGACTTTCAGAACCTGAGGGAGTTTAAGCCAAAGCAAGGCATAAGAAGAATGTCATCAAGGCAAAGAGGATCATTGTTGATTCCACAAAGATCACTTGATCCCCCAAGTGTCTTCCAAGAAGACCCCAAAAGAGATGTTTGATGCCGTGACCAACCTATTTGAAGGGAACAACATTAATAGGAAGATGACCTTGAGAAATCAACTCAAGGGAGTGAATATCTTGAAGTCTGAGTCCATGCACTCATACTTCTCAAGAGTGTCCCAGATAAAAGAACAACAGCTATTGGAGACATGGTAGAGGATGTTGAAGTTGTGATGACCACTCTGAATGGTCCTCCCTAGAGATTGGGAACCATTTGTTCGCGACATTTGTGCTAGAAAGAAATTGATCCAGTTCAGACAACTATGGGAAGAGTGTGTGCAAGAGGAAGAAAGAATAGCGGTGAGAGAGGAGAAACTAAACGACAATGAAGATCAACCTTTGGCAACTCATGCCAAAGGTGGAAGGAAAAGGAAGAACAATGAACGTTCCCGAGAGGACTCTCCAAGAAGACCTCAAAAGAAAAAAGAAGTTCAAGAAAGACCTACCTTCAATTGAATGTTACTCATGTCACAAAATAGGACACATTGCAAGAAATTGTCCACTCAAATCCGGACATCATAAGAAGCAGAAGAAGAGATTTCATGCTCATGCAGCAGAAGATAGTGAGTATGATGAAGAAGTCAAAAATAGAGAAGATGAAGACTCCAATGAAGAATATGTTCTAATATCAGCCCTCACTAGTTCAGTATCTCATGGAAGTGATACTTGGCTAGTAGATAGTGGAGCTTCAAAACACATGACGGGATAAAAAGAATCCCTATCGCATCTCATTCAAAAGGGATCTCCACACAATGTAAAGCTTGGAGATGATTATCAATACCCCATCAAAGGAATGGGAGAAGCATCTTACAAATTGGACTCTGGAAAGTCCATGAACATGAAGGATGTACTTCATGTACCAGGTTTAAACAAGAACCTTCTCTCTATTTCAGCATTAGATAAGAAAGGTCTTCGAATTGCATTTATAGATGGTGAAGTTCTTATGTGGCCAAAGGGGAAGACTATCAATGATGCAGTAGTCATTGGAGTAGAAGAAGGAGCACTCTACAAACTGAAGGGTCATGCAGATATAACATTGATGACCAGTACCATGAGCCCTTGTGAGCTATGGCATAGAAAACTAGCTCATGTACACTATAAATCCTTACCAATAGTAAGTAAGGTGGTGACTGGACTACCAGAAATCCAAGTTGATCATGAAGGAGTATGCAAAGGATGTGCTCAAGGAAAGAGTATGAAGAATCCATTTCCAAGTAGCGACAGCAAAGAGAAATATATTCTAGATATTATTCACTCAGATATTTGTGGACCTATGTCCACCACTTCACTAAGCGGGGTATGTTTACTATGCTTCTTTTATTGATGATTACTCCCGCAAAACATGGATTTATTTTCTGAAGAATAAGAATGAAGTCTTTGAAAAGTTTAAAGAGTTCAAGGCTCTTGTAGAAAACCTCTCTGAAAAGAAGATAAAGATTCTAACTACAAATAATGGAGGGAAATACACTTCAGGGGACTTCAAAGATTTATGTAAACAAGCAAGAATTAAGAGGGAGCTTACTATTCCCTATAATCGACAACAGAATGGTGTAGCTGAAAGAAAGAACAGAACAATCATAGAAGCAGTAAAGGCTATGATCCATGATCAAGACTTACACATGCATCTATGGGCAGAAGCAACCAGAACCACGATATATGTACATAACAGAATCTCTCACAGTGCTCTTGGCAACAAGACCCCAGAAGACATGTTTACCGGTATGAAGCCTGAAGTTAGACATCTAAAAATATTTGGATGTCCTATATTTATTCACATTCCAAAAGAGAAGAGATAGAAGTTGGAACCTTCAGGAAAGAAGGGAATATTTGTGGGCTATAGTGAGCAATCAAAGGCTTACTATATCTACATCCCACGATTCCGCAAGATTGAGCTCAGTCGGGATGTAACATTTGATGAAGACACAGGTTTCATCAAATCCAAAAAGACTCATGAGGATGAAGAGGAGCATGAAGCTCCTAGAGTTACAGAAACAATCAAAGTACCAGAAAGAAATTTTAAAGAAGAACCTATTCCAGAGGATCATGACATGGCAGAACCTCAGAGACCTGAGGCTGAGGAGACACCTCATGAGGATATTTCTCAAAAGAGAAGACCAGCTTGGGCACAAGAATTAATACAAGATGCAATAAGGTATGGTGCCCCAAAACTTACCTTTGGTGAGTTGGATTTGATACCTTGATCACTCTAGTCGATTGCCCCAATGTTTGGTCTTGATTGTGGAAAGTCCCCATAGTTGCTTGATTTGTGTTGACTAAAACCTGAAGCAAATTGTACTACCATCATTACATATGGAAACTATTGTTATATCTGTTATGAAAGCCCATGAAAATGCTTCGAAAACTATGCTTCTCAGCACGATGAAATGAAATGAAGTGAAATGAAAAGCACCCTGGATGTGAGTTGCGATTAGTTGTGCTTTTAAGCACATGCAAAATCCAAAAAGGGTCATAAAGGCCTAAAAAGCAGTGGTTAAATGTATGCTAAATCCAAAGACTGCTGGCCAAGGAAATGAAATGTAATGATTAATTCCTCACGGAGCGTACGGGTTGTGATGTGAGATGGAGCAAGGGACAGCTAATTCTAAGTGTCCCCTAGAACCTCAAGTTACGGTTAGTCAGGCACCCAGTTCACAGCGGTTCTAGAAAAGATCCTCATGGAGGTGACACACCTTGGATGTGAGTCGTAGACATTTGCCAAGGTTGAAAAAGCACGGTCTAAACAACTTACCCATTTGTGAGACACTACCATCCCCTGTGTATTCTTTATCCAACATATGCTTAAATGTGTAATACCTTTTCCCTTATCTAAAGTATCACAGTGTTGAGTCAGTCAAGTCATTCCCCTTTGCCTAGCCTTGCATCCTTAGCCTTCACCCTCTGCTAGCAAATTGATCATGTTTACAAATGAGTATATCCTTGAGGTTCTTTTTGAAAGTAAATTATTATTATGCTTAATTATAACTATCTATTAACTGCTAGTGAAATGATGCTTGATGTTTTAAAAGTCTTGCTATGAAAATGCTTAAAAGAGCATGTCTTAACCATTTGCACTTGCAGTAGCAGGCTTCTCTAGCCTGGGTCATATTTTGATTAGTTTGACCGATCAAACCTAGTTTGACCAAGGTCAACCTTGGGATCCGTGATGAGTTGGACTAGTTATGTTGTATGATGTTGATCCATGGTCCTTGATATACCTTTTGATGACTCCATATATTGGACACAGGCTTCAGATGATGATTGATGCACTTTTTATTGATTATTGATACTTCCAGATCATCATATTTTTATTTGTCCGGGTATGGTGGATGCTACAGATGATGTTACAGGTTACCATGAGGTGTATGAGTACTCATCTCTAGTAGATTTGGGTCTTCTAGATCCATTAAGACACGTAGTTTTCAGTTTCAGGCACTGGCAATGATGATATGAGCAGTTTTTCACCTATTGACTAGTTTGGCCATGTTGATATGGCTTGTCCAGCAAATGCTTTGATGGAGAGTCATTTCCTACGGTGCTACAAAGGAGAGGGGTGGTCTAGCCACTTGTCATTACCATATTACCCCCTCTCCGGACACGATGGTACAGCCAGATTTTGTGCTCGGGCACCAAGAAGTGGGCTATGAGCAGTTTGATGTTTTTTCAAGTGGAATAAAAATGGAATAAAAGGTCATTCAGGAAATCGATTTGGGCAATTGAGGCAAGGTTTTGGCATCAGGTTTGTTCAGAGGTCATCTATGGTGTATCCCACTCCTTCCAGATCATCTTGCAGCATTCAGTCGGGTCCACACAGTCAGTTGAGGGGGCCATGATTTGATCATTTGTTCACTTGGACATGTCATTAAGTCATGTGTTATATTAGTGTGCCATGGGGTGATGCTAGTGAAGGAAAGTAAAACCTCCTAGCCCCACCATGTGCTCCTAGTCACTTGTCCTTGTCATCTTTTGTGGCACACTTGCATTATTGTCACTTTTATGTGGTGCGCACCCCCTAGGGTATCCTTTAGTGAGTGCCCACCCACCTCATGTAAGTGATCCATGTTATATTGTACCGACTCATCTTAGCCGTTGATTGTATTATGTTTATTTGTTGATCTCAACCACTCATTCATAAAGTGGTTAGGGTTTTGGTATCTCTCCCCCTATTTAAGGAAGAGGCCCCCCTATTGTAAAGGCATCTAGAGATTTTGGCTCTTAGCTACCGGAATAGAAAAAAAATCTTTTGAGCACTTGCTTGGATCTTGAAATGGGTGTTTGGCTATGATGATTATAAATGTTTTTATATTGCACTAAAGGATTTTTGTAGCTATCTTGTATCTTTTTCCACTATATCGATTTACAGGTGAAGAGGACGATTTGGGAGGAGTGTGCATTGGTGGGGAGGCTTTCCCTACTATCTTCTGTCAAATTTTGAGTTCAAAAGTGAGTGATTTTGTCTTTGTACCAATTATTCTCTATCTTTTTCCTCTTACTTGTATCTACCCTCGTTTTGTTGGCTAACTGAGCTTTGTCTCCTTGGTTTTGCAGGAAGAGAGGGACGCACTTGTGGACTAAGGAAAAACACATAAGCAAGAGAAAATACATCTTCTTTCATTTGATCTGTGTGGAAGTAATCCTCGTTATAATCAGCATCCATCTTCATTATCCAGGTACGCTCAAGAGGCACATATTTTACTCCTTTCACTTATCCATTTATCTTCTAGATCTCAAAACCCTTAAAGTTAAAACCCTCATTTTTTTTATTTTTCAAATCTATGGAGATCTAGCAATCTTTTGGGCTTAATAATTAAAACCCACCTCTATAATAATCAAAACATTCCCAATCTAAAGTTTGGTGGACATCCGACTCCATTTACCCCCCGATCTAAGGCACTGGGCCTCTCCAAGGGAGGTTGCACTTGTTGGGTAGGTGGCCATTTGCTAGATCCCAATTTGGGTTTTGCTTGATCCTCATTATTTCCTTAGCTCCATTCAATAGCAAACCCCCTAGTGCCATTCCACTTTGATTTTTACCTTGTGGGCCCCATTTGGACCATTTTCCTTATTTTAAGGGTGGTCCCCACTTGGATCTATTATCTTGGCATTAGATCTATCTAGATCTACTAGTTTAAATGCATAAGTGGCATTTGCCTTTCATTGGTTGAATATTTGTCTATTCATAGGCCTCTTCAACCAAGCCCTAACTCCTTGGGTCCACTTATCCATTCTAGATCTAGATCTATCCACTCTTGATCTCTTCTCCTTTTTCATCATCACATTTCCCTAGGAGGCCTTGAGTAGGTTCGCTAGCCCTCATTGGCTAGCTAGGATCTCCCCCTCGGTCTTGCTTAGGGTCTCCCCCTTGGTCTTGCTTAGGTGAAGAGTGCCTCGATTAGCGTGATACCCAATTGCATTGGGAACCACGGCATCTCTTGGGTCACCTCTTTAGTTGTCCAACACTATGCCATCGGGAGCAGGGAGCGGGAAGCGGAAGCGAAGTGAAAAGAGAAATTTTCAAAAGCTTCCGGGGTGGAAGCGTTTTTGGGAGCATTTTTTATATAATATATATTTTTAGATATTTCGATGCATATACCAACAAAACCATGTGCATCCATCAAAATTCAAACCATTATACACAAATATGCAAAGTTTCTTATGTATATAGCAAGTAAGAGTGCATACAACCAAAATAGCACCGAGTGTAATCCATATTTGAACCAAAGTACATCAATAAATAGGCTATAAACTAGGGATTCTTCAAAACTAATTTTGAGGCCACCAACATCAATCTGAATAATTAGCACCACCAACATCAAGGTACATAGAGGGGTTGATTTGTTTGATTGAATGCCAATCCCATATGCTCATACATGATAAAATCCAGTGGAAACATTGCAATCCTAAAATCCTAAAAACTGTTAAGTCTGTTGAATTTTGAATGGGATAAAAAATTCTACTTTTGGCATTTGAAGTCCAATGAGGTTGGAACCACTCTCAAACATCCTGAAACAATTAATGGTAATATTAAAAGGATAGAAAATGAAAGATAAGGAGAATGTCAACTTTTACTTTAAGAATTTAATATTACCATTTAAAGCTACTGATGATTACTAAGGTTAGGTTTTTAACTTTTTTGCTATTAGAAGGGGGTCTTCATCCTTTATATAGCATTAGTATAGGCCTGGGTTAGTCTCCCCCACCCATCCCTTAATTTTTTTGGGTTCTTTTTAAGAAAAATTGAAAAAAAGAAGTCGGGAGCATTTTTTTTTTGCTAGGAAGCGAGTTTCCTGAAAAACGCTCCCATATGGGAGTGTATAGGGAGCGCGCTTTCCCAACGCTCCCTGGACGCTTCCTTCGGAAGCGAGCTTCGGGAGCGGGGGCAGAGGGGGTGGGGGCGCTCCCACGCAACGTAGGTCCAACACCTCTACCATCCTGGATAGGATAACCTTTTGGGACAACTACAAGTTGTGTGATAACAAGAAGATAGAAGAAGAAGTATATATCGAGCAGCCAAAAGGATTTGAAACGGAAGATAGAGAGTCACATGTATGCAGATTGAAGAAAGCATTGTACAAGTTGAAGCAAGATCCCAGAGCATGGTATGGAAGAATTGATAGCTTCCTGATGAGTTTGGGCTTTACCAAAAGTAAAGCAGATTCTAATCTTTATTATAAGATTATGAATGATGAACCTATGATACTACTATTATATGTAGATGATTTGTTTTGATAGGAGAAGACAATCCCATCACTGAATGTAAGAGAAGGCTTGCAGCAAAATTTGAGATGAAAGACCTTGGTATGATGCATTACTTTCTATGTCTTGAAGTATGGGAGTTTCCAGATGAGATTTTCCTAAGTCAAGGAAAATACACAGTTGAGATCCTGAAGAGATTTGGGATGATGGATTGTAAGGCCATGATTACTCCGATAGTGACAAACTTGAAGCTCCTGAATGATGCTTCATCGGAGATAGTAAATGTCACCATGTATAGACAGATTATTGGGTCATTGATGTACTTGACCAATACTCGACCAGATATATGTTTTGTTGTGAACACATTGGGCCAGTATATGGTGGAGTCCAAGAATGTTCACTTGATTACAGCAAAACATGTGATGGGGTACCTAAAGGGTACATTGGATTATGGACTCAGATATGCTTCAGATAGTGAGTTCAGGTTGTACAAGTACACAGACTCAGTTTGGGCTGGAAGTGCCGAAGATAGGAAAAGCACTTCAGGATGTCACGTCAGTTTAGGATCAGGTATGATCTCATGGCTCAGTAGAAAGAAGCCATGTGTTGCACTCAATACAGCTGAAGCTGAATATGTAGCAGCTTGTTCAGCTTGTAGCGAAGCAGTGTGACTTCGCAAGATGTTGGCAGGATTGTTCGATGGAGAGATTGATGCTAAGGATATACTCTGTGACAACCAGAGTTGCATCAAGATGACAGAGAATCCTGTGTTCCATGATAGATCGAAGCACATCAAGATCAAGTTCCACTATATCCGGGATATGGTGCAGAAGGGAGCTGTAAAGCTCAAGTATGTTCCTACAGAGGAATAAGTTGTTGATGTGCTGACTAAGCCTCTGTCTCGCATAAAGTTGGAATACTTTCGAGACAAGCTTGGTGTGGTCCAGAGGGACCTCTCTCGAAAGAGAGAATGATAGTTCCAGTTCCTAGGGAACGGATGCCTGTTTAGGGATGATGGAAGATCAGTACTTGTCGACTGATAGAGTTCCTATCCTTAGGGATGGATACCTGTCCAAGGGTGACAGAAGAACAGTACTTGCCGACTAATAGAGTTCATATGCTTAGGGATGGATACCTGTCCAGGGGTGACAGAAGAAAAGTACTTGCTGACTGATAGAGTTCCTATCCTTAGGGATGGATGCCTGTCCAGGGGTGACAGAAGAACAGTACTTGCCGACTGATAGAGTTCCTATCCTTAGGGATGGATGCCTGTCCAGGGGTGACGGAAGATCAGTACTTGTTGACTGATAGTGTTCCAGCTGATGGGGTTGTTGATGAGGATGTTCCAGCAGAGGATGTTCCAGCTGACGATGTTGTTGATGAGGATGTTCCAGCAGAGGATGTTCCAGCTGATGATGTTGTTGGTCCAGCAGAGGATGTTGTTGACAATGATACAGAGGATGTTGTTGATGGTGATATTCCAGCAGATAATGATGACATTCTAGCAGACGATGATGATGCTGATGAGGATGCTCCAGCAAATGATACCCTAGACATAAGATGATCCAAAATCTTCCTACGACATATAGAGATTCACAAGTTAGTTGTGCAACTATTGATGTTACCCACAAAATACCTTCCTAGTTAAGAGGGAGTGTTAAAGAAATGTAACTGTGGAAGATATTCTATTTGTACTTGTTTATTGTATTATTGTATTCCTCCTTCGGGAGCTGTCATTGATGTAATTAATAATGTAAGAGTCACTAAAAGAGTCAATGTAAACCGTAGGTCTTGTGTCGGCCTAGAAGAACCCAAAAAAGATTATTATATTATGTAATTGAGAGGTCGGCCCAGTCAATTAGGTGAAGTCATCCCAGTTGGGGAAAAGTCACCTCAATAGAAGAATATAAATAGAGGAGGAGTCTCTCATTTGTATTCACTCATCTCACTCACACAAGCTCGCATAGGAGAGAGAGAGAAATTCGCACAAGTGTAGGAGTAGTTGATTTTGTCTTGGGGTTTATCTTTGTACTTTGTGAATTCTATATTGAGGAAGTTTGTCGGGGTTTTCTCCCTTGTGGCTTCCCCAAGAGAAATATTGTGTTCATTGTGTTCTTGTTGTGCTTGTATTTCTTTCAGTGATAGATTGTTTAATGTTATATGCTAAAAAGTAAAAACTAACAGTTCGGGTATGGCAGAGGCTACAGATAATCTTACAAGATGCCACAAGGTGTATGGGTACTCATCTCTAGTAGATTTGGACCTTCTGAGTCCATTAAGACACTCAGTTATCAGTTTCAGGCACTCCAGGTGATGATAGAGTCAGATTTCCACTTTTCTTCAGTTTTGCCATGCAGAAATGGCCTGTCCAACAATTGCATTGAGCTAGCATGTTTACCTAGGGCGCTATAGAGGAGAGGGGTGGTCCAATAACTTGTTATTACCATATTACCCCATCTCTGGACATGATGGTACAGTCAGATTTTGTGCCCGGGCGTCAGGCAGTGAGTTACAGGCATTTTGATGGTTTTCGGGTGGGATAAAAATGGGATAAAAAGGTCAGTGAGGAAATCGATTTGGACTATTGAGGCAAGGTTTTTGCATGAGGTTTGTTCACAGGTCATATGTGATGTATCCCACTCCTTCCAGATCAGCTTTCAACATTCAATGGGGTCCACACACTCTCCAGGTTATAATTTGATGTATTATTCTCTCATTGAGTGGGCCACGATTTGGTCATTTTCGTCACTTGGACATGTTATTGAGTCAAATTTATATCATTGTGTCATGGGGTGATGCTAGTGAAGGATAATAAAACCTCCTAGCCCCACCATGTGCTCCTAGTCACGTGTCCTAGTCATCTTATGTGGTACGCACTTGTCCTAGCCACTTTCATGTAGTGCGCACCCCCCCTTAGGGCCTCATTTAGTGAGTGCGCACCCCTCTAATGAGTTGATCCATGTTATATTGCGTCGGCTCATCTTAGCCGTTGATTGTATTGTATTTATCTTTTGATCTCAACCACTCGTTCATAAAGTGGTTAGAATTTTGGTCTCTCTCCTATTTAAGGAAGAGGCCCCCCTATTGTAAAGGCACCTTTCGGCTCTGGAAAACTTGGAATAAAGATACTATTTTTTGTAGATCTGCTTATTTGGCTTCGATGGGTTATCTTGCAAGTTGAATATAAAATCTTTTCTCTGTGTTATCATTGTGGATCTTGCTTGTCCAAACGTTTTCTCTACAGGGAGGCCGTGTGGTTGAAGAGGAGGAAGATATGAGGGGACGCTATTGTGGGGAAACCCCATATCTTACCTTTGGATTTTCTTTTGTCTCAAGGAGTATCATTATTGTATCTCCGTGACATAGTTGATGCTTTTTGTTTCATCTTTTCATCCTTATAGTCATTTTCATGCTAGATTGATTCTCATATAGATCGTTTATTACAAGAGAAGGGCGCACTTGTCACCTTGGAGGGATAGAGATTTCACTTGGATAGGCTGGATCTCACTCTTGATTGCGTCACTTGGAAAGGATTATCAATTTGCAAGGTACCCACAAGCTTTAGAGGTAAGATCTACAAGGCACGTATCTTGTTTCATGCATTTTACCCATTGGTCACTTCAAACCCTCATCATTAAAATCCTAGATTTTAGATCTAATAAGATCTGGCGTTTGCTTGGGCTTAATAATTAAAACCCACTTCACTAATAATTAATAAACCTTGGAGACCAAATTTGGTGGGCATCTGACTCCATTTACCCCCTGATCTAAGGCATTGGGCATCTCAAAGGGAGGTTGCACTTGTGGGTCGGTGGGCTTTCTCCAGATCTGTCACTTGGGTATTGCTTGTTCCTCATCAAATCATCAGATACATTGATTAGCAACCCTTCTAGTGCCATTTCAACTTGATTTTCACCTTGTGGACCCCATTTTGACCATTTTCCATATTTTAAGGGTGGGCCCCACTTGGATCTTTCTATTTGGAATTAGATCTATCTAGATCTACTTATCTAAACTCATAAGTGGCTTAATCTTTCCTTGGTTGAACTTTAATCCATCCTATAAGCCTCTTCAACCAAGCCTTACCTCCTTGGGTCCACTTATATTTCCTAGATCTAGATCTTGTTACTCCTGATCTTCTCTTATTTTCACTTTCACATTTCCCTAGGAGGTCTTGAGTAGGTTCGCTATCCTTCATTGGTTAGCCGGGGTCTCCCCCTTGGTCTTGCTTAGGCTATATCTAAAGTGAAGAGTGCCTCGGTTAGCATGACAACCAATTGCATTGGGAACCGTGGCATCTCTTGGTTCACCTCTTTAATTGTCCAACGCCTCTACCATCCTGGATAGGATCACCTTTTGGGACAACTACAAGTTGTGTGATAACAAGCCCATAACCACAAATGAAAAGGTCTACAAGTAATATCTTATGGATTGGGGACAACTCAACCAATAAACCTATGCCAGTAGTTCATTTAACTTTTGGGGATACCAGACGTCCATGGCTAGAGTTATGCTCGCTTTTGAGAGGCATATGGAGAAGGACGTCCGATGCCTGGGGTTGGTTTCCTTCAGGAAGGATAACGAGGAAGTATGGCCAAGCTTTCAAGATGCATGTGGTACACTGTAGTAGTGTATCGTTAACCAAATGCATGGGGTACACTGGAGTAGTGTATACCAGTAACCAGATGTCTAGCCTACCCCAAATAAGGCCTTTGAGGATGACAAGACCAAAAGTGGCAGGGTTTCTAAAGCCATAGAAACTTCCTAAAAGACTTACGATGCCTACTATGTGATAGTGCTGAAATAGAGGGCTTATGCCATGGGGGCTAGACCATCCTAAGTTTGGTGTGGAGGATTATAGAGGTTGTGGATGGTATGACTCTCAGGGTGAGGGTGTTTAAGTGAGTCAGTAAACCATACATAAAGATAATAATGATACCTAATAATATGAATTGATTGATGCATAATTGAATCATGCATAATGGTATGAATTGGTTGCATATTAGACATTTAGTAAGAATAATCAAGAGCATGTAGTAATATAGGTTATTGTATTTGTTATTAGTATAGATTAAAGAATTACCCATACTGGCCACATGAGTAGCTCTCTCACCTGTGCAATATTACTGGTTACTTAGCTACATATTGTGCGATGCTTGAGCAAATTAAATACACATGGTTCAATTAAATAATGAAAAGAGAAATCTATTAATTAAGTTTAATTGAATATACATGGTTCAAGTACCAAAGGAAAGAAAGATAATCTTTAAAAGGGAGGAGGAATGGAGGGGAGCGACATGTTATTCTACTATGATTTTTGTTGAGATATGGATGGTTACGGAAGGTAAGAGAACAGACCTGGCTGAGGTTTATTGATTGAGGGCTCAAAGGTTCTTAATGGTTCACTAAGAGGATGCTTGGGTGGAGACTCGGAGAGTCATCCCCCACACATTTGTTTCCTACAATGATCGTAGTGGTCAAAAGGTACATTTTCTTCAACATTTCTTTGGGTTACAAGTACACCTTCCTTCTTGTTCCATTAAATTATTATGATCAATTAGAAATGGTTAGATCAGCTTTTCTCACGAAAATGGAATTGATTTTAGTTAATTATCGTATGATATTTCCTTAATTCTTTTTTAATCAAATCTATTGTAATAAATCTAATTCTTAAGGTTAATCCAGGTCTTACAATAAGCTTTCACATGCAATAACATTAAAATTGTCCACCAAGCCAAGACTACATCATTCTCACTCAAGATAGCATTCTCATATGCAATCACAAAAGAGACTTATCTCCTAAACAAATAAAGATAACATGCCATTGCGTAATCATATTTTGATTAGCGTGGACCATATGAGAAATTGAAATATAAGACAAGTACTCACAAACACAATTATCGTGTTTCAATTAACCATTCCTACATCCATGTAGCTCTAGATCCCCTCTGGCATAACCTAGAGCTTGCTCTCACTAACGTAATATGGAGAGAGCTCATCATCTTCCAAGTGAGCACCACAATGGTAAATTCTCCACCTCTAGGAACTTCAGTCTAAAGATGACTTCATCTTTTGATGTCCTATCTACTATGAGATCAAGAGAAGGTAGCATTGCATGTTCAAAGACTCGTATTGTTCCGTGTATACCTTTGTGCAATAGGAAAATCTAAGATGTCTAACATTATTTCTTCGGGAAACATTATTTTTGCACCTGAATACTCCTAGAGGTTAATCTTAACAGTGATACAGCATATGTCAAGGTCCCCCATTCAATGCATAGCAAAACCCTCACCAACAAATTATCTCTAATTTCAAATGCTACAAGGGGTGTTGTGTTACAATGCCTGCTATATCTTTCTTCTCTAAGGTCCCTTGATTCTTCGCCCATTTCTTTGATGAGCATTTGGTGTTATTTACTTCTCTTACTACGTCCCTTTTGTCATTTCCCACTTCTCTCTACCATTTTGATATTTATTGTTTTCTTTCGAAAGATGTTTTTGCACTAACAATGCTTTTATCTTTTTTGTACGTTATGTAGTCCCATTGGCCAATATTCGCTACTAGTGTACATTAATATATAAATTTAATTTAATTTAACATCCAAGAAAAAATAAGCCAAGTACCACCTCAAATTTCTATTATCTTCGAAAAATATTAATAAAACTAATATGGGACAAGCATACCTCAACTCCATAATCACCTTTTCGCTTCTTGCCCCTAGCCACTGAACAACGAAAACAAACAAAATATCAAACAAAACTATACATAATAAAGCACTGCAATAAACATGTAACACTATAATAGAGCTTAGTATTATAAAATTGACTCAACTTATTTATGCCTCATATTGCAAATAAAAGTCATGGAAACCCAAATAATTAGCTTTTAACAAAATTAAAATGTCTCCTTATTCAAAACACCTTTCTTTTCAAAATAAAATGTAAATTTATATACGCCATCCATTGCACGCAAATTAGTGGTCTAATCTATCAATTCAATCAACGAAACAAAGTGATTATCAATTACAAAATTCAACAAGAAACCAAACCATTTGAATCAAGAAGTTTTGCTTGGTGTTGGTCATGTATGATCACAAGTCCAAACTTCTGCATGCTATTACAAAACTTGCAGTCACCCCTTTATTAACATACCATCTCCCCCAATATTATAATCTGATTTCCCTTCTTTCATCTTCCGCCAATATAAATGATGCAAAGATATAGTTGATATTAACCATGCATTGAGACACAACTATAACCCAAATTGTAGTTATTAGCTCAATTGGCACATTGAAGTGTCAAAACTCCACATGTAAAGCACCGCAACCCACTTAAGATGTGATTTGCACAATACTACAACTATGAAAAAAATGTGACATTAATTACAAGCTACCCAAAACATGAGAGGAACTATCTTGACTAGAGGGAGACCAATTAGATTAGCAAATATACCAATTATATCTATACTACTATCCTTCTTCTCACCATTTCGCACACATTTCCCAGTAATGAAGGCACATGAATCTCCTATTAAAGAACAAAATAATAGGCCAAATTTCTCTTTAACAATAGTGATGCTCCTCATTTACTGCAACAACTCACTTGAGGAGACATCATGGTACTACCAGGATCTCAAGTATGACTCAAATTGTGGCTGAAATTATCCTTTCCATGTTATCCATAGTCAAACTTGAGGTTGATTGAATTTGACTCAATCAACAAGAGTTTGACTCGCAATTTAATAACAAATCAAACTCGGTTTAACCAAGATAGACTTTCCTAATAGGGCTATTAAACCTCTTTTTGATTAATTTTTCAAATTTCTGCCACTACTGGTCTTTCCTAGATTTGACTATCAACTTTCCCATGATTTTTCCTGGTGTAAACCAATTTTTATCCACTCTTCCTCCCAAACAACGACAACCCTTCCTTCCCACAAGCTTCTTGTACACTGAAAATGTCATGAGAGAAGAACTTGGATTGGATTTACTATGAAAACATGCGGGCATCAATGAAAGGTTAAATGTAAAATTGCCACCTTCCTTGCAATTGACACATACATAGATTCAAATACTATCATGCCAAAATTCCTAGCCATGAAAATGTAATTTGCAACATTGTTGACAAGGATATTAAACACCAAGCAAACTTAACCATCAAAGACCTCAATGAGGTTAAAAGCAAAAAAGCCAAAATAAATGCAGAAATGCAAACACTTGGAGCTGGCCAATCTTCTCCTAATACTCCCTTCTCACCTCCCTTTGTCAAATCCACAATGTAGGGCCCAAGTTTTCCAACCACCCATCCAAGTCAAAGTCAAATCCAAATGGTTGCCTCCTCCTCCCACTCCTACAAATCTTAGTTGTATTTTTTTGCTCCCCAAACACAACCAAGTTCCCGGCTAACTTAGAAAGCACAAGCTGGAAAAAAAATGTCCATATTCTACCAAGGAAGGACAATGCTAATTCTTTGTAGTACTCCAACATTCCATTCAATTGTTCCAAAAGACTTTACTATTAATCCATGATTGATGCAATTGATGTTGCAGGTCCAATGTTCAGAGCCCCTTCATGTGAAATGCTTACGACAAATTTGTTGATAGAACCCATTGATGATGTCAACCTTATACTTACTTAGTATCATTAATCATGGGCAGGATCATATTACACCGTCATGAAAGATTAATGGGAAGCCACTGGAACCATAGTTTCAATAAATCCCCTAGAATCTTGTCCAAAGAGCACAATGTTTCTCAAATCAGTGGATGACTCAAACAATGTTAAGAGTGCCAAATTGATATGTGATCTGGTGGAGGAAATTTTCTGAAGTTGGGAGAACAACATGCCATACAGATTCTTACCTATAATGCAGCTAATTATATGCTTGCGACTAAACCTTTTGAACATGGGCACCACTCCATATTTTGGACCTCTTGCGTTCCACATTGCATAGATTTAATTCTCGAAAACATTAGTAAAATTGATTGAATAGAAGCGGATGTGGATAAGGCAAAATCCATAGCCATATACATCTACAATCACACAAATGTCTTTACTGCCATTTAATTATACACTGAAGGCAAGGAGCTTATTCATCCTCCAATGACCAAATTTGCAACGAACTTCATTTCCTTGCAATCCGTGCTTAACCAAAAGATTACTCTCAAGAGGATGTTTTCAGCACGCGAGTGGATAGCATCTAGACATAGTGGAACAATCTAAGGCATCGGAATCATTGCTCTAAGTTTAAAGACGTTGAAGAGATTGTTGTGATGGTGTTAGTTGTCAAAATACTCAAGTGCTTAAACATTTTCAATGTTCATTTCATTTATTTAAAATTTCGAATGTCTAACAGAGTTAACTTTCAACTTTCAAGATGGTTGATGATGACAAAAGCACTATTGGTTATATTATGAGGCGATGGATCTCGCCAAGGAAGCCATCAAAAGAATATATCATGATGAGCAGGATAAATATATACTTCTTTGGAATATAATTATTAATGAGAATTGGGATAGGCAACTGCATTCCCCCTTACATGTTGCCAGGTACTTTCTAAACCCAGTATATTTTTATGACAAGGCAGAATTTAATAAGCATGGAGAGATAAATAGAGGGCTTATGACATGCATCGAAAGGTGCTTCCCTGATCAAGAAAACCAATGCCGCGATATTGGTCAACTACAGGATTATAGAGGCCCCGCAAAATTGGTTGCCTACACAATTGCAATCTGCAAAAGGAAGAATATGTTGTCAGGTACCCTTGAATATTTCATTAAATTCTCCCTTTTGTTTGTTCTATTAAATTTTAGTATCTTTTATTCATCATTTAGTATCTTTTATTCATCATCAATGTTGACTCTTGAAACCTTGCCACTTGCTAAGTCTTCAGTGGCAAAATCTTGGCATTTATATGCTAGATTTTAATAGAGTTATCATTTGAATCTTAAATCAGATCTGCAGTGCTTTAGGTTGTGAGTGCAATTGGAGCATGTTTAAGAAAATGCATTCCGAAACATACAACTGATTTAACACAAAAGTGCTTAAATGACCGTGTATTTGTCCATTAAAATCTTAAACTTCACAACACACAAATACAAGGTAAAAAATATGGGACTCGTCTCAATTTATCTCAGCTTTAGAATTTGAAAGTTTGATTTAAACTTGATATAGTAGAGTTCAAATTTCAATGTTTCATGATGATAACAAGTTCGGATCATGCAACAATTGCCTTGGGCAATGTAGATCCTACATCGGCTTGGCTTGTATTGGAGGAGACTCCTCTTTTCCACCTTGAGGACTTTGATGTTTTCCATGTTTCATTTCTCTAAAGTTTGCAATGTTACACAGTCGCCCACCCAATCATTTATATTTTCCTCCCTATGATTACTAATTCATAATTTGATTGGCTAGTGTACCCACTTGGATGATTTACATGTTCAATTTATGCACCATTGTGCAATCATACAACAATCACACATCTTCTCATATCATGACAAGGGTTGTTTGTGTCTTTTTTGGACTTTTGTGATGTTGAACGACTATAAAAGAGACTTAACTCTCAAAAGCTTGCACAGTATTTTAAAGAGTGAACATATCTTTTGAAAATTTACGACTTCCCGCACCTATCCTCAAAATTCTTCTTTTTGGACTCTTGCATTTTTGTGCATTCCCCTCAAAGCTGCAAAGTTTTCAAAGATTGCAATCGAGTTCGATGTTGCAGAATCTTTCCAAGGTTCTATCTTCATGCATATTGCAGTGGGTCCACAAATCCATCAAATGACTAGTTAAGATAAACTTTTTAATTAGTGCGACAATCTCACAACTCCACAAAGTTTAAAGTTTTCAAAGGTTGAGATCCTAGCCTATGGGTTATTGGACAATGTCGCACCAAGTTCAAACTTCCATGTATCAAGAGTATGCAATGAAAACACTAGACACAACTTTTCAAAAGTTGCCTCTTTAGGATGCTGGTGATTCATCACAAATGTACAAAAGTATATTTGCATGGCTATTGCGATAAAAACATAAGCCCATCCTGCAAGTTTAAACAACATTGCTTCCGATGGTGTGATCATATCACATGTATTGAAAAGTTCAAGTTTTAAAGGATGCAATGAAATCCAACGTACCAACATAGCCATCACTCATAACATAAAGTTCTATTTTTAAGAAGTGTGGCATCACCAAAATTTCAAGGGTTTCAATCTGTCAAAAGTGTGATAAGACTTGAACCATTACACGAGTTGGAAATGTACAATCCTTGCCCCGCCATCGCACTTCACCCCAAGATTGTTATTGAGAAAACATTTGCAATATAACATCTTATAGTGGACCTAACAATTAAGAACACATGTTTCCTCCGAAGAGGTCACAATTTCAAACACCTCCCTAGACTTTCACAGTCAAGCTCTTGCGCGAAGGGGGTCCCTTGTCCCACAAACAAGGGGTCTAATACACCAATCTGGTGTCTAGCTTGGTTGTGACATTAATTAGATTATTATTATTATTATTATCATAAGAAAAAAGCCAATACTCTTTTTGTAGTGATAAACACAATTGAAATATTTTATATTTCATTTTGTGTGAAGGTATTTTTGCAAACGCTAATTGCTCGAGGACGCCATCAATGCAGCACGAACAGCAATGAAGATTCTCAATGCTTTTACCAATCAACAACCAAATTTGATATCGATTGATATCCACAAGTTGGCTACACTACTATCCACATTCTCTTGCCTATGTTTTCGTGGATCAATGATTGTGAGCAAATATTTGTATTGAAAAGAAAAAGGGAATATGACAGTATCATATCATTTACTTAATTCATATGCCCAAAAAAATGTCCCATTACCTAGGGTTTCCACTTATCAATGGATTGGTATCGGAACCGGAATCTAAGCTTAAAGGAAGATCACCAACTAGGATCACCTTTTGAATATTCTTGTCATATATTGTTTATGGGATTTGAAATGGAGTCCATTGGTTTGTCCACCTATGTATTCCATCAGTTGTTACCAAGACTTGCATCCATAATAAAGTCACTCTAACTCTATACATTGAGTTTGCTTTCCCCATTATGAAATGACTTGAATTTGAAGAAACTATTGGCTTCCCATTCCCAAGCCAATTCTCCTCCATCAATCTATCATTGAAGGGGATTGTGCACAAGCCTTGTAAAGAAAGCCATTTATTAGCTCACGGCACTAAGCCCCTTGACCTAGCTTTTGTTTCTCGTCACAAGCATAACTAAAACAAAGTTTGGCAAAAACTTGTGTGTTTGCATCCTCGAGGGTTTCACCTCATAACAATCTGTTATCAAATTCTCCTTTAAAATTACAAGTCTCACTCTTACCACTAAGTATATCATATATTTCCATGGTCAAGTTGTGTGTTTGAGTCTACAAATTACTTAAATGCTCAACAGGCCATTCTCACAAACAAGGCTCTCAAAATCAAGCATTACCAAACATTAGGCCTGGGATATTCATTGGAGGTGGATCTATTGAACAAGGCCTCTTTTTCATAAACATACCACAAACAACATACATTTTCATCCTTAAGTAACTAACTATGGATGAACTTCGATTATATTTGCTAACAATATTAGTGTTTGAATTGATATTTTCCTATGAGCTTTCTGATGAAGCTTGGGATTTCAATATGCCTCCCAAAAACCACCCAAAGCATAAAGGAAAAGCCCAACAAGTTGCGCAAGAAGAAATACTTCCACAAAACCAATGGTCAAAGAAATCTCTAGCTCATTTTAAGGAGATACCAAATGCAAGATGGCTCCAGGCCAAAAATGACAATGGGGTGAAATCTACTATACATTTAGAGAAGAGAATTATCAAAAGTCACATTTACAGTAACGAGAACAAGACTAGGACATAATAGTATACCAACACATTAGAAGTCCTAATGTCCATAGAGTAGTTATCAAGCCAACTCTTCTGCCAATAGCAAAGGAAGTTCCGCGGTTGATCACCCATGATGACATTAACAATAGATTGATGAAAGATGAAAATGGGAAAGCCATGTCCTCATTTCATCCTTCAAGTTTGGATAACTACTACAAGTTTCCCAAAGCAAAAGTAAGCTTGACAAATGAGTGGGTAACACAATTTGCAATAGATCAAAATTACCATGAGATACTAATAGGTGGTGGACAAAAGAAAAGGTGTTCAAGTCATGTTAAAAAGGTGTTTATGAGTGGTTTATGATTATCCAACCACATGCCTTAAACTCCCATACAAATATGCAATACTACTAGTAAAAAGATTGTAGGGAGGGGGGAAATGCTATTTAGGTCAAAATATCACATATCTCATTGATTTATCAAGTAGTAGAGGTTGGAAAGGTTTTCAATTGGTCTTGCATATTGTCCACTGCCATGATAGGCATCATCAATCTAGCCAAAAATCACACCTTAGGCACCCACCTAGAATTCTTTATGCCATCCTTCTTGATGGATGTTGTATTCATAGCAAATCATTTTACAATATTAGAATGGCAATGTCAACCAGACAACAAACCAATACACATGTATTGCCAAATACCATGGGAACACAATTTCATGAATGAATATAAATTGATTCATGATTACTTCATAGCACCTTTTGACATTGATTTTTTTTAAACAAACCTTTGCATGACTAAGGAAGCTAAGCACAATAGGGGATTTATTATTTATACATGATAGAAAGCTATACATATCTTATAGAGTGGATAGAGCTTTCAAACAAGCTAGTAATTCAAAAGATTGCTACCAAACATATATGTATGGACTTAAAGCATATATAGGAATGGATAACAAAGCTCTCTGGCCTCCCTTGCTATTGTTCATAAGATCATATGGCATTTGTATTGTTAAATCAGCTATAGCAGAAGGAGAAGGTTTGTCACCTTACCACTTTGGTGAGGAAATATTTATGAGACTTGACACTCTTAATATATCCGCAAACCATTGCTGAATGCTCAGATATACTTGGCCATATCAACACGAAACTTGGTGAGAAAAAAAGATCTACAAAAGAGCCAGATAATATGCAGAAGTGTTGACAAGGGTAAACAAAATATGGAAAGATAAACAACTGAAAGAGGAGAGACAAATAAAAGTTGATCAAGATGCTTAAGATGAGACAGTTAAACAAGAGAGCATAAGGAAAGAAGAAGAAGATGTCAAAGCAAGTGCAAAAGAAGATAATGAAAGAAAGAGGCAAGGGCAAGAAGTTGAGCTTAAGAGAATTGAAGATCAAAGACTAGAAGCAAAGGCTTAAACCATGAGGGAAAAAGAGAAGAAAAAGAGAGGCGAAGATCAGAGGAGTCACCCCAGCAGCCCTGGGTTGGTGCCCGATGCTTCTTGGGATGATTCCATTATGACGCATGGCATAGGGGCTCCCAACCACACTTTTGTTTATGCTTTGTAGAGGTTATTGCGCATGTAAGGGTTCTCACACCCGTCTTAGCACACCTCATTCATGCCCACTTGGACCTATTTTTGTTATGCATTAACCCTCCTCTTGGCTCTAACATGCCAAAATGATGATGACATCACCCTTTCAAAAAGGTCATAAGGAGGAGGACATGTTGGTAAAAAGCAAATCATTGTGGTTAGTTGGGGCATGACACCCTCCTCCCAAGCTCAACGTTTCATTAAGTTGCAGCAATTCATCATTTTTATTTATTCTATGTCTTATGAGGTTTAGTCCCTGGCTTGTGGGTGAAAAACCCTAAAACTTCATTAAAAAATCATTTTAAGTTATTTTAGGTAGGTCAGCATATAACGAGGTTAAGTTAGCCTAAAAAAGAATAAAATAAGGCTAGCCTGCTCATTTGTAACTCAAGATCATGCGATCAAATAAAATCATTTCTCTTTTTCTTCTTGTCTACCTTGGTTAAGTGGTGCGTACCTCTCTTCTTGGCATCATGGAAGCTTAATGTGGTAATTTCTTGGTCATTGGAGGCTTTTACTAAATCTTGCAAGACTTGTCCAAGGGAAAGAATTCTTGAGAGGGTTACTCTCTTCTTCTTTGCTCTTCTTTTGTGGTAAGATCTCTGGTTCTCTTATCTTGAACTGTCGGAGACATCCAAGGCAAGAGCTAATTAGGATGTTTTATGCATAATAACAGTGTTTGTAAGTGAGACATCCCTTCTCAGAGGGTCTCTCTTGTCGATTATTGGCACCTCTCTTTGACCTAATTAGGTCAAGAACAACACAACCTAGGGTTTCTTGGTTTTGACCTAATTCATAAAAATTGGATTGTCAATTCTTGAGAGGAAAGCTAACCACGATTCCTCGATGGACTTGAAGAGACAAGACTTAGGTCTCATTCCCTCATCTTCACTTGGAATCTCTTTTATTCATTTTCCTGTACTATATATTGCAAAAAATACGAAATAATCAAATATTGTGAAAACCCTAAGAAAATTCATAATTTTGCAAAAATCCAAAAATATTTAATTTGTGCCCTAGTTATCTTAACTGTTTATTTTCTGAAGTTGTTAATTGCAGTAGTAAATTTCAAATCTTGATAAAATATTGGAAAAAGTTGAAAAATGTTGCAAAAGGGTCAATTTTTACTTTTAACCCTAAAAGTGCCTTAAGAGGTGACGTCATCCTAGGGTTAGGTGACGTCATCCCTTAAGGTTTGTTGCAGATCTGGTTATTGTGTTATTGCAGGTCCATTTCAAAGGAAAAAATCAAACCCTAGGGGTTTGGGACAACATTGGTCAAATCTAGGTCACTAGAGAAGACCCTGGGGGGTTTGAAGTCAAGAATATTTCTGGTTCACCTTAACTGCAGATAAATGCAGACTGGAAGTATAAAACAGTCCGGAAACATATCATTCATCCACCAAAGGAAAGGCACCCCAGGGGTAATCAGTGCACCCCTCGGTGCTGGTCATCAAGAGGTAAGTTTTGGGTGATTCCAACGGTTAATTTATCTTAAGTGTTTATTTTCTGAAGTTGTTAATTGCAGTAGTAAATTTCAAATCTTGATAAAATATTGGAAAAAGTTGAAAAATGTTGCAAAAGGGTCAATTTTTACTTTTAGCCCTAAAAGTGCCTTAAGAGGTGACGTCATCCTAGGGTTAGGTGACGTCATCCCTTAAGGTTTGTTGCAGATCTGGTTATTGTGTTATTGCAGGTCCATTTCAAAGGAAAAATCAAACCCTAGGGGTTTGGGACAACATTGGTCAAATCTAGGTCACCAGAGAAGACCCTGGGGGGTTTGAAGTCAAGAATATTTCTGGTTCACCTTGACTGCAGATAAATGCAGACTGGAAGTATAAATCAGTCCGGAAACATATCATTCATCCACCAAAGGAAAGGCACCCCAGGGGTAATCAGTGCGCCCCTCGGTGCTGGTCATCAAGAGGTAAGTTTTGGGTGATTCCAACGGTTATTTTGGAAGATATCTCGTGTTTTGTCTTGCTGGTTTTTACTGCAGAAAACAACATAAGCATATTACATAATCATCATTGCTCCTGGCCTTCCAAGTCAAGAAGCATTTATTACATATGTTTCATAGACTCCATTAAGCACTGGTCTACTAACGGTGGGAAGGTCTCATAAGGATAGAGGTGTTTCCTATTGTGTTTCTTACAGGTCTATCCTTACTTCATTTCGGGGAGCCTCCCATGGCCCAAAGGAGCAAGGTCTAGAAAGGACGGGGGTTACATTGAGGTGACAATGTGTGTAACTCCTTGAAGAATTGCTCATCATAACACTTGGTCCACAGGGTCCTATCTTATTTGGGTCCACATGGTTCTTTCTTATTTTGGTCCACATACTTCATTTTGGTCCACAATCATGGAAGAGTGCTAGTTTTTGAGGTAACACTATCTTCAATGTTATTTTAAATAATCAAGATACATTTTCTTTACTTTTGCCGATTGTGTCTTGTTTATTTTTCCTTTTCATTTTTTATGTATTCTATTGCATACACAACCGTAACAAACCAGAGCTGAACAAAAGATGTGATCATACCCATACTCAATACTGCACACACACACTTAAAGCCTAGCAAGACTACTTTCAACTATACATCATTCTACTTTATCTTCGTTTGTGTAATAGACGAAATGTACAATTGTTTCTAAATTTTTATGTTGTACATCTAAAATCAGACTCTGGTTTTTCATTGTTATGAGTAGTTTGAGAGCTGTTTTCATGAGTTGATTTGTTGGAACAGATGGACTGAAATGTATTGAGTTTTAGCATACCTAGATAAAACTAGAACTCAAATTTAATGTTGTCACAAATCTTCTGTTGTAAAAGTAATTTTCAGATCTGTGTGTTGGTTGAAACTGTGGCCTAAGAGTTGTGATATTCATCTCTCCTTCAAGCGTATTTCAGTGTCCATCTTCTTGAGTTTTCCTAGGAGAAAGGTTGGACATAATTGAAGTATTTGCTATTGTAATAAATATTCCAGATTCAGCCATAAAGCTGAAAATTCTATGTAATAAACCTGGGGAACGTCAAGTAAATGAGGTGAGATTTCTAAAATTGTTTCATAGTGCAGATTTTCAAAATATCCACACCCATCCATTTTCCTTTCTCTTTTATATATTTTATTATTTTGTTGCATCCAGAACCCCCCAGGTCTCTTCAATAATGAGATGAAATTTCTGAATTTGTTTTACACTGCAGATTTTCAAAATTTCCACACCCATCCATTTCCCTTTCTCGTTTATTTATTTTGTTGCTTCCACGACCCCCCGGGTCTCGTCAAGTAAATGAGGTGAAATTGCTGAATTTGTTTTATACTGCAGATTTTCAAAATTTCCACACCCATCCATTTTCCTTTC
The DNA here is from genome assembly GCA_027924585.1 of Larix kaempferi. Classification (NCBI taxonomy): domain Eukaryota; kingdom Viridiplantae; phylum Streptophyta; class Pinopsida; order Pinales; family Pinaceae; genus Larix; species Larix kaempferi. The sequence continues at coordinate 13,830,459 of BSBM01000370.1, forward strand.
TCTTTTATGCATTTTGTTGCATCCACAACCCCCCCCAAAGGTGAGCTTAACAAAGGATACACCCACATCCATACTCAGTACTGCACACAAACACACACTTCCACCCTAACAAGGCTAGTTTTAATTATATATCATTGTTATAACAACCAACATAGATCCATCTTAAATCCAGATCTATCAAGCAATGAGAGGGAACAAATCCCTCTAAGACACAAACCTTTTTTATAGTGAAAAAACTTGAAGAAAGGTTTTCACCTGGAGGGATTTCATCCTTCAATGGCCCTTGATAGGTATGGACTTAAGAGGTATCTAGAATACATTTATGTATTATATCTGAGAGTAATATAATTATTTATTTTTATAATTATTATTACTATTATTATCATTTTCTTTTCTCTTTTATTAAACTTGTGAGAATACTCTTTTTTGGCCATGTAAGCATTATAGATGGGACGGATGTTACAAAATCTTCTATAATTGGTCGTAGAAAGCACCTCTCAACACAAAGAGTCTGACCTTTTGAATGGTTGGACTATATTTGAACATACCCATCGATACTCTTATGACCATTAAGCAAAGCTAAATTAATATCCATCCAACGTATATTATTGGCGTCTACATTTGCCAAAATTGTCCTATCAAGTAAGGCATTCTGTATAATCTATCACATCATTGAAGCCACAATTACAATGTGCTTCATAATCAAATAGATTGATATTGCCCAACCTTTTCAACAATAACAATTGAAGTTTATAAAAAAGAGACTGCAAGAATGATAATGAAATAAATCAAATGCATCACCTCGCATTATCCTGTAGACCTTTACCAGCAATTCAATTAGTTTCATTTAAATCCAATTAAGCAACGCAACACTGAATTGAAATTCGGAAAAATAGAAAAAATTGAGAACAAGCTTCCATGTAGGTATCCAACACAGGATTAGACAAGTGGAATTAACACACGAGATGTATCAATGAGGGATAAAGATGTCACAACAAATTCCTCAAAAAGGAAACTCAAGCAATGTACTTTTAGGGAAAAAAAATAAACGTAACTCAATGACAAAGAATGCCAGTGTTTCTCACCATAATTCTTAACATCTTCTTTTTCCACTTTTACATCTGCCATGATCAAAAGCATGAAAATAAAAGTCAATTATCACTATTGCGCTACAAAACGAATGAAGAACATTGCTATACACAATCCAATAGTAAAAATCAACTCAAAGGTACTCATACAGCACACCATCTACAGAAAAACATTACTATAGGGCATCTTCTGTAAACACACGTAACATTCCATTTAGAATCGAATTAGCTATACTTTAAAATGTCAACAAGATTTTTGGTCATCAATCTGGAGAACCAATGATGTGTCGATAACTTGCTCTCTGTATTTTGTTTCTGATTCTGCATTTGCTGATGTTTATTCACAAATCACTATCAGTTTTCTTACAATCAAGGAGAAAGTAAGATGACTATAAGAACCTCTGCAATAATAATTTCCAAATTGCTTCAACATTAAAATATTTACATTATCTTTCTTTTTTAAATTCAAGTACATAATCCTCTGTAAACTCGTCATAACTATTTTAATATTGAATATGCCCAATACATTAATCAAAAATATTTACATCATCCTTGTTGAATGTATAAAGATGCTCACACAGATCTATCTGTAGCGAAAAACCATTACTCAAGGGTATCATGAATTATTCAATTTACATTATAATTAGCTAGAATTTAAAATGATAGCAAGTTATTTAACCATCAATCTAGATAATCAATGATCTGTCAATAAGTCCGTATTTGTATTTTGTGTATGGTTTGTTAAGGTTTATGCACAGATCACTAGCAACAAAATTATTTTGATACTAAACAGGGCAATATCTTAATCAAAATATTTACATCCTTGATGAATGTGATTTAGAATTAAAGCCCAAATTATCCATTTCAACATAACCTTGCATCTCAAGTTTTCTCAGACTGTTCCACAATGCATATTTTGTGTATACTCATAATGAAACATAGAAGCTCACAAGTCAACTAAGAAAAAATTTGGCCATTTACAAGCCACAGAAACAAAATCTTATTTGTAAAAATCAAGAACTCGTGGGCAATCAGAAATACCTGGTTCCTAATAAGGAAATAAAATATTCTTTAAATAGGATCTCTTATAGTACACACAAACACACACATATATGAATACATAAATATTATGTTTGTGCATGTATGTATGATGCATGTATTTCCCAATTTATTCAACCATAGAAACAACATCATTTGATAGAGCTCCTGAATCAACCATGCGCTAGATGGAAATGACCTATGAGATGAGCGGTGGAGGAAGAAGACCTAGTTGACAACTAAGAGGAAATGGAGGAAGACATTGTGAACTCTGTTTAAGATCTCGTTGGCTAGAGGCCAAGGATTTAAAAATAGGGGTTGAATAAGGAAGAATGGATTCAATCTCAGTCTCTAGAGAAAATCCCTAGCCCATACTTTAGTTCTATCTATTACTAGCTGAAAACATGTCTTATTTCGCATCTGTCATGGGATTTCTTCTCTAGCCAAGTACAACAAAAGATCCTTGGAGTTCAGTGGCAATTACAGGATGCATGGAGAGACTTGGAGGTCATGCACCTTGTTCCATATTGCACAAGCAACTTTTTACTCGTCATTTGGGACAAGATCAAAGGTTTGGAGTAATGTTGGTTTGAAGGAGGAAGATAAACCCATGAATTGATGAAACACACACTAATGAGGGAACACTTTACCTTGTTGCAGACCCAAAGCATGACATGTGGCAAGGAAAGGGAGTTAATGAGCACGAGGGAGAAATACCCTACTTGGAAGGGTGCCATGAGACACTAAAACTGCACTTGGCATTGTCAAAGGCCCACTTAAAGTTGAACGTCCTTCACAAGGGGTTGGCTAGGGCATGTTGAAGGCAACAAGGGGCAAGAAATAATCCAGTGGAAGAGTTTCCATGTATTTGGAGCTGTATTTCACCTTTGAAGATGACTTTTGGGATAAAGATACATTGTTCAAGGCATCTTTCAAATATTTGGAGGCATAGTTCAAGTTTTAGATCCCTTAGAGTTGAGGACACATTATTTGGTGCACCTCTAGATATTTCAACACATGTGTCACCTTTAAGGAGGGCTTTTAGGTGCAAGCAATTTATTCAAATCATTTCTACATATTTGAAGGAAAACTCTTTGCATGAAGAGATACCATGTGGCATTGTTGACATGGCCAAACCCTCAAGTGAAGAATAAATGCATGCTTTAAGAGAATCCCATGAAATAGAAAGATGACAAGTGGCAATGTGGACCTACTCAATGCATTTTATCCAATAAAAAGGCAATAGTAAAGGACTACTCCACCTTAGGAGGATTCAACACCTTCTAAAGAAAGAAAAAAAATTATGAGAGAGTTGTTGGAGGTGAACATTATAAAAACAGATCATTGTCATTGTTAAAGGCATGGTTGGAAGAAAGGAATTTCCCCTTCAAGTGCCTCATTGAACACCTTCGGGAGGGATTAGAACAAGGGCTTTGTTCAAGTCGAGATTTCTTTACCTCTTTATTCTTTACATGGATTATTAGGGGTTTTGCAAGAGTTGCCAATAGTTTGTTGCTGGAATAATATTTGTATAAGGGCATTTTGTCCCAAAAGAAGAGATTAGGGTTGATGTTGTTAAACCCTCCCTAATGCTTGATGTAAGCTTGAATTATTGAAGGATCTTGCTAATACCATTTCTATTGTTTGGAGAGACTGGTGTTGCCTTCTTTATGTATTGGTTGTGTTACCCCTCCTATTATATACGTGGGAAACTTATGATTTTCATCAAATGGCGGGATTTTCGGGTTGACATGTATTGGTTTTGAACGGACTTGTTCAAGATTGTAGCTCGAACAAGAACTTCCACACAAGTCTAGTGTTAAACATGTCTGAAGTAGTTCGAGTTAAATCTATTTTGTAATTCACTTTAGTGATGAAGTGAAATTCTTATATTTTGTTGTTGAGTCTAATAAAAGTGTATTTTCATTAGTGACCTAGACTAATCTCAACCGCACATCTCACAGTGAGATTAGCATTTCTGCTCAAATATAAAGGCAATTCAAGGTAGAGGGTTAAGACATTCATTTTCCACTCGAAGACAAGTTTTGTTGGGAGATTATTTTATTCATCTATGGAGCAGACTTAAAGTGCCAGAGAGGAGCCAAAGTCAAAAATCAAGAAGAGAGCAACAAGCAGGTCCGTACAGGACAGATCCATACAATCATATGGATTTTCTAATTTTTACAAACAGATCCATACAATTGTATGGAACATGTCTGTACAGTCATATGGACAAGCCATACAATAGGCAGCAACCAACGGGCAGTTTTCTTGGTTTTGCCAAGCAGATTTTTCCTCAGTGAGTGTGCAGATCTGTTTTGTTTGGGTGTACCATACAGCTATTAGTTTGACAGTTGTGGAGGTTTCCTTGTAAGCTTTGAATTATTAATGAAAAGCTGATTTGAAGGAGTAAATTATTTGTGTATTGTGTTTATGCTTCCGTTGTTTATTTTTCAGCCATATGTGTGATTACTGCTCTGTGAAAAAATTAATTTCTGCAAATAAATAACCACTTTGTTTAGTTCAAAACATAAGTAGGGTAGTCACCTAGGGTTTGGAAAATTCACAGGACTTGGGGTATGTTACCCCCAGGTCACATTTCATTTTGAGGTAGACTTCCCAGCAATACAAGCCAACGAGATGGTGACATCTTCCATATAATTAGGGAAATTTAGATTATGGGCTCACTGTGTGGTAGAGGAGCACATAGATGGAGAACTTGGAAGATCACAACTCTTGTCAAACCCTACACAAAATGGTTGTGAGGCATGTTAGCCCTCATATTGTATGGGGATTCCATGTGTGATTTTATCACACAATTCAGAGATTTGCAAGATGGTAGCTTCCTGAGATTTGGATGGACTTGGAGATGGCACTTTCATACTGTGAGGTTTGCTTAATTGCGTTGGGTGTAGGAGACTCATTTCTCCCACTGTGATGAATAATGATGGTTCCTTTACTGATTCTCTCTACATGGTTGCATATCTTGGTTGATAAATTCGCATGTCAATGTATAATTGATGCTGAGCACTAAGAAAGTGGTTCGTATACTTCTCAGGCCTCTTTTGATGCACTCAGATCTGACTAATATGTTTGACAAAGTAAATATACAGCAAATCTTGAAACTTGCTTCACGCCTAAACTGCTCAATAGAAGATAGGGGTTTGTTGAACATCTTTATAAAGAGAAACCAAAGTATTATGTTAGGGGTGCTTCCTTGGTTGGGAGTCAAAGGCATATTTTAATCAAACAACACGTGAAGATGGAAGCATTCAACCTTTTTGAATTGCTAGGCATGTGGACCATTTATTGTTATAGTCAAAAAACAAATAATGTCGAGGACACCCCATAATTGAGGAAGACATCTGGCATTCTTGAATGGTTAAGGCATGATTTCAAGGGAGTTACTTGCCTTATTTAAAAGAGCTGTCATATTCAAAGAAAAGTCCACCATGGAAGAAACAAACTTATCCCGTAGGATCCACACATTAAGGAAGATCCAGCTATCAAGGAGATCTTCTAAAGGTTATTAATTTAATTGTCCTTGAATCAGAAATCCAGAATATGCCCAGTATTTTATTGTTACTTCTTGAAGGAGAAAGTGGATCCAAAGTCACTTATATTATTTTAAGCGAAAATGGTGGAGGAAGCTTGGGTTGGTTGCCATTATAGGAGGACGATCCAGCCTTTCAGGAGTTATTTTAGTATTATTTAATGCACATAGGTTGAGAAGGTGGTCACCTTCAGGTAGTATTTTCTTCATCACTAGAGAACAAGCCCAAGGAGGAAGACCTTCACCTCATTCATGCTGTTTCTTAAATTTTCAGTACCAATTTTAATATTCAATAATATACTGCAAATATAAACAGGATCTAGAAGATAGATAGACAAGCACAATAAGACACAGATTTACCCTGGAAAAACACTTTCATGGGAAAAAAAACCAGCCAACTTTTCTAGAGAGAGATCTTTTCATGAACCAGCCCTAAACACAAGGGCATAACCAGCAATGAAGAAATCCTGATAAAGAGATTACTTATCTTTGAGTAACAATAGCAAAACCTTGACAAATTAATGTAGAAACCCTAGCGAGGGTAGAGTAACTTCAGCCTTCTTCCCGTGAGCTAACAAGAGACCAGATAAACTCAGATAAGAGATAAGATATGCTTCATCTGAACTTCGGTATCCCCAGCTACAAACTGTGGACAAGAGAGAGACTAGGTCGAATTGTTGCATGTTGAAATGACTAGCACTTTCACTTTATTTATAGTGCTTTCAAGCTTCCTTTTCTCCACTTTTACTGGGGCCGACTTCTTTATCCACTTTTGCTGGAGCCGACTTGTCTATTTTGCCTTTAATAATCGTATTTTATTTTGTTGATTTCTTCCGGGGTATTCTTCAACTGTTCAATGGTTTTTCTTTGGCTTCTTGGAGTCTTCCTCATCTCTACGAAAGTTGTCCATGAAGTTTCTCCTCTAGTAGTCCCAATCACACCTACCCACTTCACATGGCATGTCTGCCCACTGCTTCCCTAGGAAAAAACATCAACAATTCGGGCTAGAATTTGTTACACATTAGAACATATTTCATGGTTTTACACCCTATATGAGGGAAATCAATCCACTCTTGGAGATTCATGTGCACACATGTTCATGCATAACCGCCTTCATATTTTATTATTTGTTGGACTTGTCACATGAGGTGGTTATAGACTAAGCATTATTAAATTGTTTTACTTGGAGGAAAAGTGGCTCTAAACCACTTTATGCTATTTTGAGAGAAGTTGCTGAGAAAATAGTGGATCTAGGAAAACAAATGATATTTTATTGTAAAAGGAGATGGAGCTACAAGACTATAAAAAAACAGATCTCTCCCTTCATTTGTCATGGTGGATTTGGGGATAAACCTCATTGGAGCTTAATCGAATACCTGTTGGATGCTTTCGGAGGATAATGATATGCTTTGTGGATGGGAATGTCTTGTAGATTAATGCTCTCTCTTATTGCTTGAATTATCTTGACATATGCTTCTAGAGTATTGAATTAGATAACACTATTCCTTCTTTTAAGTTACCTTTGGGCTGTTGTTTATGGATGCATGCTTCTCTATTCTAGGTTAAATGCACATACATTTCATTATGGGTAATCATAATCTTCATAAGTGTTGGAGATCTTCTACATTTGAGATGTCCCTAGTTAACTTTCTGCAATTTGGGACAGCAAGGACATGACCTTTTAGCTTGTATGTTTCAGCCAATGTTGAAAAAGTCGGCATCGGCAAAAAGTCGGCAAGGGTCCTGTTATCACACCATAGTAGCAGGGCTACTATTCTTGCTTAGCAGATATCTGCACATTCCAGAGCTTCGATTTTACAGAGCGTGGCTATGATGACTTTATACTTTGAGATCACTCATGATCAGAGTAGTGTATTATTCAAACTTATGTTAGACCTTGTGTCAAGGCTGAGCCTTGAGAGTTCAGATTTGATGACCGATGTGACCCTTTATCCCATACAGTTTCAGTTCAGTGCCTAGAGATGTATTGCAGCAGTGTTGCAGATGATATATGATAATTATTCTTGTGATGATGTTGTATGATCTATGGATGTTTTATCATTGACTGTGGATTATTATCTTGTTGCTTTAGTCTTGTTCATAGCATTGGCTTGGTATATAATTCATAATGTGGCAAAATGTGTAAAACTTAAAATGAACTATAAAATGCACATTTACTTGCACATTTAGGTTGTTTGACAAAACTCACTGGTTCACTACCTCGCATAGATATGGTCTTTCTTGACACCATTTGTCTGCTAGCTTAGGGTCCACCTTCACTTGACTCCATCCATACATGACTTTCCTTATTTGGCCTTAAACCTTGACTTGTCTTTCTTGACTGTATAATACTGAGGACTTCCCCTTTTTCTACCTTTGTGTTTGGACCGCATCCCTGTATGTTTAGTGTCTCGGCTCTGAGTTGGTGACAAAACTTGCCTTTGGTGAGTTGGATTGTAGGCCTAAATCATTCTGGTCGGTTGTCTCGATGTTTGGCACTGGCTCGAACTCCCCCTAGTCACTTGAGATGTTGTTGACTAAAACTGAAAGCTCATATACTACTTATGGAAACTTATAAATTCGCCCATGGAAACTAAAAAGGGCAAGAGCAATGAACTGCTAAAAAAATATCCTCGAAGAGTATAAGAAAGGTCCAAAAAGCAATGGTTCTTAAATGCTATATCTAAACAATTGCTGACCTTATATGTATATGTAAACATGCCCTGGATGCAAGCTGCAATTAGTTGTGCTTATCAGCACACCTGAGATCCGAAGGGTTATGTAGGCCAAAAAGGCCATGAAATGAAATTGAATGATCCTAATGAACCTGGATCAACTTGATGTAGACATGATGCCTAAGTTGAATAAGCACTCTATAAAACAACTTACCCATTTGTGAGGCACAGCCATCCCCTGTGTTATTTTGTCTAGCACAGAGTTTGTAGTTTCCCCCTTCTCCCAATCCAAAGTATCTTTTCGTTGAGTTTAGACAAGTCATCCCCTTTTCCCAACCTTGTTCCTAGCCTTAGCCTTCATCCTTCGCTAGCAGTTTGACCATGTCCAATGGGTGAGTTTGTCATTTAAACTATTGTGCAAGTAATTACAAATAACAAAGGAATATGCTAACATGATTAATGCCACTGAATGGATGTTATACTTTAAGTTAAGCTGTGAGTATGATTAGAGGAACATGTTTTAGTCTACTGATATGATTTATCCTTGGTTGTATATGGACCTAGTCAAACCTAGTTTGATTATGGTCATTTCTTGGGATTCGTGATGATGTGGGCCATGAAGGCTTATTGATGATGATGTATGGGCCTGCATACTCCTATTTATGATACTATATGATGGAAATATGATTCAGATGGTGATTAATGCAGTTCAGCAGGTTTTATTATTACTTCAGATCATCAGATTATGCACTGTCCATATATGATGGACCCTATAGTTGGCCCATCAGGGCAACCCATGGTGTATGAGTACACATTCTTAGTAGATTTGGGTCTTCTGGATCCAATAAGACACTTATCTTTCAGTTCCTGGCACTTCTGACAATGATAGATGCAGTTTTACACTTGTTGACTAGATTTGGGGCTAATTTCCCAGCCTGAGCAGCAGGGGCCATGAGAGGCCAGTTCACCTAGGGCGTTGTATGAGGAGGGGGTGGTCCAACCACTTGTTATTACCATTTATCCCCCCTTCTGGAGAGCCTGGTAGGCTCAGTTTGACAGCGTAGGCGCCCTAGGAGGCAGTTTCAGCACTTTCATAGTTACCAAGGCAATCCAAAAATGGGATAAAAGGGTCACTGAGGAATTCGATTTGGGCAATTGAGGCAAGGTTTTGGCACTTGGTTTTCACAGAGGTCTTCCAGGGTGAACCTCCTATCTTCCAGCCAGTTTTCACCACTTGGGTGGGTCCACAAAGGCCACAGGAGGCCTTTTACTGCTTGACTGTCACAGATTTTGAGAACAGATTTTATCATTTATATTTATTTTGGACATATTATATTGTTTTTTTGTGCCATGGGGATGAGCTACTAAGGATTGATGCCTCCTAGCCCCACCATGAGCTCCATGTGTCATGTCCTAGTCATATGAGGTGGGCTTTTGTACTTTTACCCCATCTAGTGGATGACGTCACCCTCCATGAGTACCTTTTAGCTATGACGTCATCATTATTTGAGTGATCCATGTGTTATATTGTTATGTTTCATCCTAGCCATTGATCATATATTGAGATCTTTCAATCTCAACCACTCATTTCAAAAAGTGGTTATGAGATCTAGGGTTTTGGTCTTTATTATCTTATATAAGGAGGAGACCCCCTCATTGTAAAATCATCTAGAGATTTTGGCTCTTGGCTCTTGGAATAAAATTTCTATCTTTTGGAGTACATGCTTGGGTTTGGAGTGGATGTTGGTTACTTTGATTGTAAATGCTTTTGTCCATTGCACTGGAGGATCTATTGTAGCTATCTTGCATATTTTGCCATATCTTTTTACAGGTTAAGAGGACGTTTTTGACAAGTGCAAATTGGTGGGGAGGCTTGCCCTTCAAGCTTGGTGGAAGACGTTTTGGTTAAACAGGGAGTGGTTTTGTCTTTGTGCCAACTATTCTTTGCTTATCTCTCTTTTGCTTGTATCTACCTTCAACATGTTAAACTGATTAATGCTTTCCTCCTTGGTTTTGACAGGTTAGAGGGACAGACATGTGGCTTGGAAAAATCGATTTGGCAAGAGGGCTTCAAAAAATTCTCCATTTGATCTTTGGCAAAAGTAATCCTCATCTCAACTAGCATTCATCTCTTCATCCAGGTATGCTCCAAAGGTATGATCTTCTTCTTCCTTGACTTATCCATAATTTCTAGATCATAAAACCCTAATTGATTAAAACCCTCATTTTTACTTTTTCTTAGATCTACTTGGATCTAGCCTAGCTTTTGGAAAGATATTGAAAACCCACCTCTATAGTATCCATGGCAATTCGGATCTATAGTTTGGTGGTGATTGGGTTCCATTTGACACGCTTTCCAAGGCACTTAGCCCTCCTTGAGCAAAATCGCACCACTTGGGAGAAGCTAGTTTGGTTGGTTCCAAGACATGGGTAGGTGAGATCCCACTTGATTCATGATCCTCATACTTGATAACCTACCCCTAGTGCTTCACCTTATTGATTTTTGCCTTGTGGGCCCCATTCCTCATTTTGAGGGTTGTGCCCCACTTGGATCAATTTGGTGATGCATTTTCAATCTTAGATATATGGAGATCTAGCCATTGGATATCCTTGATTTTCAAGATCCACATTGATACTTGCCTAAACTACTTGGATCTACAATTTGGTGGCCATTGGGCTTGATTTGACACACCTTTCCATGCTTTTAGCCCTCCTTGGGCAAAGTCGCACTCCTTGGGTGTTTGAGTTTGTCCACTTCTAGGACATGGGTGGTTGAGATCCCATTGGATTTTAAACAAGCATACCTTGAAACCCCTACCTAGTATCTCACTTTGTGAAGTTCTGCCTTGGGGGTATCATTCCTCATTTTGGGGGATTGTTGTCCACTTGGCTCACATGGTGAAATACTAGATCTATTAAGATCCAACGATCACATCTTGAATAGCCCACTTGATTTGCATCCTAGGTGTCCCGATCTACAATTTGACATCTCCTTTGACTCCATTAACCCATCTATCAAGGCACTAGTCCACCTAGGGCAATTCGCATTCCTTGGGAGTTGTGTCATCTCTTAGATCCCATATGTGGGTATCTCTAATTTCAACTTAGATCCATAGATTTACTCATTACATACCCCTTAGTACTATTTGCACCCTTAACTTCACCTTGTGGGTCCCATTTGACCCATTTCCATATCCCAAGGAAGTGGGACCCACCTGTGTATTTCATGGTACTAGATCTTGTCATCTTATCTCATCATGTGGCCTAAATCTTTCATTGGTTGACACATAAGTCATTTCCTAAGCCCCTTTCAACCACATTTGAACTTCTAGGTCCACCTAACCTTGCATTGGTTTCCGTAAATTGTCTTTTACATATCCCTAAGAACCTTTGTTTGGGTCTAATCATCTTTGATTGGTCATAGCGTCTCCCGCTAGGTCTTGATTCATCTTGATCTAAAGTGAAGAGTGCCTCGGTTGACGTGACTCCCAGCTTGCATTAGGAACCGTGGCATCTCTTGGGTCACCTCTTTAGTTGTCCATCTCCTCTACCATCCCGGATGGGATACCACTAGGGACAACTACGAGTTGTGTGATAACAGGTCCCAAAAACAATTTCTCGGCAACATCGGCGAAAAAATCGGGAAAAATCGGCAAAAGTCGGCAAACATTAAAAAATACAAAATATATTCTTTTTTTAGAATTTTAAACATATAAAGCAACAATAACATCAGATAAACACATTGGAACATAAATATGGAGAAAGCACTGATATATATCATCATCATGTAGTCATGTCAAATATAAAATCATACATCAAAGTCGATATTGAATCCTGAAACACCATAGTTGTCCAATCAAGGACACAAAAGTAGATAACCAATACAAAATGACATCACATATATAAATGTATCTCAAGAAAACTAGTAGCTATCTATCTAATATCAATGTCCTCTTTCCCTTTTACGGGAAAAGGTCATGGGCCGTTTGTCAGGCCTGCCCCTAGCACTAGTAGTAGCAGCAGAAGACCCTGGCCCTGCATCTAACATCGGACGATGAGTGATGGATGGAGAACTAGCTGTATCAATCGATGTAGAAGATGGTGGCAATGCTAGCACATCACCCTCCGTGGTCTCTCGGACCTCCTCCTCCTCTTCCACCTCCTCATCCTCCTCCTCCTCCTCCGCATCCTCTGCCTGCCCTTCCTTTGTCTCCAGCCATGTAGGTGATTCCTCCATGATAGGAGTCTCAATCTCCACCCTCCACTTAGACAATATATCAATATTGTCTAAGGCGATGGCATCAACATCTGATACTTTCTCTATCTGTCTCATCCATAAGCGGAGATTGCAACGGACGTAGACCAAGTCATTGAGACGTGTGAACTCCTACCTATAAGAAGGTAATAAAAAAAATTATGAGTCTAGAGGTTCAAGTTTCAAAAATTAATAAAATATAATATGTGAGGATGATAGATTCATAAATTACATTAAATGCAATTCATTTGTTGAAAATTGAAATTCTAACCTTCTGCGTCTCTTTGCGTGTATTTTTTCAAACACACTCCAATTCCACTCACATCCTGAAGCGGTACATGTTTGGCTAAGAATCTTGATGGCAAATTTTCGTAAACTTGGTGTCCTTACACCATAGGTTCGCCACCAAGTAGCTACAACAGATAAGAAAGAACGAGAACTAAATTACATTTCATTGCATTGGAAAACTGAAATAGGAAATAAATCAATCATAATTCAAAATTTCAAATTTCAACTTTCAAATAAAAGTTTAACACTTTAATAATTTACCTGGCATATCAAATTGGTCCTGTCATGAATAGCATCAGCAAATCTAAATACTCCAGTACCATCCTGATACACCTCTATCTCGTGATTGATTGCATTGCGAGTCTCATAATAAGGTACCATCCTCTGAATACAAGTGAGGAGCCCCTCCAACACCTCTCCATCAAAATCAAATTTGCATTTGTAGGAAAATGCAGGGTTGAGGAAGAATGTTGCTACATGAATGGGTCTATGAAGCATCCCGGTCCATCGACTATCAATCAACTCCCATAACAGCATGTGCCTATTGTGCCCCGGGGGTACCCTTTCCCACATAATAATTTTGGATGGCCTCTTTGGCCCTATCCATGGCCTCATACAAATAGCCCATTGCGGGCTTATCACCATCAACAAGTCTCAGAACCTTTATCAAAGGTTCACTCAACGAGCACACTTCCTCCACACCTTCCCAAAAGGAGTCAATGTACACCAACTTGGCAATGGTTCTCCCATCCTCTCTCCTGTTGTAAGCACAAGCACGCCACTCATCACAAACAAACATTTGCTTCAACTCAAACTGACATTGAAGCAAGGACTGAAGAGTAATGAAGGTGGTGGCAAAACACGTGATTGCGGGATGCTTCAACTCCCTGTTTTTGGTGTGCCTCCTCATGAGGCTGAGAACAAAAGTATGGTTGTAAATGAACTTGGGGATGCTCCTAGCTTGATCAATCACCACCTTGATAAAAGGAATTTTCCCCATATCCTTGAGCATCAAATCAATACAATGAGCAACACATGGAGTCCAAAACAAAGTGGGGTGCCTCTCCATAAGCATTCTGCCAGCAGCCACATAATTAGCTGCATTCTCCGTAGTAACTTGCACAACATTGTGCACCCCAATATCCTGTAGGAACCCATCTAACAACTCACATAAGAACGCTGCATCTTTTACATATTGCAAGCACTAAAAATTTGAACCAATATTCTGTTGTTTCTCGAGACTCCGCTCCAGCCCACACGTCTTTGTGAAGAGCCTGCTTTGCCCAATTTCCAGACATTACTCCTTGTACCTCGTGGTATATCAGGAGCTCCCATTTTCCCTCTAATCAACTCATCCTTAATAATTCCTAAAATTGACCAAGAACACAATTACAAAACATTTACTTTTACAGCAGCATTTAACTTGACTACAAGGCACTGGTCTAAGATATTGGTTATCTGCTTTAAATTATATCTTGTCGTGATATTTATATTCATATGTGTTGTATAGTTATTTTATCTTGCAATGAGTCTTGAACAAATGTTGTAATTCCCAGAAAACTCCTAAATAACATCTTTCATCCAGAAGAACTAAGTATTTAAAGCCTTAGTAACATTAATAGGGTCTACCCCCCTTGGCTTCGTTAGGAGTTAAGCCTAAACAAAGGAGTCAAGATCAAGTGACAGTACTTGACTCAGACTTGCCCCCAAGGACGCATCTAGAAGCTTGAAGATTTATGTTGCGTTAACCCTAGGTGCGTAAGAGGCAGCAACACAAGTGTCTATTGGTTGATTTTAAATTATTAAAGCTTTAAAGTTGTTACGGGAACAGGGAAAACTCCAGAGATACCGTGAGGTACATGGAGCAATGTCCGGAAATTGAATGAAGGTGGCCCCTCACAAAGATGTGTGGGCTGGAATGGAGTCTCTAGGGAGGTGTTCAACACTGCACCAACAAGAGTGTAGCCTAACTGTGCCCTGAGGTCACCTCCCAGTTGTTCCCGCTTCTTCTGAGAAATTTGCCCACACAAAACTCAATAATCTCAGTGTCGAATTTTAACTATATGAGGGGTTGTTACTTTTATTAAGATGAGTTATTAATTAAAATGTGAGAATTTAAAGAATGGTTACAACTCTTTCTGATTTCCCACAGGGCCAAGCAAATGGCCGCAAGGGGAAAGAGCATACTTTGAGTTGTAGACCAAATGTTTATTTTGATTTACTTGCAGAAGCTAAATAACTGAAAACGGAAATGTTAGGCTAATTACTACAGGCAAACAGTTTTTTTCCGGATCATCCAATCACGTATTTACGCAAGGCCCTTTATGTGACGACGAGAGCATACTTCGGGAAAGCAATGCCGATTCGTTACTTTTAATCTACTTTGCGAAATAAAATAAAAGCATAAATGAATTATTTATAAGTATACGACCCTGCAGTGAAATGTGGTTTGTGTTTTGTCAGAAAAAATCAGACCAATAAAATTGACAATGCAAATCCCCCAGGGGGGATGAGGTTTGGGCGCTATGTAGCCCACTTGCTCTCGTTTAAAAGATATTATAATATTAGCTAAAAGAAACTGCCACTTAGTCCATTTAAACTTGGATCTAAGGGCTTACAATATTCTAGAATAAAAGCTTGAAGAAAGAGGGCCCACAGAATGTCTTTTTGGCACTTTTTGGCGAAAAACGACCAGAACTTCCTTCTCTTTTTCCTTGGACCAACTAAAAACCAGCAAGCTAATATGATTGGAAAATGATGGGAAAGAAGAAACAAAAATTGAAAAAAATTGTACTATAGAAAAATTTTGAAACATTTTTGAATAAGTACAAAATTTAGCTTAAGATCTAGTGAGAGATAAAGCTTCTTAAAAATGCTAAGATCTAACTATTTTAAATATGCTAAAGACAAGTAGATCTGAAATGATACGCTTGAATGATATAGATCTATTTCTCAAGCATCTAACAAAACAAAATTTGAAAAAGAGGGGGAGAAATTTTGTTTGAGAAGATGGATGAAGTTCTCAAGCCAAAGCTATATCCTTGTAATCGTTCTTGGGAAGCATCTGAAAGCAAAGTGTTAGCAAAAGAAAGGTGCCCAAAGAGAAGTAGACACAACCGAGTTCCAATCCTCTTTGTAGCCTTGTGATCTGCAGCTTAAGAAACAAAACTTGCGACAAAAAAATGTGAAATCCAGTGTGTTAGAATGAAAAGAAAACAAAAGAGCCTAAATAAAAACGAATATTGTTGGCTACTTCTATATCTCTTTAATTCTAAACACAAATAAGCAAGTTGGCAACTGCAAATGCTTATTTCTATATCCCATAAACTAGATCATACATATAATTGAAAACAAGAGAGAAAACAGACACAATATCACCTCATAAGCTCAATATCCAACACCAATACACAAGATGGACCTCCAAAGCCTTTCAACATGTACTCAAAATCGTATCAATTACAAACTAGCAGAGGTTTAATGCATCCATCATGAATAATGGAGCATTAGCCTTGCTTTTATAGAATGGGAGAGAGGGAAGGGGAGCACCTCATGAAGGGGGCGCATCACTCTTTTGGGAGCTAGATGGGTGAATTAGAGGAAAAGGAGGGATTGCCATGATATTTGAACAAAGGATGGGCGCCACCTCTCATGAGGTAGGCGCCATCCTCCTTGGGATCTCCACCCATCTACAAGAGGGCGCCACCTCACATTATTCGCTCTTCTTATCAGACATGCGCTCCACTCTAACCTTCACGTGGAGTATGATGGAGGTCACGTCATAAACTTGGACCATTCGCTATCCATGTCATGTGACATTTAAAACATATGCTTTATTACCTTACCTAAGTCGCCTTCCATATTGGACCAAATGCCAACTCAATTGGCACATGCAAATTGCATTTTTTAATACAATATTTTTTATATTATGGTGCAATTTGTCGCGCCATTAGCATTTACTTGTTGTTTTGTCGCCTCTTTAGGAAAAGATGTTCAGAGTGATGATTTAATCACTCGAAACATAGGAGAAGAGGGTGCCAACGTTAAGAGGATGCTCTAAGTGTGAAAACGAGCATCCCCACACCAAAATCCGACTCTAGACCCTACTTTTATTACAATTTGAAATTTTTCATTTAAACCATTAAACAATGGTCTAATTTTATGGGGAAAAAAAAAATTTCGGAATGAACTCAAACTCCTAGGGGACCTAGTGCATGTCCATACGACTTATTATTGATGGCTAACCTGTTAAAAATGCATAAACACATAGACTTTAATAACCTCCTAAGGTTCGACCACTATGGAAGATACTCCAGCATTGGAGGTGTGAGTGAAAAACTCAAGAATTATACGCCACTGAAGCGCATGCATAATTCTTAAGGAAAAGACACTCTAGAGTATTCCCTTGATAGCTAAACCTAAGGTAAGACAAGCCTTTTACAAAAGTATCATGCTTAGACCAACTTATTACAATTCCCCAATGGGGTTCTGGACATGAAAATTTTACAAAGGGCTAAGAATTTGCCCTGATGAACTTCTGAACTATGGCGATGAACAATGTAAGTTGCTCAAGTCTACTAAGGTTCAGAAGGAATCCACCTAAGTGCAACATCTGGCTCCAACTGTGGGACGCGTGAATGATATGATCTTTAGAGCTGGAAATCATGCGAGAATCTAGAATCTTCCGGTTTCTGCATGACACCAAAAG
The DNA here is from genome assembly GCA_027924585.1 of Larix kaempferi. Lineage (NCBI taxonomy): Eukaryota > Viridiplantae > Streptophyta > Pinopsida > Pinales > Pinaceae > Larix > Larix kaempferi. The sequence continues at coordinate 13,848,061 of BSBM01000370.1, forward strand.
TGCATTAATCACATGTATATAAAAATTAGCCAAATGAATCATTAAGTTGCATGATATTGTACAAAGCATAATATACAAAAATAATATACATGCTATGATACAAAACTAGTATACAAAGGTACTTGTTATCACACAACTTGTAGATGCCTCTTAAGGTGATCCTATACAGGACAGTAGAGCAGATGGGCAACTAAAGAGGTGACGTAAAAGGGCCTCGATCCCCAAGATGGATCTGTTGTCACGCCAATCGAGGTACTCTTCACTTTATGTTATCAAGCCCTAGATAATAATGGGTGAGACCCAGATCAACTCTCAACAAGAAAGGTCTAACCAAAACACCAAATCAAGCCAGATAACTGAAATACGTAAGGTGTAAGGTATGATGAACCCTAGATCTATGGATGAAGTCACAAGGTGAATTAAAGTTGGATCAAGAGGCTTAAAGGATATAAATATTGATCCAATGTGAAAGTACAAGTGACTTATGAGTTTCGAAGCTAGATCTAGCAAATGAGAGAGATTTCTCCTGCCTAGGGAAACGTGTCCAAGGTAGAAGGGTTCAGATCACGATGAGGCTATTTAGTACCTTTAGATGAGACTTGATGAAGAATATGAGAGTGTCTTAGTTTAAAAGTCAAAAACCGACATCAAACAACTCAGAAAAATGGCTAAGTCTGGAAGTGTCCATGGGTAGAAGAACAATGCCTAGGGAAATGGGCATGATGGAGTCCCTTAGGGGTGACGCCCTAGGAAACCCACTTGGGGCTAGGCCTTAAGGTTAAAACCCAGAAATCATTTGCCACGATTTTAAGTTGTTTGAGCTAGAGAATTTTTAGAAGTTTCTACAGTTAGGGTTTTAGTAGAAAATTCAAATGGCCAACGGTTTAGAAATTCAAATAAAATAAAGCAAGTGTAGATCTTACCAGAAAAATCTTGAGGATGATGATCTATTCCTCCCCGATCAATTTGAGGTGATTTGTCTGAGTATACAAGTGAAAACAATTTTCCCAAAGAAGCAAGTGCGCCCTCCTCTCCTGCACAAGCAAACTACCAAAGCTAGATTTGATGCATCAAGATAAAATGACTGTAAAAACATGAGACATATCAAATGGAAATCAAAGATCAAAGATACTATTGAACCCCCTGATATTAGTTGGTTCAAAAGAACGAGTTGAGGAGCCCCCTGCAAAAACGTCCAAGTGAAGTCGCCCTCCTGCAATTAAACACTAATTCCACGAAATATTTTGGATTTGCTATCATATCCATAGTAGTCGACCTACCATGATTTGTAGAGCAGATTCCTGTATATTTTTAAGCCAGGCCTTTACATAGTTTTGATGAAATCATCCTATGATGAGGAGTACTTTTGATGATCACTCACAGTTCAGAGCAGCCCCAAAGCAGATATGACAAGCCTTATGCCAAGATTGAGCCTCATGACCTCAGATTTGATGACCTTGGTGACCATTTACATTCCATACAGAGCAGTGCAGTGCCCAGAGTTTTCAGCAGCAGTGTTTCCAGAGACTATTGGATGATCCAGATGGCAGGTACTGGTATATGGCCCAACAGGTATATAGTGTGCATTGGTTATGATTGTTTTTCTCTTTTGCTCATCATAGTAGCTTGACTTGGTATCTAATAGTCATGATCTAGAGGTATATATATGTGTGTGTGTTATATGAACATGGTTGCTTAATGATTATCTAAATGGTCTAATTACTCAGAATTAGAAGCTCTTGTTTATACTCATTGATTTTACCCTCTTAGTAGTATGTGTTGGATTTTGTGCAACTTTGGAAGATATTATTCATTATATTTTATTGTACTTTTATTTTACTTGATTATACCTCCTAAGGGAGATGACCTGGATGTAATTATTTATGTAATCACACGTAAGAGTTAATGTAAACCTTGGGGTGCAAATAAACAAAAGAAAATTATTAAAAATAAATTATTTATTGCCCCCGGGTGAAGTCGGCCCAGTTAGGGAATTTCTAGTTTTTGCACTTGTATAAATAAGAGGCTAGTGCACCTCATTAGCTCATTCACTCACTTAGCAAGTGCGCATCACTTGGAGGGGGTTGATTTCGCATCACTGGAAGGAGGAAGCTTATTTGGGGCATCTACTTGTGAAAAATACTTACACATTCTTTCTCTTTTTCTTATTTGTACTCTGATCTCGGAATTATCATCTCTCTACGAAGGTTGTTGGGTTTTCTCCCATTTGGGTTTCCCAGGTCAAACTCTATGTTGTTGTTTTGTGCTTTGTCTTGCATCTAGTGATCTTGGTTATGCATTTATGTTTTATGCTATGAATGTATGAAATTTAACAGTATGGACGTGATCATTCCCACCATTAATGGCTTGCTAGCTTTGGAATCACCTTTCACTTTCTCCATCCATTCGTTCTCTCCCATCTTTGGTTTTTACCCCGACTTACACCTCAGCTTGTGATATGAAGGACCTCCCCATTTTTGCCTCTGTGTTAGATAGCATCCCTGTTAGTTTGTGTCTCAGCTCTGAGTTGGCAACAGAACTTACCGAAGCCTTGATCCTTCTGGGCCAGGAGAACCCGCTGGTGTTGGTTCCTGAGCTTAGGTGAGTTGGATTTGATACCTTGACATCTATGGTCGGTTTCCCCCGATGTTTGGTCCTGATTGTGGATAATCTCCATATTTTCTTGAGTTGTGTTGGCTAAACCTGAAGCAAGTTGTACTACCATCATTACATGCATATGGAAGCTATTATCTTATCTATTGTGCAAGCCCATGGAAACAAATTAAAACTGTGCTTCTCAGCACAATGAAAGAGGGCTATAGAAATTGATATGTTAAAGTACCCTGGATGCAAGCTGCAACTAGTTGTGCTTCTTAGCACATGCAAAATCCAAAAAGGGTCATAAAGGCCTTAAAAGCAGTGGTTAAATGTATGCTAAATCCAAAGACTGTTGGCCATGATTAAGTGTAATGATTAATTTCCTCACGGGACCTACAAGTTAGGATGTGAGATGGAGTAAGGTACAGTTAATTCTAAGTGTACCCTAGAACCTCAAGTCACGGTTAGCTATGCACCTAGTTACGGCGGTTCTAGCAAAGATCCTCGGGGAGTTGTTTCAGCTTGGATGTGAGCTGTAGACATTTGCCAAGGTTGAAAAAGCACCTCTCTAAACAACTCATTCCATTTGTGAGACACTGCCAATCCCTATGTGTTTATTATCCAACATATGCTTAAGTGTGTATTCATTTTCCCTCATCTGAAGTATCACAGTGTTGAGTCAATCAAGTCATCCCCTTATCCTAGCCTTGCATTCTTCACCCTCACCCTTTGCTAGCAAAATGTTCACGTCTATGAAATGAGTATATTCTTGAGGTTCTATTTTGAGTAAACGATTATTTAAACTTATATTTGATGTAATTATTGATTAACCACCAGTGAAATGATGCTTCTTACTTTCAGTCTTGCTATTAGAATGATTAAAAGAGCATACATTATCCATTTGCGCTTGCAGCATCAAGCATTTCTAGCCTAGGTCATATTTTGATCAGTCTTGACCTGGTCAAACCCAGTTTGACCAAGTCAACCACAGGATCTGAAATGAGTTTGGACCAGTGATGTTCGAGGTTAATGATTTATGGTCCTTTGATGCCCCTTTGATGGTTTCATGCGGCAGACACATGTTTCACTTAATAGTTTGATGGATTCTTATAGTTATTATTATTTACAAACCATTATTTTTATTTGTCCGGGCATGGTTGAGACTACAAATTGATTATCCACGTAGCCACAGGGTGTATGAGTATTCATCTCTAGTGCATATGGACCTTTTGAGTCCTCTGGTACACTCAGATTTCAGTTACAGGCACTGTCGGACGAGATTTCACTCAGATTGTCACTTTTCCACAGATTTGCCATTATAAAATGGCGTGGCAGCACAGTTGGATTATTATTTGGTTCACCTAGGGCCTATGTTGCGTGGGAGCGCTCCCTACCCCCTCGATCCCGCTCCCGAAGCTCGCTTCCTTCGAAAGCTCGCTCCCAAAACGCTCCCAATTTTGGGAGCACGCTCCCGAGGCGCTCTCTACCTCTCCTATACTAAAAGCTCCTTTACTAGGTTGATCATCTGATGACAATGTTAGAAGTTATAACTACTAAATGATTGATGTTATATGGTTTCATCGATGTTTTCTATAACTAATTGAACATCGTACATGTTTTTTAAATATAAATCCATCAAAATTTATTAAAATATATACTATATAAAAAACGCTCCCAAACCAGGAGCTTTTGAAAATTTCGCTTTTCGCTTCGCTCCCACTGCCTGCTTCCTGCTCCCGCTACACGCTCCCAACAGCATAGCCTAGGGCGCTACAGAGGGAGTATGGGGTCCAGCCACTTGTTATTACCATATAGCCATACCCCCAGACACTTTGGTACAGTCATGTTTGTGCCCCAGGCACCAAGCAGAGAGCTACAGGCATTTCATTGATTTACAAGTGATTTTCCGAGGATAAAAAATGGAAAAACATGGTCATTGAGGAAATCGATTTGGGCAAATGAGGCAAGGAAATGGCATGAGGTTTGTTCCGAGGTCATTCACGATGCATCCCACAACTTCCGAGACAGCTTTCATCATTCAGTGGGATCCACACACACTCTGGGGCTTTATTTTGATGTATTATTCAGCTATGGAGGGGGCCACGATTTGGTCACTTGGTCACTTTGACATGTTATTGAGTCATATCTTATATCATTGTGCCATGGGGTGATGCTAGTGAAGGACATTAATACCTCTTAGTCCCACCATGTGCTTGTTATACTTGTCCTGGTCATCTTTTATGTGGTGTGACCCCCCTAGGGCCACTTTAGTGAGTGCGCACCCCCTCCTTACTGAGTTGATCCATGTGTTATTGCTCCGGCTCATCATAGCCGTCGATTGTATTATTTTTATCTTTTGATCTCCACCACTCGTTTATAAAGTGGTTAGGGTTTTCGTCTCTCTCATTCCTATTTAAGGAAGAGACCCCCTCATTGTAAAGGCACCTTTTGGCTCTGTTATCACATTTATAGTAGCTGGGCTACCATACATTATTTTTCTGATTCCAGTACACTATTCAGCCAGTTCCCTTACATTTGAGATGCTGAGATGAGCATCTATATTGGATCACTATCAGATTGTGGACAGCAGTGTATATTCTCCATGCCATGACTGAGTCTCAGGACACTCAGAGAGATGACCGATGTAGCCATCATACCATTGGTACAAAGCAGTCAGTAGTGCCCAGATCCACAGCAGCAGTTTTAGAGGACAGATGATGGTACAGGTTGATGAGCATTCAGGGATATGACTCAGCAGGTATATCATTGTGTTATGGTTATATTGCTTTTATACTTATTCTTATAGCATGTCTTAGCACTTAGTGTCATGATCTGGCGATCATATAGATATGTGGACCTGGTTGATCTTATTATATATATTACATTGTCCCTACTCAGACTTAGAAGTTCACTATTCATACTCATTGGTATTACCCTCCTTAGGGAGAATAGAGGTGATCATTCCACCATACCTTGGCTTGCTAGTGTCGGCTCCATTATTCATTGTCTTCATCCATCCATTGCCTACCTTTTAGTTTATCACCCTGACTTACTACTTGACTAGTGACATGGAGGATCTTTTCCCCATTGTAGCCTCTGTATTGGATGAGCTTCCTTGTTTATTGTGTCTCGGCTCTGAGTTGGTGACAAAACTTGCCTATGGTGAGTTGGAGTTCCTTGTGAATTCCCCCTAGTCACTAAAGTTGTGTTGGCTAAACCTTAAACTTTTAGTGCTGCCATGAATACAAAATCTGGAAAAATGAAATGCTATATCTTGTATGAAAAGCCCATTCATGCAATGTGTTTCTAAACACACATGAATGAAAGGCATGCCAAATGAAAATGGCCATGAAAATAAAATGTTATATCTTTTGGAAATGTAAATACCTAGGTAAACAAGTTGTCCATGACACACCTAGAAGTGCTCAGGTAAACAAGTGCCTTAAAAACACACCTGCAGCAGACAGCCTAAAATAAATGTAAATCTATGCAATGTGTTTATAAACACACATAGATCAAGGCTATGGAAACTTCAGGCCCCAAAAGCAATGGAACTTAAATGCTATATCAAAACAATTGCTGTCCTTATTTGTATTATGGATTCTGCGCATCTGTTAAAGGTGAATAAACCCTCTTTGAACAACTCATCCATTTGTGAGACACCGCCATTCCCTGTGTTGTTGCTCATTCAGTATATACTACGGTGTGTTTTCCCTCTCCCTTTGCCAAAGTGTCACAAAGTTAAGTCAGTCAAGTCATCCCTTACCCTAGCCAGTTATTTTAGCCTTCACCCTTCACTAGCAAATTGATCACAGCTATGAAGTGAGTATGATCCTGAAAGTCTAACCTGAGTAATAATAATAATTAATGACATTATATATTTGGACTTAGATCGCCAGTAATGATTACTTTGTGTTATAATTGTTATTTGAATAAGTTGTAGAGCATGCATTAACCTTGGACACTTTGCAGCAGCTTTTGATGATGGTCTGAGTTATATTGGGTCATGTTGACTTGGTTAGACCAAGGTCAACCATAGGGCATGAGATGGTTGGACCTTATGATGATATGGATAGATGATATATGGTCTACATGATGATTCTATGCAGCAGCTATAGGGTTATGATGATGATTCTTGGTTTACAGTAGTGTTTGGTCATTTACAGATTATTATTATTGGCCCTGTTCCGGTATATTGGATATATATTTTGATCATGCAGAGACTCATATGGTGTATGAGTACAATTCTTGGGTGGATTTGGACCTTCTTAGTCCAATGAGACAATTTGTTTTCAGTTCCGGGCACTTACAGTGATGATTTTGCCTCAGTAGGCTGTCCTAGTGCAGTTTTGGTCTGTCGGAGGCCCTGTCAGAGCAGATGTGATTTTTATCCGGTTGACCTAGGGCGTTGATGATGGAGGGGGTGGTCCAGCCACTTGTTTTTACCATATTACCCCCCTCCCAGACACACTGGTGCCCTCACCTTGACAGCGCAGGCACTCCAGGAGGCAGTTTGGGGCAGTTTCACGCTTCCCGAGGCATTTGAGGATTGGTAGAAATGGCTATTGAGGAAATCGATTTGGGCTACTGAGGCAATGTTATGGCATGGGATGATCAGTGATGATAGATCGGGGTCCTCCACACCTCCTCTAGCAGTTTCAGCTTCATCGGGGCCCGCATCCATCACTTATGGCACTTTCTGAGGATTTCTGAGGTCTTTTTGAGGCCTACGATTTGACCATGGAGGCACGATTTGGTACATTGAGGATTATTTTATGATTATTGTGCTATGGGGATTGACCAAGGAGGGATAAAATTACCCCTTGGACCCACCATAAGCCCCTTATTATATTTTGTCATCATGATTTGGTGGGATTCCCCTCTTCTAGGGCGATTTTGTCCACTCACATAATATTTTATTAGTGATCCATGTATTTTATTGTTGAGCTCATCTCAACCATTGATTAGACATTTGTATCTTTTAATCTTAGCCACTCATTCAAAAAGTGGTTAGGGTTTTGGTGCCTCTCCTTCCTATTTAAAGGAGAGAGCCTCTCATTGTAAAGGGACTTTTGGCTCTGGATTATTGGAATAGAAATTATTATTGCATCTATCTCCAGTGTTGTGGTGAATGTTTTTGGTGTTCGTTCGTTGGTTCTTCCTTTGCACTGAGTTATTGGAGATCTTGTTTGCCATATATTTTGTACCACGTTTTTGCATCTACAGGTGGAGGCCGATTTGCTTTGAGGAGGAAGTATTGGTAGGGGAAGACTCTCCCTACTTCTTCTTTGGATCTCTTCGTTGGTAACAGGGAGTATTACTGTCCCGGGACCTTCTATTTCATGTTACTATTGCATTTCTCTTGTATTTCTTCCATACTTGATCTTACTGATTGAATCGCTATTCCTTGGTTGGACAGGTAGAGGAAGTCGCACTTGTGGGCTAGGGCATCATTTCGGCAAGCAAAATCAACAATTTTTCATTTGATCTCTACGGGAATCTTCCTCAACATCAAGACATCTCATTCACATCACTCAGGTATGATCTCAAGGTAAGTTCTATCTCCATGATCTATCCAATTGTCTAAAACAATTAAAACCCTAATTAATCAAAACCCCATTTTTACATTTTCTCAGATCTACTTAGATCTAGTGGGTTGTTGGGCATAATATTGAAAACCCACCTCTATAGCATCCACGGCATCCCGGATCTATAGTTTGGTGAGGATTGGCTTCCGTTTGACCCCCTTCCCAAGCCAACTTAGCTTCTCCCAAGCAAGGCGCACTTCTTGGTGGTTGTGAATTGACCTAGATCTAGGTGGTGGGTAGTTGAGATCCCGCTTGATCCATAATCTACACATCGGATAACCTACCCCCAGATTGTCACTTTTCTGATTTTCACCTTGTGGGCCCTATTCCACATTTTAAGGGATTTAATCCCCATTTTGGACCACTAGGTGTACTTAAACTCAGATCTAGTAAGATCTAACCGTTGGATTGCCGTGAAATTATAGATCCACACTCCTACTTGACCAACCTACCCGGATCTAAAGTTTGGATGCCATCGGACTTGTCTTGACCCACCTAACCCACATTTTTGGCCTCCTTGGGTAAAGTCGCACCACCTTGGAGAAGTGAGTTGACTCACTTCTAGGACATGGGTACTTGAGATTTTTGGAGATTTGGAACCGAAATAATTCAAAACCTAGGTCTAGGGTGTCATCTTGTTAAATCTTGCCTTGGGGACAGCATTCCTTATTTTAAGGGATTGTGGTCCACTTTGGTCAAACCTAGATCTAGACCTATTCATCCATCAAGACCTTAATTGCCCACTTGTCTCATGATATAGGAGTCCTTAATCACAAGTCAACCCCACTTTGACCCCATTATCCCAATTCCCAAGGCACTGGTTGTTCTCCAAGTCAATTCGACTTTCTTTGTTGGATTAACTTGTGGTTTGACCTTTGCATGGTGAACTAAACCCTTGAAGCCATCATGTATCATGGTCAAGCTTGTCACTTGTACTAGTTAGCCCCAATTCATCCCCTAAACTACCCTACATTGGACACAGTTCCCAAGGCAGTGGATCTTCCAACATTGAACTAGTACTTTAATCCTAGATCTCATTTCGAATACTTTCAGTCACTCTCATATCGACAATGAACCAAAGCTACACTCTTTGAACCCCTCACTTGTCTTGTGACTCCAACCTAAGGTCTAGGATAAACCATACACCTAACTTCACGTAGAAATACCCTGATTTGGTGTCTTGGTTTTGATCTCTCCTGTCGGGAGTAGATCGGGTCTCCCCCTTTGTTGTCTAGGCTAGATAACATAAAGTGAAGGTTGCCTCGACTGGCGTGACAACCATATATTGGAGGTCGAGGTGATCGTGGTTGCACCTTTTGAGTTGCCCTTCCCTATTGCCATCCATGACTGGATATATCCATAGGGGTAACTACAACTTAGGTGAAAACAGGCTCTTGAACTCTTGAAATAAAATATTATTTTGCAGATCTACTTCTCGTGCTTTGATGAATGTTCTTGTACATGATTATACATCTTTTCTTTAGACATCTAAGTGCTTTACAGGTGGTTTTCAACATCTTCAGAGGGAAGCCAAATTCATCTTTTGCAGGGGTGCGAATTGCTTGGAGGGACGATGCAGGGGTTTCCCCCATCTTCTCTTGGGCATGACGTTTTCATCTTGAAGGGAGTTTGTCAATTGTGCTTCGTCCATTGATTAATTTCTTTTGATATGTCGTGCATAGCTCATCTTTTATCTGTGGATCAAATCTAACTTAGGTAGTTTGAATTTGCAGGTAAAGGAAGACACTTTTCCTCTTTGGGCTAGGACGTTTTTGCTTGAAACCACTTGGATATTGCTTAGAATTGTAACTAGACGAAATGATCATCAATGTAATTGGTGGCCGCAAGCATTTGGGATAAGATCTACAAGGTACGTATTGGTTTTCATGCATTTTACCCATTGGTCACTTCAAACCCTCATTGATTAAAAGTTAAAACCCTAGTTTTATAGATCTTGCGATAATTTGGGCTTGATAACTAAAACACACCTCTTAATTAATTAAAGAACCTTAGAGACCAACTTTGGTGGAAATCCAACTCCATTTACCGCTCAATCCAAGGCATTGGCCATCTCCTAAGGGGGGCGCACTAGTGGGGTTTTAGTCTTTTTCCAGATCTATCATCTAGGTGTTGCTATTTTGTCTTTCAAACTTCAGATCTGTTAGCCACCCTTCTAGTGCCTTTTCTATCTTAATTTCACCTAGCGGGCCCCATTTCACTCATTTTCCCTAAATCAAGTGTGGGCCCCACTTGGGTCTTTTACATTGGCATTAGATCTATCTAGATCTATTCATCTAAATCATTAAGTGGCATAATCATACCTTGGTTGAGCATTTACTCCTTGCATAAGCCTCCTCAACCAAGCCCTAACTCCATTGTCCACTTGTTTTTCCTATATCTAGATCTACTTACTCTCGATCCCTCTCTCTTTCTCATTTTTCATTTCCCTAGAAAGTCTAGAGTAGGTTTGCTAACCCTCTATAGCTAGCTAGGGTCTGCCCCTTGATCTTGCATCCACTAAATCTAAAGTGAAGAGTGCCTCGATTTACATGACAACAATTTATCCTTGGGAATCGTGGCCCTCTTAGGTCACCTCTTTAGTTTCCCAACACCTCTACCATCCTACATAGGATCATCTTTTGGGGCAACTACAAGTTGTGTGATAACAGGATCCACAACAAATTCTCAAATGCTAAGAGAAATAGATTTTCCAATCACTATCTAAGAACATCCAACAAAGAAAATCCAAGCGCCTCTACAAATATTTCTTCTATTACGAAAGCTCAAGAGCTAAAGTGTTAGAAAGTGACAACAAGGAAGGTCTTTTTGCATTGCATGTGTCCTTGCATGCAGAAGACTTAAATAAAAAAGCCAATTGTATTTAATGTATTTTTCCTAAGTTTTACTTTGGAAAATATATAATAGTGATCTAATTATTAATCGACTTAATGGAACACTTTTTTATAAAGTGAAAGTGAAAAATATTTAAGTGATGGCTAATCTAATCTTGGCCATTGATCTCACCGGAGGATCTCATCCATTGATCCATAGTGAGATTAACTTTTTTCGCTTAGCCAATGAGTTAAAGGAGGATCAATTGGTGGAGAGGACACACACATTCCAACAGAGAGATTCTTGCTCATAGTTGTCAGCTGGAGAGTGAGAGAGAGCACATTTGCAGAGGAGTTTTACAGAGAAGAAGACAGAGGGATAATCATCCAAAAGAAAGAGGTCGTACGGATCAGAAAGGAGGCCGTAAACCAGCAGAGAAACCGAACAACAATTCGACCGTACAACAGAAGCAGAGGAGGCCGTACAGGGTGACGTAAGCCGTATGGAACAGTCCGTATAGTTGACGCAGTAGCCATACGATTACGTATTGCTGACGCAGGCAGGTCGTACTGCTGACGCAGGAAAGCCATATAGGTTGGTGAGCTTACTCAGTGATTCGTAGAGGTCGATTTTGCCAGGTTGGGCAAATCGATTTTCTAGATTGTATTGTTCCATATTTTCTTAATAAAATATCTTCTTAGACTGCTGCACCAATTTTCCCATCTTGGGTTTTGTCCGGGGGTTTATACCCAAAAAGATTTTTGTCTATTGTGTGATTGATATTTCTCTCAGTGTTTTATTTCTGCTGCATTTTATTTTGGTGAAGAAATCCATGTGTGGTTAACAATAAAAATTTGGGTGCATTAATTAATCCAACTACTCTAGCCCTATAGTGGATTTTAAGGAAATTCACACAAAGTCCCTTTACAATGAGGGGGGTCTCTTCCTTAAATAGAAATGAGAGAGACCAAAACCCTAACCACCTTTTGAATGAGTGGTTGATATTAAAAGATACATCAATGATAATCAATGGCTAAGATGAGCCCAAATACAATACACATGGATCAACTCAAAAATAGAGGGGGCGCACTCACTAAGACGCCCTAGGGGGACGCACCACATGACAAGTGACTGGAACTCATGACATAAGCACATGGTGGGGCTAGGAGGTGTAACATGTCCTTCTTTAGCATGACCCCATGGCACAATAATATATAATAACTCAAAATAATATCATAATGTGACCACATGACCAAATTGTGCCCCCTCAATGACATAATAAAATCCCCAAATAATAGCCTGGAGTATGTGTGGACCCCACTAAATGTTGCAAGTTGTGTCGGAAGGTGTGGGATGCATCACAAAATTCCTCTGAACAAACCTCATGCCAAGTCTTTGCCTCAATTTCCCAAATCGAATTCCTCAGTAGCCATTTCTTCCATTTTTCATCCTAAGAAAATCACCTATAAAATAATAGAATTCTTGTATCTCTCTGCCTGGTGCCCTGGGCACAAATATGACTGCACCAAAATGTCTAGGAGCATGGTAATATGGTAATAACGAGTGGTTGGACCCCATACTCCCTCTATAGCGCCCTAGGTGAACCAAAATAATCTCAAAACATGCTAACAGGCCATTTTATATGGCAAATATGCAATAAAGTAATAATCTGACCATAAACTAATCTGAAAGTGCCTGAAACTGATATCTGAGTGTGCCAATGGAATCAGAAATCCCAAATGTAGTAGAGATGAGTACTCATGCACCATGTGACCACCTGGATAATCATCTGTAATCTCAACCATGCCCGGACAATAAAAAATAATGGTCTGTAAACAATAATAATAATAAAAATCCATCAAACCATCATATGAAACCTGTGTCTGCTGCATGGAACCATCAAGTGTGCATCATATGACCACAAATAATCAATCTCAAACATCATCAGTCCAACTCATCTCAGATACCGCAGTTGACTTGGTCAAACTGGGTTGACCAGGTCAAAACTAATCAAAATAAAGACCCAGGCTCAAACTGACTGATGCTCCAAGTGCAAATGGATAAGATATGCTCCTTTTATTATTTCAATAGCAAGACTAAAGTACAAAGTAGCATTTCACTGGCGATTAAGCAGTAATATATCAAATATAAGTCTAGATTAAAACAATCATATACTCAGAGAAAGACCCTCAAGTGTATACTCAATTCATGGACTTGACCATTTTGCTAGAAATGGGTAAAGGTGGAAAACCCAATGCTAGTACAAGGGAATGACTTTACAAACTTCAACACTGTGACACTTTGGATAAAGGGAAAAGGGGAAATCACCTAAGCATACGTTGGACAGAAAACACACAAGGAATGGCGGTGTCTCACAAATGGACTAAGTTGATTTGAGGAGTGTCTATTCACTTTAGCAAATGTCTACAACTCACATCCAAGCTTGAACCAACTCTATGAGGATCTTTTCTAGAACCACTGTGACTGGGTGCACAGCTAACCGTAGCTTGAGGTTCTAGGGGACACTTAGAATTAGCTGTCCCTTACTCCATCTCACATCACAACCCGTAGGCTCCGTGAGGAATTAATCATTACATTTTATTATGGCCAGTAGTCTTTAGATTTAGCATACATTTAACCAATGCATTTTAAGGCTTATGACCCTTTGGATTTTGCATGTGCTTAGAAGCAAAACTAATCGCAGCTTTTATCCAGGGTGCTTTACACTTTATTTCATAGCCCTCTTTCATTGTGCTTAAAAGCACAGTTTTATTTTATAATCATGGGCTTGCATAGAAGATATAACAATCAATCATATATGCATGTAATGATGGTAGTACAATTTGCTTCAAGTTTAGTCGACACAACTCAGGCAACTAGGGGGATTATTCACAATCAGGACCAAACATTGGGGGCAATCGACCAGAGAGGTCAAGGCTTCAAATCCAACTCACCTAAGCTCAGGAACCAACACCAGCAGGTTCTCCTGGCCCAAAAGGATCAAGGCTTCAGTAAGTTTTGTTGCACAACTCAGGGCCCAAACACAAAACAACAGGGAGTCTATCCAACATAGAGGCATAAGTGAGGATGTCCTCAGTATCACAAGTTGACGTGTAAGTCAGGAAAATCAAATACGAAAGAGAACGGATGGATGGGGAAAGGTGGCAGGTGATGCCATGACTAGCAAGCCATAAATGGTGGGAATGACCAAGTCCATACTACTTAAGAGGGTGAGACCAACGAGTATACACAAGAAATTATGATTCTAAGCAATTAGACCACTTTAATTCCAAACAGTCAACCAATAACCATATCTATATATAATATCGCCAGATCATGACCACTAGATACCTAGTCCAACTACTAAGATAAGAAAGAGAGAAAAAAGTATCTAATGCACAACCATATACATGCTGGGTCATATACCTGTGTCTTTCATCTGAACCATCCATTGTCACTGGAACACTGCTGCTGTATAACTCTGGGCACTATCACACTGCTCCGTATGGAAGGAAATGGCCACCTCAGTCATCAGATCTAGGGTCATGAGGCTCAATCATGGCATAAGGCCGTAATATCTTCTATGGGGCTGTTGAAAGTATGAGTGATACTGGGATAGATGCTCATCAACTGTTGATCTCAAGCATCTCATAGTAAAGGACTGGCTTGCTGCTGCCGAAACCACACCCAAGGCTTATCCCAAAAGAAATCTTCAAGCTGCTTAGGTGCGTTCCTTGGGTGGCAAGTCTCGAATCAAGTACTGTCACTTGATCTTGACTCCTTTGTTTAGGCAGAACTCCTAACGAAGCTAGGGGTAGTCCCTACGAGTTACTAAGGCTAATTAAGCTTTAGGTTTATGACTAGGTAAGTTTTTTAGGAGTTTTGAATAAGATTTAACTGGAAGAAAAAATCAATTGCAGAATATAAATTACGATCAACAGCATAAGATAGATATAAGTAATATAAGATCTGATAAAAAAGTTTGAAATACTGTAAACAAGATCAGTGCCAAACAATGGAGTCGAAAAATGTGTGCTTTTGTATTGTAAACATTTTGCGAGTGCTTCTTGGTCAGTTTTATTTTATTATGAGATGGGATTTGATTACAGGAAAGGGGAGCTACATATATACCATGAGGTACAAGGAGTAATGTTTGGAAGTTAACTAAAGGTGGCTCCTCATGAAGACGTGTGGGCTGGAATGGAGTCTCGAGAGCGATGTTCACCACTACAACAACAAGGGTGTAGCCTAACTGTGCCCTGAGGCCGCCTCCCAGTGGTTCCCGCTTCTCCTGAGAAATTACCCCACACAATAATTAAGGTGTGAATGTCAGATTTTCACTATGTTTAGGGTTGTTAATTTTATTAGTATGAGTTTTTATTAGATGTGAAAAATTAAAGAGTAGTTGCAACTCTTTTTTATTTCCCACAGGCCCAGGCAAATGCCCGCAAGGGGAAAGAGCATACTTAGAGTTGGAACTAAATGTTTATTCTGTTTGATTGCAAAAGGTAAATAACTAAAGTAAAGTGTTGTGCTAATTACTACAGGAAAGGAGTCTATTTCTTGATCATCCGATCACGTACCCAGGAAAATCCCTTTATGTGACGGCGCGAGCATACTTTGGGAAAGCAATGACAAGTTCGTTACTTTGAAGCAAAAAAGAATAAACTAAAACAAAATTCATGATGCTTAAAATTTGAAAGTATACAGCTTGTTGTGTGTGTGATTGTGTTTAAATAGAAAATAAGACTTGTTAGAAAAAATCACGCAATAAAAAAAATGCAAAATCCCCCCGGGGGGGTGGGATGTGGGTGCTCGGTAGCCCACTTGTACTTCTTTTTAATCACTTGTTGCAATCTAGAAATGCTTGTGATCCCTTGTAGAATGGGATCACCACGCTTACAATTTTTTGGAAAAATAAGCTTATTGAACAAGAGAGGTCTTGTGATGCTCTAGATGGACAAAACTTCGAAAATTCGTTAGATTTTCTCTCTTTTTTCTTAAACCTACTAAAAACCAATGAGTTATTAGTTCAAAAAAGTGCCCAAAATACTTTGAAAGTGTTTTTGGACAACCAAAAAAATTACTAAAAATTTGCAAAAAAGAATTCTAAGAGTAAAATGCAAAAAAAATGAACACAAGAAAGCAAGCTTTCTTGTGGATCTTGGCTTGCCTTTTGGGACAAGCAATGAAAACACTTTAGATTTGCTAAATATGAACTTATGATACCCAAAAAAGAAAGCTAATCTAACAAGCCTTTAGATCTACAAATGATTGACTTGTAAAAGAAATACTTTCTTGAAGCTAGATCTAGCTTATGAAAACATACTTAAAAGAAATCAGCTTATGATCTTCTTGAAAGAAACTAATTAATATTAAGCATGTAAAGAACAGTAACCAGAAAAGAATTTCATTTAAAGAAGGGAGAGAAAGTAAAAAGCCAACGCCTTTTTGAACTTGGGCAATGGAGTTGTTCTGGTGGCGTTGAGAAAGACTATGTCCTCTTCACAAAGAATTCAGAGAATGAAGCAATCAAATTAGTTCCTCCATCAATCCAAATTGAAGCGCATGTAAAAGAAACCCTTACACTTGCCAAACAACTTGTCAAATCCATTACTAAAACTCAAATCGAAGATGAGAAGAGCATACATACAAACTATTAAGCATGCAAATTCCCTATCTTACACATAAGTATTTTAAATGAGAAAAGAAACTTCTTTACTCACCCCTATCGATTAATACTAATCCTTCCAAGGCTAATAACTGACAAGTAAAGCAAATGCAAAAGAAACTCTACAGTTACCTCAGAAAACACAAAAGACAGTGATCATCAAACTTGGGCCAAAGACACCATAATAGACCTCCAAAGCCTTTTATTTATCAAAAGATTCAACACCGAAATTGTACATGAGCAGAGGTTCCACCATTTTCCCCCTTTTGAAATGATGGAGAGCATCGCTTTTATAGCATAATGAGATATGGGAGGGGCAAATTACCAAGAGGGAGCGCACTCCTTTGAATGAGGGATCACATAGTGGTAGATCCGTTTGTGTGATATGGAATGAGATTTGCTTTCAAGGAGGATGGGCCACCTCCCAAGGGGTTGGCGCATGCCTTTTGGATTGTCCACCATGTAATGTGGTAGCTCCACCTTGCAAAAGTCAAGCACATGAAGGGGATGATGCATCCCTTCTTTTGTGCGATTGCTCTCCATGGATTCGACCCCCTTTAACCACGTGCTTTAAACAACTCACTAAGTCGCCTTTCACTTGGGATGGGATGCCAACTCATTTGGCACATGCCCATTGACCTTTTTATTATATTTTTTTTATTTTTCTTTTGGGTCATTTTGTACTTTGTTAGCATTTATTTGCCAATTTGTCGCATCTTTAAGGAATAATGCTCCCAGAGACGACGTAGTCACCCGGAACAAGGGGAAAGTGGGTCCTAGGGTCAAGAGAACGCTTTGAGCGTGAAAACAAGCATCCCCATGCCCAAATCCGCCTCCAAACCACACTTTATTACAATATGAAATTTTCCAATTAAATCATTAAAAAATGGTCTAATTTTACGAAAAAAAATATTTTTGTCGAAATCGACTCAAACTCCTAGGGGACCTAGTGCATGTCCATACGACTTATTATTGATGGCTAGCATGCAAAAATACATAAACACCTAGGCTTTAATTACCTACCTAGGTTCGACCGCCAAGGAAAATACTCCAGCTTTGGGGGGGTGAGTGAAAAACTCAGGAATTATACGTCACTGAAGCGCAACGCATAATTCCTAAGGAAAAAACACTCTAGAGTATCCCCTTGACAGATTAACCTAAGGTAAGCCAAGCCTGTTACAAAAAGACCATGCTTAGACCAACTTATTACAATTACCCATGGGGGGTATGGACATGCAATTTTTTTGATAAAAGGACCAAAAATTGGCTTGATGGATCTCGGAACACTAATGATGAACAATTTGAATGTTCAAGTCTTCGACGGTTCACTCGGAATCCACTAAGTGCAATTAAGTGGATAGCATGGCTCAAAAAAGTACTGGAATCAATATGGTAGCCCTGGCTACTATAAATGTGATAATAGTACTATACAAAAATAATGTACAAAAAGTTAAGGTATAGGGTTTAGAAAAGCCCTGATACACGGATGCCCTTTTAGGCATCAAATATTATTATATTATCCCTGAAGAAAAGTTTTAAGAACTGCCCATTAACTGGCAAGTTGAGTTGTTCTCCGTCCATATTGTTGAGAAGGAAAGAATTGGAACCAGCCAAGTCATATATAATAAAAAGCCCCGTCCAAAGGCTGTCAAACTTCCCATGCAAGCCCAGTTTCTCTCTTCTCTTATCCCAGAGTAACACCATGTCACCCTTCTGAAAAGCTCTCGGTCTAGAAGACTTGTCGAAATTTTTCTTTATCTTATCCTGATTTCTGATGCTTTTATCAGCAACCTTCCTTCTGCTCTCATCCAACTCAACAATCTGATTGATTATGTTCTGAATGGCGTCCTGACCTAAACTGAAAGGTTGAAGCAACTGATATGCTGGCAACTTAAGATGAATAGGCAATTAAACATCCATGCCATATACCAACTCAAAGGGAGACTTCCCGGTAGAACTCTTCTTGGTGATACGATCAGCCCATAATGCAAATTTTTTTTTGCTATCCCGTGATTTTTTGTTATCCCCAACAGTTTTCTTAATTATTGTCATTAAGTTCTTATTACAGGATTCAGCAAGGCCATTACCTTGGGGATAATAGTTTGATGAATGGGATAAGATGATGTCGTACTTGAGACAAAATGCTGAAAATTCTGCTGAGCTAAATGCTTTGGCATTATCAGTTAATATCTTCGCTGGCACACCGAACATTGTGACAATCTTATCTTCAAGAAAGGCCATGACAAAGTTGTGGAGAAGCATCCTCCCCACCCTCGCCCCCGCTCCGGAAGCTCGCTCCTAGCCAGAGCTCTACGGAAGCTAATGCGAAGCGCACTTCCTTTTTCGCTCTTGGGCCAGAGCGAAATGTAGAGCGCGATCTGGGGATAAAAAAATGCTCCCTAGCTCTGTCCAGGAGAGATGAGGGAGCGATCGGGAGCTATATCGCTCCCGGACGCTCTCCCAAACGCTCTCCCATAAAAAAATGGCCTCCCTAGATCGCTCCCGCTGTAGGTTGACGCCCACAAAGAGGAAAATCCAAGGAAGAGGGATGGGGTCTACGGGTGGGCTTTTGGAGGGAAGGAGTGGGGATTTGGGGATAAAGCCCTCTTCTCCATCTTCATTCTCACTTTGCTTGAGAAGAGAAGAGAATAGAAAAGAAGAGAAGAGGAGAGGAGAGGAGAGGAGAGGAGAAGAGAAGAGGAGAAGAGGAGAGGAGAAGAGGAGAGGAGAAGGTTGCCATCCTTGGAGATTGAAGAAGGTTGAACTTGTCACTACCATTGGAGAGCCAAAGAGGTAGGGTCTAAAACCTTTCTTGTTGATTTCCTTTGTGTTTGAACTTTGATCTATGTATTTAATCATGAATGCTTGGAATCTAGTCACAAGAATGTACATTTGAGATGTTCCTCTCCTACTCTTTCTCATGCTTCCTCCCTCATCCTATTGCAGGCAACAGGTTAAATCTCTAGTTCCATCAAACATGATGATGGGTATGTGGTTTATTTTCTTGGTTCCATTTGTTATTTTGATGATGGTGATTGGAAACCGAAGGAGGAATGAGAGAGAGGATGAAGAAGTGGGGAGTGGCACATACAGTGATGAGGAAGAGGAGGAGGAGGAGGAGGAAAACCAAAAGAAAACCAAAGAGGAACCCACACCCTTATGGAAACATGTCACAAAGCAGGGAGGAGGTAGAGGGGGTGGAACCACCAAATTCGGTTGCCCCCATTGTAAAAAGACATACACGGGTTCATATACCCATGTGAGAAGACATCTATGTGGGCACATGCCATGTGATGAAAAGACAACTATAGGAGTTTGTGTTTGCCCACATGTGACATCAACACAAAGAGCCATCTATAAGAAGGAAGAACTTGAAGCACAAAACAAATCAAAAGATTTAAAACGACCAATGGAAGACCATGACCACTCATTCTCACCGAGAACTGGAGGCCTATTCACCCAAGGCAGTGGATTCTCTCCCATGCAGTCACGTGGCAAGACAATATCAGATTTCCTTGACCAAGGTGGTAGGAATGACGTGGATTCAAAAGTGTTTCGGTTTCTCTATGCATGTGGCATACCATTCAATGTTCTTCGCTCACCCTATTGGCATGAAATGGTAGAGGCCATCTGCACTACCCCAACAGGATACAAGAGCCCCGGGTATGACAAAGCTAGAACTGTGGGGCTTGACAAGGAAAAAGCCAAGATCCAAAATGCTTTGGGGCAATTCACAAATGCTTGGAATGAATATGGGGTATCAATTGTATCAGATGGTTGGACAAATGTAAAAGGCAAGCCATTGATAAATGTGCTTGGTGTGTCTGCTACTGGTGCAATTTTCCTTTCGGCCCATGACTACTCAGATAAATTCAAGACCGGCATGACAATTGCATAACTCCTACACAAAAACATTGAAGCTATTGGTCCATACAATGTCATCCAAGTCATTACCGATAATGCTGCTAATTGTAAGGCAACGGGAGCAATCATTCAAGATAAATACCCCAACATATTTTGGTATGGGTGTTTGGTCCACAAATTGAACCTTCTGATGCATGACATTATTAAGTTGAAGGAAAATGATTATAAATAGATTGGTGAACTGTACAAAAAGGGCAAGCACATGATAAGATTTATTACCAACCATAGCAATGCCCATGGCATTTTCCGCACTCACTCAAAGTTAGAGCTATTGAAGATAGCAAAAGACTAGATTTGTTATCTATTACCTCACCTTCAGGCTCCTTTTGAAGGTAAGAGAGGCATTGGCTAGCATAGTATCAAGTGAATCATAGCAAGTCTTGAAATATAGGGCTACATCCACATCTGACAGTCTTGATTTTCAGGAGGTGGAAGACACCATTCTTGATGGTCAATTGTCAAGTTTGTTTTGCAGTTCACAAAGCCCATTTATTACATGATTCGGTTTGCAGATACAAATAAGTCGGTGATTGGGGAGGTGTATGAGCAAATGGATAGCATGTTGGGCCAAATTAAAGATATTGTTGAATCGAAAGATCCCATCCTGTATGACCATATTCACAAACATGTGGTCAAAAGGTGGGAACATCTCAACGTTCCATTGCATGCCTTAGCATATGTATTAACACCAAAATATTATTCTCCATCTTGGTTGGCCAAACCAGCACCTGGGGGTGGGGTTAGGAGAAAGCCCCACACAGATCCAGAGGTACAGGTTCGGTACATGGCTGCTATAGACAAGTTGGTTCCAGATGAAGAAGAATGTGCCTTACTGCGTAATGAATTAAGCAAATACCTCAGTGAAATTGGTCTGTTTGGTACTTTGCATGATAGAAAAGATAGAGATAGGGTGCCTCCTATTGAATGGTGGAACATGTATGGCTCATCATGCCCACGCTTGCATAAATTGGCAACCAAAGTGCTTTCACAGGTGGTTAACAGATCCTCTACAGAAAGGTGTTGGAGCACCTATAGCTTCATCCACTCAGTGAAAACAAACCGATTAAATGAAAATCAGGCAGAAAGCTTGGTTTTTGTACATTATAACTTGAGGTTGTTGACTCATTACTGTGAGCGGGCCAAAACTGATAGATCATATGTCACTTGGGACAATAATCTGGAGGAGCATAACTTGGAGGATGGAGCCTTAGCTTTAGAGCGCTTGGAGGAAGAGCTTTTGGGCGATGAGGATGACCATGCAGTATCAACAACAATCCCACTGCCATCTCCTACCTTGTTTCCAGATGCACCATCTTTGCCTAGAGGTTCAACTTCACGACCCCCATATACATCAGTGAGGGGGGGTTGTGCAGGACCAACTCCAAGTCTTGGACGTGGCTCAACATTGGTGGCTACTGGAGATGATAATCCCACTCCCATTGTTCAGAGACCAGGAGAAAAAAAATTAGAAATTTCCCATGGCAAGAGGAAACATTCATAAAATCTACTTTTTTTGTCTTTCTTGTTTACAGTACTTTCAAGTTTCAAGTTTCTCCACTATTGACTCTTTTATATTTATTATGGTATATTTTGTGAACATTACATGGCAATTCAAGTTTGAAGTTTGAAGTTGAACAAACCTTTGAAGTTCACTATTTGCAACTTTGCATTATCGAGTCATTGACTTCATAAAAGCATATTATGATAAGTTATAACTCTTTGGTAATGAATATGATGCTTTGTGAATTGTTTCAAGTTCAACTTTCATTTCATGGTTAGACTCTGGAGTCAAGGACTCTAGACTATAGTTTGGTTACAAGCACAACTTTAGTGATCAAAAAATGTTATATATTGAAAATTTCAAGCTGTAAGGTTGATGTTATAGATACTAGAGTCTGGACTTAAGGTTGACGAATTCACTACAATATGATTGATGATTGATGAATAATGTTATATGGTATTATGGTTTATTTCATGTTTTTATGCTTTCCAATGAGTTTCTATAACTAATTCAACATTCTACAAGCATTTGTTAACATATATGCATCAAAATATATAAAATATATATATTATATAAAAAATGCTCCCGCGACGCTCCCAAACCGTAATCTTTTGAAAATTTCGCTTTTCGCTCCCGCGACGCTCCCAAACCGTAATCTTTTGAAAATTTCGCTTTTCGCGATCACGGTTTCGGTTGCCGCTTTGGTGGGAATTGCTTCCACCCATTTTGTGAAATAGTTGGTAGCAGTAAGGATCCATGAGTAACCATTGCTTGAGTTATCCTTGAGCTGCCCAATGAAGTCAAGCCCCCACTGCTGGAGAGGAGCTTGGACTAGTACTGGTTTTAAAGGCAAAGCTGCTAGGCTTTGTTTTCCAACAAAAAATTGGCATTCTTGACAATTCCTAACATACTTATGCACATCTGAAAAAATGCTTGGCCAGTAATAGCCTGTGTTACCAACTATTATGTACCATAGTTGGACTTCTTAGGAGCCGCCAGTGTTATGAACGTGTTCAGTGTTCAGAGGTCTTTTGCAGGGCCAATTTTGGCCTCTTTTGTAATAATTGCATGTTTAGACCCCCATGGGGGAATTGTAATAAGTTGGTCTAAGCATGGTCATTTTGTCAAAGGCTTGGCCTACCTTAGGTTTGGCCCACCTTAGGTTTAACTAACAAGGGGATACTCTAGAGTGTTTTTTCCTTAGGAATTATGTGTTGCGCTTCAGTGGCGTATAATTCCTGAGTTTTTCACTCACACCTCCAAAGTTGGAGTATTTTCCATGGTGGTCGAACCTAGGGAGGTTCTTAAAGTCTATGTGTCTATGTATTTTTTACATGCTAGCCATCAATAATAAGTCGTATGGACATGCACTAGGTCCCCTAGGAGTTTGATTCAATTCCAACAAAAATAATTTTTTCCGTAAAATTAGACCATTTTTAATGGTTTAATTGGAAAAATTCAAAGTGTAGTAAAAACATGGTCTGGAGGTGGAATTTGGCGTGGGGATGCTCGTTTTCACGCTCAAAGCATCATCTTTAACCTAGGACCCACTTTTCCTAGGTTTTGGGCAATTAAATTGTCACTTGTGGCATTTTTTCTTAAGGATCCGACAAAATGGCCATTAAATGCTAAAAGTGCTACAAATTGCACAAAAAGACAAAGGTTGGAAAATCGAAAAACATGTTTAAAACATGTGGGAAAAGGTGGTTTAATAGTTTATTATGAAGAGCGATCATATTAAGTGGTTAGAGCACATGTTTTAAAAAGTCAAAACTTAAGATACGAATGGTATTAAATTTATGTGTTGTGCCCTCCTCATAAAGATGGGCGACTTGGCTCACATTTTCATTTCTCATTGGATGGTGAGTATTCCAATGTGAAGAGGGGCGCCCCTCTTATGAGGTGGATGCCACCTCTTCACATCACAACAACCGAGAGTTAGTTCAAGTATAGTCCATGTGTGGATCTCTCCTTTGATTAAGGGATGCGCACCCCTCTCTCAACTAACTCATGCACTCGCCCTCTCCTTCTTCCTTTTGCTATTTAAGCAAGTGCTTGCTCCATTGATAAGGATGGATGCAAGGAACCTCTGCAAGATTTGTACTGTAAATGTTTGTTGCCTTTGTGCAACCATCTGAATAAAGTTGAAGGCCTTGGAGGCTCATGAGGTGTGATCCATTGATGCATGTGCTTGGTATATGAGGTGATATAATTTCAATTCTTTCCTGCTTTGATGATTTAAATGATATAATTAGTCTATGCTTTAGAGGTCTCTTTGAAGCACATAAGGGTATATATTTGTAGTTTCAAGTTATCTACTTACTTCTTTACATTTAGAGATTTGAAAGAGCATTGTCATATTCAGTTATATTTCATGTTTTTTTTGTTTCAATTAATAGAAAGTACTAGATCCAATATATGTGTTGCAAGTGTGATAGGATTTGTTTGCGGATCACATTCCCAAGTAAAAGGTTGAGCTAAGTTGCATCTCCTTTTCTTGGAGCCAAGTACAAGTGTTTTTCTCATTTACCAAGTGAAATCCAAGACTCTTTCAAGGAGATTCAAGATCGGGGAGCCACTTCTTCTTCCATCCTTGAAACTCAAAATTCTCTCTCTCTATACCTTGTTCTTACTCTATTTTGCTTAACAAAGTTAGATCTACATAGTTTCATTTCTTGAATCTGATTTGTCATGAAAAATCTCTAGATCTAAAAAGTGTTTTAAAGCCTTATTTGAAGCTTAGATCTAGTTGTAAATTGTCAATATTTGAAGTACAAAAACTTTCCTATCATTTGCAAATATTGTCTTGTAAATTTTATGTGATTTAGCAAACCATACTAACATCCTAACAAATTTTTTGTTCGCTGATATTTTTCTTTTTGTCATAGGAAAGTGAAGAAACGAACCCCTTTTGGGAGCTTGAACCACAAAAATCTATCTTCTTCAAGATCCTATTTTTTCTTTTGCTTATTTCAAGCCAATAAATCTCTTGAATCTCACTTTTAGCGGATCAAGAGTGCTCTCTATCGAAGAGTTAATTCAATTGTAATAATTTAATAAAAAGCAGGAGGAATTACGGCTCCCACACCCCTCTTCCCCCATTTGGGGGAAGACTGTATCTGCCTCTACTTTTGCTTATTATTTTGCATAGTTAGATAAAAATAGCATGCTAGATTGGTTTCATTTCAGTTTGAAAGTTTTAATTGCTAAAAGTTTTCTCTTCGCAAGCGTAACTGGTTTCAAATTCTAATCTTTCATGTCTTTACATATTATGATTTCTTGTTAAAAAGCATCAAAATCTCTTGAATTTCGCCATTTGCGGATCAAGAGTGCTCTCTGTCGGAGAGTCCTTTTTCCTTTCATATACTACCCCCCTTGCTTTCCCGAGTACGGTCCTAGACCTGAAAAAAATTCTTGGGTAGCATTTAGACAGGCTTTACTTTATGTATCTTTGCACTTACAATTTCTGTTGAGTCTTAAGACTCCTTGAAATCTCTTGAATCTCGTTTTTAGCGGATCAAGAGTGCTCTTTGTCGGAGAGTTAACAAAATTGGAATTAACGTTTTGCAAACACCATGTATGCTCTACCCATCGCAGGCTAGTCTGAGCTTTGGGATATCAAAAACAGTTGTTTCGCACTTATTAAATTTTCACATTTAATTAATCCACTCATTAATAAAATCAAGTCCCCCAAACCAACGAAAATCCAGCGTTGCCTCGATAGTGTCAAAAGTGGGGAAATTTCAACTAAGGAAGTGGGAACAACTGGGATGCGACCTCAGAGCACAGTTAGACTACACCCTTGTTGGTGTAGTGTTGAACACTGCTCTCGAGACTCCATTCCAGCCCACACGTCCTTGTACGAAGCCACCTGGATCACATTCCGTACATATACCCTGTACCGCAAGGTATATCGAGAATCCCCTCATCCCACAATAAATCAACCTCATCTTCTAAAATACATAATAAAATAAAACACGAGCACTCGCACAACAGTCATCTCAGCACTTTAAAAACAGACAGTGGCTCCATTAGCACTGGTCTTTTAGAAACAACAATATTTTACAAATCTTTGCTCTATATCTTATGAATATCCTTGCTTTTTATCTATCTTACAATTGTTGTTCATCTTATGATATTATGTTGTTGATGTATTTTGATTAAACCGGCGAACAAAACTTGGTTTAATTTTGTATCAAATTCAAAAAACTCCTAAAACAACATCCATTCCAATCACACAACCCTAACTAAAAGCCTTAGAAAACCTTTTTCTTTTAGTAGGGTCTACCCCCCTTGGCTTCGTTAGGAGTTTGCCTAAACGGAGAAGTTGGGATCAGGTGACGGCACCTGACTCTTTGCTTGCCCCCAAGGCCACACCGAGCAGCTTAGAAAGATTTATGATGCACTCCCCCCAGGTGTGGATCTCGGCAGCGACAACCTGCTCGGAGAATCTTGTGGGCTGTAATTCTAGTTGCATAGTGACCACCACAAAATCCCAAGTGAAAATCAACCAAGAGTGTTTTGGACTCTAGTTCATCAACACACCTAAGTATCAATCTGTTTGGGTTTCTCCAGCTCAAGATGGGTAAAATTACTAGGTTTGCCTCTTGAATTTTGCAATAGAACAATTCTGGAGGGAATTGGTAATAGGCTTGGAGTGTTTCTCGATTTGGAAATGAATACTCTAACAAAGCTTACCAAGACTGAAGCTAATATGTTGGTGGAAATAGATACGAGGGAAGGGGTTCCAGAGGTTGTTGAAATGGAATTAGGGTCTCGAAAATATAGCCAAATTCTAGACTATTGGAAAATCCCCTTCCAATGTTTGAGATGTCATGAGCAAAGGCAGAAGGTGAGGGATTGCCCTTGACCTGAAAGGAAATGGGAATGGAGAAAGGTTGAAAAAAAAGGGAGATGTGAAGACCAAGGAAAACTCTCAAAGCAATGAAGAGCTAGAAAAGAAGTTATCTGTGAAAGAGGCCATGAAAGTGGTCGAAAAGGTTATGGGAGTTTCAAAATATGTCTTTAACAAGTATGGAAGGATTAAATAGAGGAAAGTACAATGAAGTTGTGCAAAATTGGGAAACTCAATCAAAAGGTATGACCCACTCTGTTAATCCTTACTCTCCTTTCTCTAAGAACACTAAAATCTCAAAGAGAAAAATGTGGAAGTTGTTCAATTGGAGATCCAAAAGGATAAGGAAGAAACAAAGACAAATCCTAAAATTTGTATCAAACACAAACAAATCTTCAACCTCATACCTATCAAAACCTAGTTTTTCCCTACAATATTTTGCCAAAACTGCAAACTGAAAATGTCAAATGTGGATATGAGGTGAGTCATCGAAAATTGGCACGCCAAGTGTTATGTTTCTTATAAATATACATGGAGTTATGGTTCTTGAAGCTATTGCAGTTTGAATATGCATACAAACAACTTTAAAGTAAGAAATTTTGGGTCAAGACAACCCTTATAGCAAAGAAAGAAAAAAAGTAGGTCAAGACAACCCTTATAGCATGAAAGAAAGAAAAAAAGTAAAAATTTATTTTAATGTCCACTAATTACCAAATTATGTCAATGGGACTCAAAAGTACATCAAGTGAACTTCCAATGGCATGAAAGCACTCTAAAAAAGAGGTTATATGAGAAAATCAGTTGAGAAGTAAATGAGCATGAATAGAAGTCTAAACAAAGGAACATGTATATGTCAAACGCATCAATATGACATTCCACTATCGGCATTTATTACATTTCTTCCAAGCACAAAACTATGACCCTAACTGCCATACCAACGTTAAAGATTGGCTTTGTATTCCTGAAATACTCAACATAAAGGAGAAGAAAATAGTTTTTGGTTCTTACTGCAAGTGCATGCCTACTGGCTTTGTACTCTTGAAACACTCAACAGAAGGGAGAAGAAAATAGTCTGTAGTTCTTACTGCAAGTGCATGCCTACTTGTGCAACTACAGGAATATGACGATTAAGTCAGGCATTGTCTACAAGATGGCAGACCCTCAAACCATTAGGGAAAGAGATATGGCCAACTCAAACCAGTAAAAATTCAAAAATGTCCTCAATGTACCAAGTGTGAAGTAATCCAAGGATCCTAGAAGTCTGTATTCTTTATATAGAACTGAAATTAGGACATTCTTAATCCAGTTAATTAAAAAGAGATTATTGAATATTTGCTCATTTATCAAATAAGCAAGCATATTATTCTTTAAATAGTGTAAGTATAGGCTTTATAAGATACCAGAAAAGATTAAAAGAAACATATAGGCCAAACATTTGGATCTGATTTTCAACAAAAGCAGCAAAAAAGACAAGGGAGGTAACTAACCAGTAGAACTTTTTGGCTTGCTCTGCCCTATGCGACCCTTGAAACTCTTGTCACCACTCTGGTTTTTTAGCAGCTCCTGCTGCTTTCGAACATTTTCTTCAATGTACTGCATAAGGCGGTCTGCGCCAACCCATTCGTCCCAACTAGCCATCATTGAAACCATCTAATATCATCATCAATTGTCTATGAATCCCTCCCAGTAAACAGCAGAAACTAAAAAGAATAACAAAACAATCTGCCAACTTAACCTTACTCTTCCTATTTCCATCTTCAAACATTCTTATATTTTAGATTCCATCAGTATTGAGTTAGAAGAACTTATCAACGACATTTTATAGCCATATCTTATAAAGACCAGTCAATAACTTATAAGCTCATGTCACACTACAATTCTTACAAATTTCATAGTAAGGAATTACATTGAAACCATCTAATATCATCATCAATTGTCTATGAATCCCTCCCAGTAAACAGCAGAAACTAAAAAGAATAACAAAACAATCTGCCAACTTAACCTTACTCTTCCTATTTCCATCTTCAAACATTCTTATATTTTAGATTCCATCAGTATTGAGTTAGAAGAACTTATCAACGACATTTTATAGCCATATCTTATAAAGACCAGTCAATAACTTATAAGCTCATGTCACACTACAATTCTTACAAATTTCATAGTGAGGAATTAACCTTCAGCACTTTAATTCTCAAACCTGCTGTGGAAACTTCACATTATAGCAGTATTTTCTGCTTGTTTAGTAGTACAAGCAAACAAGTAATATATGAATATTTATATAAATTCTTACTCATTAATCAGTAATTAATCATCTCACGAACTTTATGGCAAATAGGAGACAACTTTCTAAAAGGCATAACAGAGAGAATCAAAGAAATCCATAAATGCATTATATTAGGATACCCTGTTTCACTACAATTTTTCCTATATGAGCATGGATCCGGATCCATACACTAGAAGACTGCTTCATTTCAGTTTTCTTGCAGATATAGGAACATGACAATGTAAGTCAAAAATTGAAGGCATATGGAAAAACCAACAAATGAGAACTCACTTTTTGCTCCAACCCTGCAAAAGGGGCATACAGAAAATTTATCAGAAACTAAAGATTAAAGTTCTATAAGTCAAGATTTATTAGAAATGATGTCAATCACACGGATTCAATTAGCTAAATCCTAAAATGTTGTGATACACAACTTAATGAGGCATCCAAATGTGTCAGAAGTGTACAATACAGGTGAGGCAACCCAGTGCATCGGAATTAAAAAACATATTTCGTAATTTATATCCACGAGTTGCAAGAATGTAACAGGAATTCAAACTTCAATACTGCTTACATGATAATGAATCCGAAGCATATGATACTAATAAGGGCGATGCCGTGAAGGTTACAAAACATATCTTCTGATGTATCTATAAATTCCATAGTAGAAAAAGATAAGAGCTCAAGCAGCACTTACCAAATAGTGTACATAATATTTCCATTCTTTCTTCCTAAATTCTGCTTTCTGGACCTGCATGAGGAAAGGAAAATTGGTTAGGTATTACACCTGTATGTCATTTGCAATCCAAAAGCATGTCATCAAATTCCTCTTCGCTCCACATCATTTTGAGTCAGCAACTTCTGCCTTACTACCATATCATGAATATTTTAATAACTAATATGAAACACGAGTGAAGATCGATGATTAGACACCACATACTTAACATCAAAAAATAATGCAACAGCCTGGTGGCTAAAAGATTAATTATTCAAACAGAACAAATTGTGTAATAACAGAAAATATTATTAAAAAATCCATTAAACAAGAGTCTGTAATGTACTCGAGCATTGAGTAATCAGTAAACAATCTAAAATACATTCCATAACTTTCTCAATGTAGATCGAAACCAGTGTTCTACTTCTAATCATTGCATAGCAGAATAAAATATTAAAGGAGCAGTAAATTACAAATTAATCTTCCATCAAATATATTATCAATTATTGGACATCATTCAGGCTGAAGACAAGAATCTAGTCATGGGCATCTAACTACTCCATCAGCATTGGGCAATGTCCCCACGCCAGAGGCTGGTACGTCTCACATCCCTCTGGCCTCATTTAAGTGAGTTATCTCAACAGAACAAGAGGATGTGCTGTCTACCTAATGTACTATGCAACCATAACCAGGGTATCTACCTGCGCCTACTACCTCCAGTCACTCAGATAGGTTAGAAGAAGGAAGCGATCAACAGTCAACCTAATAGAACTAGGTCTTGATAAGTCCTGTAAGCTTCATCGTTGTGTGTGATCATCTTTCAGATGTAGAGTGCCAAACACCTCCGATATGGATAGCACAAAGGGGTAGCAAGGGACACTCCAGAATATCAATATAGACTGATATCTCCCTCTAATCTAATTATATATGGGACACATGAAGATGAGGTGCTTCTCAATGCTTACCTCCTATAGATGGCAGAATTGACAAATCCTCTCCATCTGCAGGATGTTGTGATCAAACTCAACACATAGTTGGTGCGAACAAACCATCAACTACGTGAGCTGAATCTTGAGAGCATGTCATCAATGACATCAAATATAGTCAAGACAAAAAAATGAGGTCGTCCGTCAATTATAGAAAATGCTCAGAGTAGAAAGCCATCTTAGAGCCAAGGATGGGAGGGGGCAGATCTAGGTGACCTAAATATATCGTCAACAAATGTCTCCCTAACCACCTTATTAATCTCCCCTTTGGGGGGAGGAGGTTGTTAGGGGTGTCCAAAGAATACCTAGCACGGGAACCACTAAAATAGAAATGTCATGGACTGAAGAAGCAAAGAAACCTCTGAGACCCATAAATGCATATGCCCTGGGAGGTCCATGGAGGCAATCCCCTGAACTTTGTATCCTATGACAAAACAAGACAGCCCTAAATATGTTCTCAAGGTGTAAGGGATGGGCATCAAACTCAACTTGAACAACTAACTAAGGAACAATTTGTTTGCAACAAGTCATATATTGAAACATAATAAACTGGACTCTATCTATACATGCCCAATCCACTAGCAGCGGACTAGGTCCCCAAACCTCAAAACCATAGAACACAATGGGTTTGATAATCATGTTAAATAGATGTATCTTCAAGGGAATCTCCTAAAAGTGCCAACAAACACTTGTTCTCAAGCCCGAAAAGAGACACATAGCCCTGCTTAGCTAAGGTTGGGAAACAAGCCACAAGTGTGAATCTAGGGCACATGAAAATGTTAAGGATACATACTTTTCCTTAAGTGTAAAACCTTTGTGAATCTTACTAATTTTTAAAATGCCAACTACAAATGTTGAGCAATATTTATGTATTAACAACAAAAACGTTTCTAGAGATTTTTAGCGATTTTAAGTAAAATTATCTTAATCTTATATAAGTTTGGCAAATAATCATTTTGAAATGGTAAATGGTTTTTTGGAAAAAAAATGGAAAATTTAGCCCCTAAAACATTCCATGTTATTCCCAAGTATATGCTCTAGTGATCTCTACTTCACCCACTTGGAAGAAGAAGTGTAAGTCTGACAAAGTGCTCTTAGAGTTGTTAAAGTTCTTGGCCTTAGTTTTGTTGGGGTTCACCTCCAACTATCTATAGACATAAAAACCAATAAAGAAGTTGAGTTGCCTTTCTAGGCCATTAAGGGCCTCTGGAAGATGCCAAGAGGACCATATCAATGGTAAACATAAGTTTACAAATCAAGACGTGGTGTCCGTGTGAAAGGCAACCATCATCAATATGTGTGTTCTCACTAACATATTCCCCCAGCCATCAATGTAGATCCCAAATAAAGTCAATGAGTGGGGGCATCCCTACTTGACACCAATAGTGCCTTTGATGAAGTTGAAAAGTACCTAAGATAGGGGAAGCTAATCTATAATTCTCTCATAGAACCTCTATATAGTAACAACAAGAGGCTCCTACATGATAATTATCCCGCGACCTCTAGAACAAAGGTTCTCTCCCAATAGAATTGAAGATCTCATTGGAGGACCTTGTCTAGCTTCTTCAATAATAGCTTGAAGTGCAAAGTGCAATCACTAGTTTGGTAGTGTTTCTTGAAACATGCTTGTCCCTTGGCTCAAAGCTTATACCTCTCCCAATTCTCAAAAAGTTAATTGTTCAAGATCATAGCATAAAACTTGTCAAAGGTGTGTCCAATCCCTAGTTGCATCAAAAGCTTCACCCCCAACTCATGCTCCCACTCCCAAAACTCACTTTAGAGAGGAGCACACCCCCAAAACATTCCCCACACTCTCGAAGTGATTCATGTTGCTACTAGACCATAGGAGAAGATATTAGAAATTTCTCATGGCAAGAGCCTTGAGAAAGCTTAGTAGATAGTATAACTGTTTATCTTTTTCGCTTTACAATTTAGCCTCAACAACTTAAAATAATTTGTCTTTTGTAAACATTGAATAACTGTTGAAGTTTAAACAGTTGAATGCATATTACAACTCTTTGGTCATGATGACCTATTTCATTTCATGGTTGATGTTATCTCTTACAATTTGTTGATGCCAAATGTTATTCATTGAAACTGGAAACTTGAAAGTTGAAGGATGATGTTATGGCCAATCATTTGATGACAATGCTATAACTGCTCGATCTTTGATGTTATTTGTGTAATAAATGGTTGATACTTTAATGATCAGCATTAATCTACTATAGAGATCTATGTTTTAATATTTTCTACAATCATTCACCAATTGCATGCTTTTTTAATATATATGCATAAATATATATAAATATCTATTATATAAAAAACGCTGCTGTAATGCTTTGCTCTTGGAATCTTTGGGAAATTGATGCTCCGTGCTCTCACTCTTAATGGGTATGGGACTCCAATCATTATAGTCTTGTGGTTATTTGAACCAAAATTGTCATCTACTTAAAAGTAGGGTGTGGATGATATGTCATGACCAAGAAGAAGAACAATATGAAGTGCAAGCAAATCAATACCAATCTTGAGAAATTTGACTTGAAGCCTTTCCCCATAGACTACTAGAATAGGACACAAATCTAAATAGCTTTATTAATGTCTATAGGGGTAAATAAGTGCAAGAAGTAGATAAGATAAGATAAGATAACTATATTAATGTCCAACAAATGACCACAAAAGTAGTCAATGGGACTATATGGTAACAAGTTGTCAATACAAAGTGGGAGCGCTAAGGTGGCTCCTATAAAAAGAGAGAAGCATGACTCTCACCTAAAAACCAAACCAAACCACAATGGGGCTAACTCCACAAATGGAGAGTCGATCCAAGAGAGAGATATACAAAAAGATTTGATCCAGAAGAAAAAAGTATAGAGAGAGTGGATCTAAAAGCTGTGATACAGAAATAGTGAGACCCTCATGGATCACTAGAAGCATCTCTCGTACCATCCGAGGCAAACTGAAGGAATCTCAGAAGAGTACACTATCTGGAGGAAGAACTGGAAGAGAAGATGTAATAGGTAGTACGTTGCTGCCTGGAGTGGGGAGCCTATTCTTGTGTCCTATGGGAATCATCTGGTTGCTGGGATGGAGTCGAGACCGACCACGTCACTAGCATCGAGCGAAAGTGGAGGTGGTCCTTCGTGCCCTAATCGATCTGCGATAAAGGGCAGTATCAATGTCCATCTGTCTCTTGGCGCCCCACAAGCAAGGAAGCACTGGAAAGAAGGAAGTCATTCGCTGAGTGGAGGCTGGACTCCACTCCCGACTGAGAATGTTGTTGGAGGGTGAGGGAGCGAAGCCAGAGGACCTCTTGCAAGTCTAAGGCCAGACAACTCTGATCAAGGTATCTAAAGAAGCTAGTCAAAGTCTGAAGCTCTATGAGAAGAAGGTCCCTAAAGAGACAATGGAACCACCTACAAATCTTGTAATAGAGGGGGCACCAAAAGATAAAGTGCTCCTCAATCTCAACCTCTTGGAGGTGACAAACCTAACAAATCCTATATGATTGGTCGATCTGTCTCAACCCTGAGGCGGTGAGAACCCACTCTAAATTGGCCTAAAGGAATACATAGAGCATGGGACCAATGGCGGAGTGTGTAATGGGGCCAAACAATGAGGCCATCCCTCATATCCAAGAAGTTTCTAGCATAGAAGGCCATCTTTGGACATAACTCCCCCTAAGGTTCGATCCAAGTAGCCTTCACAAACTGTCTATAAGTGTCGCCTCTGATGAATCTATTCAACTCCTATTTAGTAGGTAAGAGATAGTCAGGTGTGGCTCCATCACAATACCAATTGATGATAGAATATCCACAACCCCTGCATAGCAACACCTAGCGCAGCCTAAGGGGCGAACTGAGGCAATAGACTCTGATGAGAGGCAGGCCAAGCACAAGTGTCGATCTCATCCCTTTGTCAAGTCAACAAAACTCCGAAGGCGATGTAAGAGAGAGACAAGCCTAACCACAGCCTCAAGTCAAAAAGGTCAAGCACCTAACTTTGCAAGTATAATGGGTTAAGGTACTGACTGTTTGCATCTAATGATGCGACGAAGCAGGAGAATCTACACTCTCTCTACTGAGGCCCAATCACAGTCTAGTAAGAAAGGCCCCCAAACCTATGAGCCATAGAGGATTGTGGGTCGAATGAGAGTGTCCTAAAAATGGTGTCTAAAGCACTATCTCTCAAGAAGGGCTAAGGATCTATATCCTTTATTTTCACGGGGCTAAAGGGGGTGTTGCAAACTGAAACGAGGTCTTGTGAAATGTACTCCCAAATAGGTGTAGGTGCTAGTGATCTCAATCTCCTCCCCTCGAAAAAAGATATGAAGATTAGTGGGTAAGCGCTTCGACCCATTGAAGATCATGACATTGTTTTTACCCAAGTTGACCGTCAACTAACGTAAATCACAAAAGAGGGCCAAGGCATCAAGTTGTCTCTGCAACCCCTCTAGAGATGAAGCCAAGAGGACCACAACATCAATGAAGAGCGGGACGAAGATCAAGACCTAATGGAGAAGGAGCTCATTGGGATATGGAAGGAAGAAAGGATGCGAGGTGTGGGAATGAGGGAAGGAAAGGGAGCAAGCGGGTGAAGAAGGGGCAGCGAGGGTTCAAGGTGAATAATGGAGGGAGAGCAAGGTCAGTAGGAGGAGGAAAAAAAAGAGGGCCGCTAGGGTTTTAGGTGTAGCTGCAACTAGGGTTTTAGTTTTAGGCTTTTATTTTAATTTTATAGAAAATTATGGACAAAAAGATAAAATCAGACCTAATTAACAATAAACGCAAATTTAACCCAAAATAATATAAAAATATCCAAGCCAACATGCCTTTAAAATGTCAACTTAAAATTAAAACAAAAATAATATAAAATAATCAAATATGTGGGTAATTTGGGGCATTTTCCCCAAAATTTACCCATACATGACTAAATAGCTAAAAATAAGCATATCACTCTGTTCTGAAGGCCGGAATGCGGAGGCGTCATGCTCCATCTAACCCCAACAGTAGTGAAAATCCCTCAACGCCCCCCCTAATCAAGCACTGCAGTCTGGCCTAGAGGATGACGTCATCATCAAGAGGAGCCCAAGGAGAGAGGGCACTGGTGAACTAGAGGACCAGGAGGGTGTGGAAGGTGACCTAGAGGAGAGACATATGCCTTAGTACTGAAAGATCTGCCACCGGAATGATAAATCAAGGTTGGGGTCATGTGACCCAGTGACCCACCCCTGGAAGCCCCAGACACCAACCTCAGGGCTTCAATCCCTTTCATGAGGCAGTCAGCAATGCCACTAAGCCATAATACTTCCAAGGGAGAAACCAGAGGGTCTGGCCATAACCCCCACTCAAAAAAAGCTGCCTAACACCCCTCCTGGTCAGAAAAAATGACCCTATCTCCCTGGGGCACATCTGCAGGTGCGCTAGTACTGGTACCATATAATAGGCATCAACATACCCAATGTTGTGTGGAAAGTTTGTTCACTTGAGAAATTAAGGCAAAACTGAAATTTCACCTTCTTCCTAGAAGGTTTCTCTAATAGTAACCCTAGAATTTTCAGCCTTTAGGACTACTGGAAATTAAGTCTGAAACAATAGCGAAAAGATCAAAATAATTGACTTCTAACAGCCCCAAACTTTACAACAATTCAAGGATAAAAGTTACCAAACCAAGACATAAGTTTCCATCCCTTCAAGGGAAACTTGTCAGCCCACAAACAAATTTGAAAATGTACTTTAACAGCAATAAATACAGCAGTATAAGCAGCCTCTTATATTCTTCCTTTGGATGTTAAATCACTTACCAATTTGCTCTTTTACTTATGTCAATTCAGCAAGACATAAATCATTGTAAAGAGCAAAGCATAAAAATCACATAGCTGGAAATTCAACTCTGTAAATGGCACAAGATATGGACAACTGGAAACTTCATATACAAGCTCCAGATGAAGAACAAGTACATATTGTTTCCCCCCATATTTCATGGGTGTACACTCATGATCATTGTCACAATCTCAATAGGGTTATATCTTGATGGAGTTGGTCTACACACTGAAGACCTGTAGAAATTATAGGCATTGTTGAGGGTTGAGAAGGTTGATGGATTGAAGACAAATAAATGTTGAGGATTGAGATGGCTGATGGATTGAAGACAAATAAAAGGTGTTGTTCCAGAGTTGTGGATCTGATCTACAAGAAGAATAGGACTCAGAGCATATTGTATAACAAGCCTTCATGGAGATCATTGATGCAGCAATTGTAGGAGAGTATCTCCATATCTAAAATGGGTACCTTTGTGCACAAACTTGACCACATTATGCCAATGGAAAATAGGAGACTCCAGCTTGAAAATTATATCTTGTTGAGGCCTACAACTGACATATCATCAACATACAACATCAAGATAATAAAATTACCATCATCAAACCTCTTATAATATGCACAATGGTCAACTTTACTTCTACTGAATCCTTGGCTCTTCATGAAAGTGTCAAATTGTATGTAACACATCCTTCATGCCTGTTTCAATCCATACAGAGATTTCTCGAGTCTACAAACCAAATGCTCTTTGTCTCTTTCCTTATAGCACTCTGGCCGATCCATATAAATTTCTTCCTCAAGATCACCATGCAGCAAAGCAAATTTTACATCTAGTTGCCCCAACTCTAAATCCTGTGTCGCTACAAGCTAAAGAATAGGACTCAGAACATATTGTATAACAAGCTTTTATGGAGATCATTGATGCAGCAATTGTAGGAGAGTATCTCCATATCTAAAATGGATACCTCTATGCACAAACTTGACCACATTATGGGAAAATAGGAGGCTCCAGCTTGAAAATTATAGCTTGTTGAGGCCTACAACTGACATATCATCAACATACAACATCAAGATAATAAAATTACCATCATCAAACCTCTTATAATATGCACAATGGTCAACTTTACTTCTATTGAATCCTTGGCTCTTCATGAAAGTGTCAAATTTTATGTAACGCATCCTTCATGCTTGTTTCAATCCATACAGAGATTTCTCGAGTCTACAAACCAAATGCTCTTTGTCTCTTTCCTTATAGCACTCGGGCCGATCCATATAAATTTCTTCCTCAAGATCACCATGCAGGAAAGCAAATTTTACATCTAGTCGCCCCAACTCTAAATCCTGTGTCACTACAAGCTAAGTCACCTGGTTCGAATTCGGCAAAATGAAATTCAGGAAAAATTCACCTTGGAAAAAATAGTCAATAAAATTCGTCATTAAATTCGAGAATATATATAAATATATAATTTTAATTATTAAAGCATATAAATTTATTGTTAAAATATCTAATTATATATCTTTTATAACTAAGTTTATTTATTAATTATATATATATATATGATGCATAAGTTTATAAAGCCTAGTGGGCTAGCTCAAGTGGTTGAGAGTTGTATTCGTAAGCAAAAGGTCTCGGGGTCAGATCCCCGGGTGGCTATGCAAGGGCCTCACTCGATGTCCCCACTGGGTTAGGCCCTGTAATCAAGGCGACGATTTACCTTGGCTACCATCTCGAAATGAGGGGAAGTACCTAAGGGTTTCCCGAGATATGTTCCATCTAAAAAAAATGATACATAAGTTTATATTAATTATTTTAATATAGAAATCTTATAGAGGAATATTATATTTATATCATATAATACTTATAAATTATAATATACATTTGTTTAATTAAGTAAAGTATTCGTCGGGTTCAGAAGATCTCGACCGACCAGACCTTGTGGCAGTATGTTGTGGCAGAACCCTGCACAAATGCACCCTGCGAATACTACTTTCGGTTGTAGCAAATCCCTTTTGAACTTTGAAGTTTTGAACCTGAAGTCGGGACTCGGCCTGCAAGAGACTGGTCACGACTCACTGCCTTTGGAGTCTAGAGTCTACAATAATTGGGAGTCTGGCCTCAGGTTTCAACAACAACAACTACCAAGCTCGAGCCTCTACGGACTTCAACTCACAAGTGACTGAACGACGGCCGTCAACGGACTCCACAGTCCACACTTCACTCACGATTGTTACCTCCTAATTTGTACATTACGTGGATTTCTTGCGAGCCGCCAGACTTGTGAACATGTTCAATGTCCATCGTCAGAGTTCAAAAGTTTACCAGGCCAAATTTTTGGCCCTTTGTAAAATTGCATGTCCAAACCCCCTTGGGGGAATTGTAATAAGTTGGTCTAAGCACGGACATTTTGTAAAAGACTTGGCCTACCTTAGGTTTGGCTATCAAGGGGATACTCTAGAGTGTTTTTTCCTTAGGAATTATGCGTTGCGCTTCAGTGGTGTATAATTCCTGAGCTTTTCACTCACACCTCCAAAGCTAGAGTATTTACCATGGTGGTCGAACCTTGGCAGGTTATTAAAGCCTAAGTGTTTATGTATTTTTCACATGCTAGCCATCAATATTGAGTCGTATGGACATGCACTAGGTCCCCTAGGAGTTTGAGTCGATTCCGATAAAAATAATTTTTTCCGTAAAATTAGACCATTTTTTAATGGTTTAATTGGAAAAATTCAAGTGTAATAACAGCATGGTCTGGAGGCGGAATTTAGCGCAAGGATGCTCATTTTCACACTCAGAGCGTCCTCTTTAACCTAGGACCCACTTTTCCTAGATTTCAAGAAATTAAATTGTCATTTGTGGCATTTTTTCTTAAAGACGCGACAAAACGGCATTTAAATACTAAATGTGCTACAAATTACACAAAAAGACAAAGTTAGAAAATCCAAAATACATGTTTAAAACATGTGGGAAAAGGTGGCAAGTGGTTTATTATGAAGAACAATCATCTAAGTGGATAAAGGCACATGTTTTAAGGATTCAAAAGTTAGGATAGTGAATATACATCTTCATGGATGCGCCATCCTTCACATGTGGGTGGCTTCCCTTAACATGGCGCTTTGTTATTTGTTGAAGGAGTTACCAAAGTGAGGAGGGGCACCCCTCATAAGGTGGAAGCCACCTCATCACATCCCAACAACCAACACACGGTTAGCATATAGTTCAACGCTTTGTATTTCCTTTAATTGTGGATGCACCCCTTCAACGCTTTGTATTATTTTACAGAAAAGCGAGGAAAGGAAGCGAAATCTTTGAGCTTGAACCACAAAGAATCCCTCTTCTTCAATCCCCTTCTTTCCCTCAGCTTTATTTGAAGGCTTAAAGTCTCTTGAATCTCACAATTTTTGCAGATCAAGAGCACTATCTATCGGAGAGTTATTAAAAAAAAAAATTGTAATAATTTTAATAAAGAGCAAGTGGGATTATGGCACCCATACCCTTCTTCCCCGATTTGGGGGAAGCCTGTATCTTCATATTTATTTTGCTTTCTACCTGCAATAGAACTAGACTAGCATTATGTTAGGCTAGCCTTCAAAGTTTTGCAAAAAAGGTTTAAATCCATCATTACTTAGAAGTTAAAATTTTGCAATTTCTTGAAGTTGTTTAAATTTTGGAATTCTTTTTAGATTTATTTGCATGCTAAACGAACTATAATCCCCTTGCTTTCCCGAGTACGGTCTTTGACCTAAAAGAGACACTTGGATAGTAATTAGATAATTTATGATTTTTGCTTTATTTAAGTACTTTGTATCTTTTTTTTTTTACTGTAGTTTTACTCATCAAAATCTCTTGAATCTCACTTTAAGCGGATCAAGAGTGCTCTATATCGGAGAGTTTTTTCCCTTTTTTTAAATCTCTTGAATCTCGCTTTAAGCGGATCGAGGGTGCTCTCTGTCGAAGAGTTTTCTTTTCATTTTTTAAATCTCTTGAATCTCGCTTTAACCGGATCAAGAGTGCTCTTTGTCAGAGAGTTTAACCAAATTTGAACGAATATTTCGCTCACTCTGTGTATGCTCTACCCATCGCAAGCTAGCCTGAGCTTTGGGATATCAAAAGCGATAGTGTTGCAATTGTTAATTTCTTCACATTTAATTAATTCATTCACATTAATAAAATCAAGTCCCCTTTAACCAACGAAAATCCGGTGTTGCCTCGATAATGATCGAAAGTGGGGAAATTTTGACTAAGGAAGCGGGAACAACTAGGAGGCGACCTCAGAGCACAATTAGGCTACACCCTTGTTGGTGTAGCGTTGAACACCACTCTGGAGACTCCATTCCAGCCCACGTGTCCTTGTACAAAGCCACTTAGATCACATTCCGAACATATTTCTTGTACCGCAAGGTATATCGAGAATCCCCTCATCCCACAATTAATCAACTCATCCCAACAAAATACTTAATAAAATAAACCAAGAGCATTCGCACAATAGTCCTTTCAACACTCCAACAGTCAATGACTCCATTAACACTGGTCTCAAGCACTTGCAATCATATTTTCATTGTTTATTTTATGATTATGTCATTATGTGGATGTGTTATAATTTATGTGTGAGTAAACCTGGTTTAAATTTGCATCAACTCAAAAAACTCCTAAAAACATCCATTCCAATCGCTCAAGCATTAACTAAAAGCCTTAGAAACCTTTTCTTTTAGTAGGGTCTACCCCCCTTGGGTTTGTTAGGAGTTTGCCTAAATGGAGGAGTCAGGATCAGGTGACAGCACCCGACTCTTTGCTTGCCCCCAAGGCAACACCGAGCCGCTTAGAAAGATATAGGAAAATGTCAAAGACCTGGATATTGATTTCACCTCCTAATAGATTGTTGGTGCAAAGAAGTGTGTCAAATCTACGTTGCGTGGGAGCGCCCCCCCCCCCCACCCTCGCTCCGAGCCAAAGCGATGCGGAAGCGCTCAAAAAGCGCGCTCCGCTTTTTCTCCCAATCCAGAGCGATTTTTGGAAGTGCGCTCTGACGTAAGAAAAAACGCTCCCTTCCTCTGCTCGGGAGCGATGACGAAGCGAACGGGAGCGATCGCTCCCGAGAGCTCCCTGGAAAGCTTTAAAAATGCTCTGCCATCGCTCCCCATCGCTCCCGACAGCGCTCCCAAGGAAGTCCGCAACTTGAAGAAGAGTGGGAGTTTTTTTGGTTTTGGGGGGACTTTGCTTGGGCTATAAAGCACTCCCCCACTTCATTTCACTTCACTGTTGCCATTTCATTCACCATTGCAAGGGTTTGAGCCTTTGAGGAGCTTGGAGTGCATTTGGAGATTTTGCAAGAAGATTGGACTCTTGGAGAGCTTGGAAGAGAGATTGAAGGGTGCCATTTGTGAAAGCTTGGAGGGGAGATTGAAGACTTCCGTAGGGTTCAAGGCTTCAAGCACCATTGGAGAGCCAAAGAGGTAGGCTCTAAACTCATCCCTTTTTTTTGGCTTGAAATTGAATGCTTGTTACTTGTATGTTTTCTTCTCCTACTCTTTCCCGTTCCTTCTTCCTCATTCTATTGCAGGAAAAGGGTTATTCTTTGAACTTAAAGTTTGAACCTCTACACGCATGATGATCATGGGTATTCCAATGTGGCTTCTCTTTTTGGTTCCATTGTTTGTTATGATGGTGTTGATTGGAAACCAGAGGAGAAATGATGGAAAGGATGAAAAAGTGGGTAGTGGCGCATATCATGGAGAGGAGGAAGAGGACGGAGAGGGAGAGGATAGTGATGATGATGGAAGGAAAAACAGAGAGAACCACACACCCTTGTGGAAATATGTCACAAAGCTTGGAGGAGGGAAAGGGGGTGGAACCACAAAATTTGCATGCCCCCATTGTAGAGTAACATTCACAAGTTCATATACCCATGTTAGAAAGAATTTATGTGGGGTTATGCCATGGGATGAAAATAAGACTATAGGAGTCAAAACTCGTACTGAAGTGCCATCAAAAGACAGAGCCAAATATAAGAGGGAAGAGGAGGAAGCACAATACCAAATCAAAAAATCAAAGGTTGAACAGGACACCTCGAGATCACATAATAGAGGATTCAGTGCTCGAACCCCATCCACCCATGGTAGTGGATTCTCAGCCATGCCTGCAAGTTCAGGGCGTAGAACAATATTAGATTTCCTTGACCAAGGTGGTAGGGATGACGTGGATGCAAAAGTGTTATGGTTTCTCTATGTGTGTGGCATACCATTCAATGTTCTTCGCTTCCCCTATTGGCATGAAATGATAGAAGCCATTTGTTCTGCCCCTAAAGGATATAGGAGCCCCGGGTATGACAAAGCTAGAACCGTAGGTCTTGACAAGGAAAAAGCCAAGATCCAAAATGCTTAGGGGCAATTCACAAATGCTTGGAATGAATATGGGGTTTCCATTGTATCTGATGGTTGGACAAATATAAAGGGAAAGCCATTGATAAATATTCTTGGGGTGTCTACTAGTGGTGCAATCTTCCTTTCATCCCATGACTACTTGATCACTTCAAGACCGGCATCAATATTGCAAAAGCCTTAATTAAAACCATTGAATCTATTGGGCCATACAATGTCATACAAGTCATTATCGATAATGTTGTTAATTGAAAGGCAGCGGGAGCAATCATTGAGGATAGATACCCCAACATATTTTGGTCCGGGTATTTGGTTCACACATTGAACCTTTTGATGCATGACATTATCAAGATGAAGGAACATGATTATAAATGGATTGGTTCATTGTACAAGAAAGGCAAGTTCATGATAAGATTCATTACCAATCATAGTAATGCCCACCACATTTTTCGCAGTCACTCAAAGTTGGAGCTATTGAATCTTGTGAAGACTAGATTTGCTACCTATTACCTCACCTTTAGGCGCCTTTTGAAGGTAAGAGAGGCATTGGCTAGTATGGCATCAAGTGATTCATGGCAGGATTTGAAAGACTGGGCTACATCTGAGTCAGACATGCAAGATTTTCAGGAGGTGGAGGACATCGTTCTTGATGGTCAATTTTGGGCAAGTGTAAGGTATGTTTTGAATTTCACCAAGCCCATTTATCACATGATTGGGTTTGCAGATACTGATGAGCCAGTAATTGGGGAGGTATATGAGCAAATGACTAGCATGATAGGCCAAATAAAAGATATTGTTGAGCCAAAAGATGCCATCTTGTATGATTATATTCATAAACATGTGGTCAAAAGGTGGGATAATCTTAATGTTCCACTCCATGCCTTAGCGTACGTCCTTACACCAAATATTAT
Source organism: Larix kaempferi (assembly GCA_027924585.1). NCBI lineage: Eukaryota > Viridiplantae > Streptophyta > Pinopsida > Pinales > Pinaceae > Larix > Larix kaempferi. The sequence continues at coordinate 13,892,093 of BSBM01000370.1, forward strand.
TCTCCATCTTGGTTGGCCAAACTAGCACCTGGGGGTGGGATCAGGAAAAAACACCACACAGATCCAGAGGTACAGAATGGGTACATGCAAGCATTAGATAAGTTGGTCCCTGATGAAGACGAAAGTGCCATATTGCATGCTCAATTGAGCAAATATCTTAGTCAACATGGGGTGTTTGGTACTTGCATGCAAACAAAGATCGAGAAAGGATTCCTCCTATCGAGTGGTGGAATATGTATGGCTCCGCTGCCACACAATTGCATAAATTGGCCATTAAAGTCCTTTCACAGGTGGTTATAGTTCTTCTGCAAAGAGGTGTTGGAGCACCTATAGCTATATCCACAATGTGAAAAGAAACAACCTAAATGAAAAATCGGGCAAAAAAGCTTGGTTTTTGTACACTACAACTTGAGGTTGTTGTCTCATTATTGTGAGCGGCCGCCAAAAGTGATAGAACATTTGTCACTTGGAGACAACAACCCGGAGGAGGATAATTTTGGAGGATGGAGCCATGGTTTTAGAGCACTTGGAGATTGAACGTTTGGACGATGATGATATTATTGTTGACCGTGCACCAGCAACAGCAATGCCACCTCTCCCTCCAATAGTAGTTTTCCACGTCCACTTCCACTTCCACTTCTAGCGACAGTCCCAGATGTACCGGTTTTCCCTCTATCTTCACAACCTCCATTGTTTTGTGGGGGTCATGTAGCTGTTGGACGTGGTTCACGACCACTTCTAGTTCTACCTACTGAGGATGAGGATCCTGATTCTACTGCTAGCGGTGCTCATAGATCACGGGAAAAGAAATTAGAAGTTTCTCGTGGCAAAAGGAAATATTAGTACTTGTCTTTTTTCTAGTTTTCCAGTACTTTGCATTTTTGCAAATTGTACCTATTGACTCTTTAATATTTGTTATAATCAATTTTGAAGACATTATATGGCAATTTAAGTTTGATGTTTGAACTTTGAAGTTCATTGCTTTGTGAAATCGAATCATTTCATTTCATGGTTGAACACTTGAACTTGATCATTTTATGTTCTCTGTTATAGTTTGGTAACTTGGTTACAAGAATTATGAGTTTGATGATTGATCATTGATCATTTGATGAGTCATGCTAAAATTACAAATGTTATATATTGAAAATGGTTGATGCTATGGTTGATGATTTGATGATTTGATCATGATGACAATGTTATAAGTTATAGGTTATAACTTATAACTACTAGATGATTGATGTTATATTGTTTAATCCATGTTTTTATGTTTTTGTAACTAATTCAACATTCTGCATGCTTTTGTTCACATATATGCATAAAAATATATATAAAAAATATATATTATATAAAAAACGCTCCCGAGACGCTCCCAACCCGGAAGCTTTTGAAAAATTCTGGCTTTTCGCTTCGCTCCCCCGCTTCCCGCTCTCGCTCCCCCCGCTCCCGACGGCGTAGTGTCAAATATGATGTATAGTTAATGTTGGGCTAGTGTTGAGCTGATTTTAATTTCTTAATCTGATTTTCAGACTTTAGTTTATTAGATCTAGTATCTCATTGTTGTTGGAACTGGAAACATCTAACCTTTTGATATGCATTGTGTAAACTCTTGAATCATTGGTCTACACTCTTGAATATTCCCTATTAAAACATCTGAAGTTTTAATAAGTGGTTGAAAAAGGATATAGATTCAGCTCTAGGACTAAAGTTCTATGAGTGCAGATCCAATGTCATGAGATGAAGATTTTAACAATTTGAAATAGACCACTTGAAACATCTCATAAACCACTGGAATTCAACATTATTTGGTAGAATCTCCCTCTAAATCCTACTTCAAATCTTGAAATGGTAAAACAAGTAGAGAAAAGGGTTGGAGGGCACAACATAGTCCATCTTCTAAGCCCAAGTGAAAAATGATAAGCACTAGGCAAAAAGAGTTTGCTCGTAGTGACTTTGGTTGTGGTATAGGTAGTGAATTTGTTTCTAGTTGAAGACAAACTTAGATGACATCAGAGAAGTACAGAGGTGAATAACATAATCTTGATGATCAATATGGTGATTCTTATGTTTGGTTTTTTAGAGGGCATTGGGCCCTTAGCTTTATGTTTTTCTCTAGAATGATCAAATATAATTGCACAAGAGGCGCTTTCTACAACTAAGGTAAGATGTGTCACATCTGTAGATGACGGCTTAAAAAGATTCAAATAAGAAATTATAACCAACCTAGCTCAAGTCCCTTAAGTTCCAACCCTTTTTACATGAGGAAAGGTTTGCACCATTTGATCTCTCTCAGAACTTGATAGATCTGAGGTTAAGATGGATCTAGGTGCCTATAATAATGAAAATGATGGTTTGGAGTCCACTTTGCAAAACTTTTTAAGAGTGCAAAAACTTGAGGAAAGGTTTGCATCTTGAGAGATTTGATCCCTCTCAAAGCTTGATAGATCCAAAGTTGAGATGGATCTACGTGTATAATAATAAAGAAAATAATGTCTTGGAGTCCATTTTGCTTTATGAAGGTCTCATTGCTCTATGTGCTTTTAAATTATGATCGGTATTAGCATGATTAGATTAGCCCAGGTGATACATTTCCTTTCTAGGCATGTTTGTAATAATTCCTAACTAACGAAATTACCATTTTCAAAAAGGAAAAGAAAAAGAAAGGGCCAAACTAACCTCACATGAGACACCAGAATCCATGTTGAGCATGGTCCCAAACTGTATGTACTCAAGTCATCAAACGATGTATAATCAAGGCTGCTAGAAGCATATTACTAATTAATTCCACAGCTTTGTAAACAAATTCAAAGCTATTCCACCTGTTCCCAAGCAAACAAGGGCAACATGGTCGTGATGGTCGTGCACCCAGGTTTTGATCGGCGAGCCGAACCTCCACAATAAAGCTATGCCGAGAACACCCAAAACCCAGCAGATTAGTTGAAAACCAATTTAATCATGAACACAAAACCAGTGATCGTAGTTGAAAAAAATCATCCAATTGTCCGAGTACTACCTAGGCAAACCCTGCCCCGGTCAGACTCCAACTACTCCTGGGTCAGAGATTGACACTAATAATTCGTGGGTTATTCGCTGCCACACGAGTCCAATTCATGGGCCGATAGAAAAACTTGCCTGACTTCAAATATAAATGCCAAAAAGGAAAAGATAAAACCCTTAATTTGAACGATTTCTGCTGCCAAGCTTTTATCGACTTTATGCCAACAGTTTTTGTCAAGTCCAAGTCGAACTCTTACACTCCAACCTCGTTGAGTTGTTCACGAAGCTGCGTTTTTCAACATTACCAGAAATGATGGATTCAAAATGCTCAACATCCAAACAAAACACTTCCACACGTCAGTTTTATCGTTAAATGCTTCCACTCATAGCTTCTCTGTCAGTCTCAAACAATGCAATCGCTATCCCTTGAACAGGGACCTTTGTCTGTTTTTACATACTATCAGGAAAACACAATAACTTAACATTAAAACCCAAAACAATGTTCCAGACATAAAGGGGAAATTACAGGGATTGCTACCGACAACCAAAAGAGCAAATCATACAACGCTTTTAAGTGATAATAGAGAACCAATGGGATGAAAATTAAGGATAATTGTGAGCATTTAAATCATACCTTCTAATAATAATACCTATCAAACAAATAAAACCCATTTTAATGCTACCTTGAGACGAAAACACAGTACTCTTGTAAACATACAGAAAGACTTCCCAAAAACAAAATCTTGCAATGCTTTCAAGCGATAATGGAGGGTCGGAGAAATGGTATGTAAGGGTAATTGGTGAGAACATTTCAAGGAATGAAGATAATAATAATACCTTGGCCTCATAGATGAGGGGACCATGGTAAGCTAGAACCTTTTCACCCTCTTTGAAATGCGGACTCTGCTGCTTTGTGGCATCCTCATCGTCCATGTTCTCTTTGATTTTAGTATTGTTGTGGTCGTCTGCTGCATGTGCTTCAGTAGGTTGCAGGTCCTCTTTGACGCCTGTTGTTGAGCTTCCCATCTCGGAGGAAGTAAGGAAGGAGAGAAATGGGCTTCCAGCTTGAGACTCGGACTGCCAACTGTTTCTCTACTCTAGAGTTTTATAGCTCCAATGCGCTTAGATCTTAGAGCCATTCTATTTTGTTGATTAAATTTTATATCATTTTTCAAAAGAGGTGCATGCAAAGCCAAGGGACGCATATCATCCCTTCTCTTTGGTGGTTGTTTGTGAATACATCTATTATGAAATCGATTAATTTTTATTAGTTTAGATTTATTTCCTAGGAAGAGATAATTAAAAAGATTATTTAATTATCAAATAAAGACATTTATTATTACAATATTACTTGTAATTTTAAAGACTTGAAATTTTAAAATTTGTTATTTTAATAAAAAATTATTTTTTGAAACTCTATTTTGAATTTATGAAACTTATGAAAGTTTGTTATTTTCATGTTGTATTTGTAGTTTTTGTGTAGTTTTAGATAGTTTTGAAGGAAACATGGTATATAATAAAACTTAAAATATAAGCATTGGACATCTGGAGATCGCTTAAATTTCAAAGTTATATTTTATTGTATCACATTGCCATGTGTAAAAAATATAGGAAGCAAAAAAGTGTTTATAGTATAATTTCGAGATATTATAATTTCAAAAACATCTTGAAACATGTTATTTCAATATTAACATTATAATTTGGAGGACTCACTTCCTTCATGTGAAATTTGATTTGTTATTTTCATGGTGTATTTATAAGTTTTTGTTTATTTTAAAAAAATTATAAATGAATTTAAAGAAAATATAATGTATAATAAATATAAAATATCGAATACTTAAAGATTGCTTAAACTTTAAAGTTATATTTTATAATATCAATTTACTATCCAAAATAAAATTATAGGAAACAAAAAAAATTTGTATAATTTCAAAGATTAGTTTTATAATTTCAAAAGCATCTTAAAATTTATTACTTTAATATTAACATTATAATTTCTACTAACTTTTTTACTTTAAAGTTATATTTTATAATATCAATTTACTATCCAAAATAAAATTATAGGAAACAAAAAAAATTGTATGATTTCAAAGATTAGTTTTATAATTTCAAAAGCATCTTAAAATTTATTACTTTAATACTAACATTATAATTTGTATTAACTTTTTTACTTTAAACTCTTGAAATTTAAATTCTTGAAATGTAGAAATTTTTTTCAACAATGAAAAAATAGCATACTATTAATATGAGTAAACAATATAGAGATTACAAGATCAAAGGCTCCTACCAGCCTTTACAGAAAGAAAAGAAAAAAAAGTCCATAACAAACCTAATCCACAAATATCCAAAAAAATATCAGCATCCTCGGAGCAACGAAATACCAAGACAGAACATAAACACCAAACGAAAAGGACAAATGGCACAAAGCCAATCCACCGAGGACACATGCCAAAACCCATCAGAAAAACACAGCGGGAACATTACAAAATCCTAAATAACACAGCGATAACCAATGCGGAACTCAGTGATATCCAACGTTGAATCCACAACAAAAGAGCAACACCACAAAAAACCAACAAGTTGTTGGCCACTAGGAGAGCTAATCGCCTGTAGATAAGTATAATCACCGCCAATAAATACTGCATATAATACTCACGAATGAAAACAACATATAAATGAAAGCCACAAATAGCTAAAGTTGAAGATGATCCAAAGAACCACCATCCACCAACTGATCTGAAAATCATTCTTCCCAAAAAAGAATGTCCACAGGAGAAGAAAGAGCCCGCTTGGATAGTTCATCCGCCCGTATATTATGAACCCGGAGCAGATGATTGAAGGAGACGAACTCAAAACTCTCAATCAAAGAATGGGTCTCCAAAAGCCAGTGACTGAGTTGGAGCAGATTGAGAGCGGTTGATCCCTTTGCCCAAGAGATGATAACCTGTGAGTCCCCCGAAACCTGAAGTCGATAAATATCTTTGGATTTGGCAAACCGGAGAAGCAACCACAGAGCCAGAAGCTCACTGCGAGAATTTGTACCCGTCCCCGAATTCATCCACGACTTGAAGAAACTGTTGCAACTAATGAAGAGAACCACACTAATCCCACTGATAGTTCCATTCAGTTGGGAAGCCCCATAAAAGTAGCCGCAAGGATAGATGCGTTGAACCTGAGAGGCGATTGAAGGATGGCCACACCCCCTGCCCAAATGAAGAGGCCCAGGGGAATTAAATTCCATAAAATTCGACAACACTCGACATCCATAAAACATGGCATTGGGCCGAATATCATCAAATATAGCAGAGTTACGGGCACGCCATACCTCCCAAAAAATCAAACAAGGAAGAGCTCTCCAGTCCATATATAGCCACCACCAACTCAACATCCCATCCTCCAGCTCAAGAGTTCCCCAATGAAACCAACGACCACTTACTCTACAGATCGTTGACCATAAAGCCTTGACAAAGGAACATCTAACAAAAAGAGGATCCACCGTTTCCACCTATGAATAACATAACTGACATCTGCCCAGACCACAAAAACCTCACCGATAAAGATTATCCCAGGTAAGGACGCTATTATTTAGGGCCAACCAGTTGAAGCATTTCAATTTAAGTGGCATTAAAACTTTCCAAATCTTAGAGAACCACCATCTCGACTGCGATGCCTCGAGCAATAACATTGAGTCATAAGCGAGCTTTGTCGTGGCAACACCACTGGAATTATTCCAAGACCAGACCAGCCTGTCTGGAGACTCTTGTAAGGTGATGTTTAAACTGTTCAGACCTTTAACATAGGTATTCCATTCCAGCTCCAAACAACCCGAAAGACCCAAATGTTGAGCCAATATCCAGGTGGAACAACACACCCCAACAGCTAATGGGTACCCAGCCTGGCACAGTGAATGATATCCCTTAGATCTCAACAAAAAGAGTAAGTCCTGTGAAAGTTAATAATTCGGAGGGCCCCCCATAATGGGATCCTCCCCAAGACGGATTTCACGACCATGCCCGAGAATCCATGACATCCAATTGGATAGGGTGGAGAAGGACCCCAATAAACCACACCAAATATTAGAGATCCCCCTAACACAAGGAGGTCCATTTCTGAACCAATCCGCCACCGTGAGCGATTTAAGGTATTTTTCTTTGATTAATGTACTCCAAGCAGAATTGGAAAATAATGCCCTCCACAGACTCCTGGTTTTTAGAGCCACATCAAATTTTCCAATGTTTTTAACGGCCCAACCACCCATTTTCACCGGTCGAGCCAGCAAATGCCAATTTACCAAATGAAATTTATGCTTTGGCCCCCCACTAGACCAGATAAAAGAGAATATCCTTCTATGAATTCCTTTAAGTATTAACTTTGGAATTTTGCACAATGAAAGCCAATAGACAGCCAGATTTTGAATAACAGATTTTGCCAAAGCTAGTCTCCCCCCTAAGGAAATCCATCGCCAACACCAATGATTGATACGTTTTTCAAAACATTTAAGAAGCCACAACCAGTCACGAATTAGCGAATTAGTTGGTTTAAGAAAAAATCCAAGATATTTGGTGCCCTCTGACAAAGCCTTGAAATTGAAAGGGAAAAGTTGGCTGACCAAAGATTTGATAGCAATGTCCATGTTATTTTCCAAAAACCAAGACTTTCCAGCACTTATTAGTATCCCAGAGGCATGACAGAAAAGATCTAGGATTTTTTTGTAATTTTGCCACTCCACTAGAGTCCCCAGGCCAAAAATCATAACATCATCGACGAAGAGGGTATGTGTCAATGATACATGTGCATAAGCCTTAATGCCAATGATGTTCCCCTCCCTTTTCGCTCTGAGGATGAGTCTGCTCAGACCTTCAATGGTCAACAGGAAAAGTAAGGGAGAAAGGGGACAGCCCTGCCTCAAACCCCGGGAACTTTTGAAAAAATCAGATGGCAACCCATTAATAATTACAGCAAAATTCACCAAAGAAATACAGGCCATAATCCATTTAACCACCCCCCAGGGCAATCCAATCTAAACTAGGACCAACCGAATAAAGGACCAATCAACCCGATCGTATGCCTTGACAAGATCCAGTTTCAGGAAGAGGGAATTTTGTTGTCTGGTCTTCACACTATGAAACACTTCCTGAGTGACCCCCATAGCATCCAAAATCTGCCTATCTGCCAGAAACCCAAACTGCCCATTAGATATATATTATGATAAACCGAGCTTAGTTATGTTTGCTATAATTTTAGATATAACCTTATATATCAGATTACATAACGAAATAGGCCTGAAATCACTGAAGTCTTCAGGGTGAGATTTATTTGGAATGAGAGCCAAAAATGTTGAGTTAAGAGAACCGGCCACCATGTCGAAAATGCGTGATTCCTCCACTGCCGCCCATATGTCCGGACCCATAATCTCAAAAAAACAAATGAAAATCTCAACAGTCCAGCCATCCGGCCCCAGGTTCTTATCTTTGGAAAAACCCTTCAGAACCTTTTCAATCTCCAGCAGAGTAACTTCATTAAAGATCGCATCCCCTTCCTCGACCGAGAACAATCTCGGGTATTCTCTAATCACGTTGAATTACTCACTCATTGAGACATTCTTGGGTCATTGAGAAATTTGTAGAAACTTGTTACTTCGAACTCTTAGAAATTTGCAAAAACGTGTTACTTCACTATACTGATATCATAACTATTTTAAACCCTTAGAAAGCTTATTACTTTAATATTGATATCATAACTTCCAAGGATTTTCAATACTAATATGATGATTTAGTTATTTCACTATATCGATATCATAACTACTTTGAATTCTTAAAATGTTTAAATAGTGATATCATAACTTTCAATACTAACGTCATGATTTTTATAAACCTTATTTTTTTCAATTCTTGAAATTTGTAAAAACTTGCAACTTCAATATTAACATCATAATTTTTCAAGGGGTCTAATGGGGTCTAATGCTTTGAATTCTTGAAACTATACTTTGAAATCTTGAAACTTGTATAAAAGTTCATTACTTTTACAATTAAATGTTATTGTTTATTTTGATGGATAGAAAACCATCAACTTAAACATACACTAAAATTGTCAAGTTCTTTTATAAGAGCAATTTATTGAACTCTTGAAACTTATATAAAGGTTAGTTAATATCGTCAATTCCGGCTAGCTTACTTATTTAAGGTGTGGGTTTCATTTGCAGGGCGACCCGACCCAAGTTCAATACCCTTAGGGGTGACTTAGTTAGGAGGAGACACCATAAAATCCAATCATGTTAAGGGTTAGTGTGACCCTGACCAGGTGCGATCCCCGGGTGATTTTGATAACTTAGATGCCCCTCAATTATGGTTTTTTAGCCAATGATTGAAATGCACTAGCCCCAAGTGACTGGCATTTCTAACAAACAAACAAAAAAATTCGTTAATATTTCAATTTGAATGTTATTGTTTATTTTGATGGAGAAAAAACCATCAACCCAAACATACACTAAAATTATCAAGTTCTTTTTAATGTGTGTGTGTGTGTGTTTTCTCTTATATTTTTGTGTATTTTATTTTAAAATATCTAATGTTAAATGTTAATTTCTACGACGGTGGGTGGGTGTGTGTGTATAAAACACAAAATAACTATTTCCACAAAGGATAAAGAGGTGGTGAGTGAGTTCACCGTTAGTGAGAAGCCAATGAGGAAAATAACTTGGAAGCACAGAAAATTTGAACCATATTCTTTGTTCAAGACATTGTAAACTTGTAACATGGAATTATACACCCCCAAATATGGTTTCTTGTACAAATTATTTCACATGAGTCTTGTTTTATACTGAAATAGAATTTTTATTTACTTCAGAGTACACTTTCTAGTATAGTTAACATTACACTCTTCTATACTTAAATATATTTTTTATTTATATCACAATACACTTTCTAGCATAGTTAACATTACAATCAAAAGAAAAAAATAAGAGAAAGCTCCATTGTAGTGTCCATCATGCCATTGGATTGGTGCAATCGAGATAAGGATGACCACTTTTGTTTTGAGATTGTATTTACTTTGTGTGTGTTTGTGTGTGTGGAGTGGAGTGGTGCAATCCTTAAGACCACTTTTGTTTTGAAATTATATTTACTTTATTAATATATAGATATGTAGAGTGTTTTGTTGTGAATTGTCTTCGTGCAAAAAAAATTCAAAGACCTTTTCAACCTAAATCATCTTCATAATTCATAATTGTGTCGATTGGTAGGGGATTCCCTAATGCCATCCTTTCGATGAATGTCATCCCATCAAAACTAGCTCATTTAGTCATGCATTGAGATTTAAAGTCTTTTCTAGTACATTAGGGCATGCAATCATCATTGGTAGGTTCCCCTACTACTGACAATAGGAATACATCAATGTCCCCTGGTTGATAAATTCTAATAGTTGTTCGACGTCATCCTATGTATTCACACTTGCTAGATTGAACTTGTGTAACTGAACACCCATTATCATTATTGGCGGGTTGTCCCACATTTGTTAACGATGTCCATTAATGATCAATAATCAAATAGTTTCTCCCATGTTCGACTTTTGATCATTTATTCACATGGTGTAGATTCGTACATGTCAATGGATTTAGGTTGAAGAGGCTTGGGCCTCTAGTAGCATATCCTCTTTGTTGTCACATAGGTTGCACAATGTTGTATAAAAAATATATAACAAAAATATATATAAATATAAAATAACATTAAGAAAGCAATAAAATAATAAAAGTGATCAAATAAATAAATTATCTAAAACCGAAAAGTCATGCCTTTTTGTAAAGGTGCCAAGACAACCTAATGAAATGTATATTTATGGGCCTTTTTACAATTGTAAATCATTCACATTTTTACTTATTTATATTACTCCATTACGGATTTTACTTCTTTTTTTAACCATGGGAACAACAACCTCCCAAGGGTATATCCAACAACCCGCAAGCCAGATATACCAGTAACTTGTGACTCAGCAGGGGCCGAGACATCCCGAAGCCCATCGGGGTGAGCCTCTATCCCAAGGGTCGCCTACCCTTCGAACCTTGTCACAATGGGCCAATGAGCAACCCTACCCCCCGCTGGTTTTGTCCATTATGGATTTTACTTATTGGACCTATTCTTTGGATAGTTGGGTGTGAACTAATTTAGCTCACAACATTGGTATCAGAGCTACATTCATTATCCAGGCCTTTGACCATATTGTAGTTTTTAACCATTATCCTAGGGATTCCCTAAAATTGCAGGACGTTACAATGAAGTCAGCTTCAACATCTAAAGACTTCAAGGATATATCAAAGGTGATTTCACAAGACAATCATAATTTAGAACAAAAGAAGCAAAAAGAAGCTGAAAAGGTTGTCGCCGGTAAGGATGAAGAATTAGCTGTTTGAAGAATCATAGTCAAGACTTGATCGCACATATCAAGAAATTAAAAAAAGAAATCACAAGAAGAAGTACAAGAGAAATTCCACAAAAAGGAAGTGGATCTCCAAAAAGAATTCAATAAGAATCTATCAGAAAAAAGAGGAAGAAAATGCTCTCTTAAAAAATCTAAATCAAGGGTTAAATGAACAAATAAAAAACTTAAAAGATGAGCAGCTAAAAAAATCCTCAGAGTTATTATGAACCAGTAAATCACACTAAGGACAAAAAAATGAAGTTTCTACAATGGTTCCACAAACAGCTCGAATGCCTTATCGTCCCTCCAATCACAAAAATCATTATGACCAACAACAAAATCAAGAGGAAAATAAACATCATTCTTCTTACAAACAAACCAACTACACCATGGAAAAAGAACGAAGACAATATCAACAACCTTTATGGAATCCTAAAATGAGAAGTTCTATACAAGTAGTCAATCATCAAACAGTTCCAATGAAGGTAGATTTGGGGTGGATCGCTTCCCTAAAAATGCAACACATTAGTTCAAGGATCCAAAGACTATACCACCTGGTTTCATCGAGTATCCAAGTTCCAAGCTCACAACATCATGAAAAGTCGTTATGAACAAGAGGACAAAGTCTTACAATAAACTATGCTTTGAGGAAAAAGCATGTTCAAGGGGAAGGCCATGTTATATATATATATATATATATATATATATATATATATATATATAATAACATTAAGAAAGCAATAAAATTAATTAATTAAAATAATAAAAGTGATCAAATAAATAAATTATCTAAAACCAAAAAGTCATGCCTTTTTTTAAAGGTGCCAAGACAACCCAATGAAATGTACATATACAAGCCTTTTTATAATTGGAAATCATTCACATTTTTACTTATTTATATTACTCCATTATGGATTTTACTTATTCAACCTATTCTTTGGATAGTTGGGTGTGAACTAATTTAGCTCACAACACATAAGACCATACCATGCACTTTTATGGTATTAGTACTTGATGGGAGGATTAGCTTCTTATCACATCCATCATCAAACATTATCCTACCGTATGTTAAGACATAGATCAACATTGTATATGTTCATGGATATGATCTATATTTGGCATGGATCCACCCTATATATTTTCATGGCAGTGATTTTGCATTCTACATAGAACCATAGTCTACTTGATTTAGAGACCATGTTTGTTTTCTACTTGAGCATGGGTATGCCTGCCTCGGGGAAGAAAGTAATGTGATGTTTTGGTTTTTGTTCATAGACGCCTTTCCAATCCAACCTTGGTGCACTTCACGTGGTCCCACTCATAATTTTTTTGTTTATTTAATATAATGTATAATGACCATGAGTTACTCTTCTGACCTCATACATTAGGGGGCATTTGTTATAGCATTATTAGGCCCACCACTACTTGAGAAATGTTTGTAGCCCTCTGGTCCATATAAAGCATTGAAGTTACTTTCAAAAAACAAAGTATTGTTCGGCCCATGTGTGTTTCCCTTTAGCAACACATGAGGGAATTGCTAAAACTGCAAAAAAATATTAAAAAAAGCACATTAATTGTGCGCTGCTACGTAGTTTTTTCATCATTCGTGCACATGAACATGGTTAAGCCCTACACCAACTACCTTAACCATTCTCTTCAAGTATAAATCAAGGCTTTGAGGTTATGAAAGGGCACCTCATGATAATTATACCCTCGTGCTGGAGGAATCACTACTAGGAAAACACTTTATAGCATATCTTTTTGTGGAACCTCTCCATAAAATGTCCCATTTATCCATTTAGAGTGGAGGCGGGTGGACAGAGGTCTTAACATATGTTTTTTATTGCTTCCTTTAAAATTACTAAATCGCACTGGTGCATTTTCGATAAATATGCACCAATGCACTAAATAATACAATGCATTGATTTTAGGAAATCCCTTTTCATTGTTTGGAAAATATGTCTAATTTTGTTTTGCATGAAAACTAACCGGTTCTCCACAAGCATGCAGTCGCCCTAGTGCGACTCCTGCTCACTAGCACCTCGGAGTGTTAATAGCATAATGCACCACTACATTATAAAATAAATATTAATAAAAAGTTGGAATTTATTTTAAAAGTTTTAAAAGTGATGCCAATGTGTTTTTATTTCGAAGATGCCCCGAGGCATATATCTATATGAAGCACTAGATAAACAAAATAAATAAAAAATGTTTTTAAAAAAGGACCTAGTGCATTTTAGTCAACGAAACACATCGGTGTGTACTATAATATGGAGCATCGCATGTCCTAATCAAACTGTGATGGGTGAAAATAAAATAAAATATATTTTATAGTTTTAAAACCTTCTCAATGGGCACTTGTCATATAACCACCCCGATGCACATAAATAAACAAAAAGCATTGGTCGATGATTTAATTTATGATAATATAAATTAGTTTTTATTTGAAAAATTAAAATAGAGTCTGATATGTTTTGTTATACACGTAGAATTGGTGCATATGTAGGTCAACAGAGCACTAGATATGCAAACTGATTTTCATATTTTTATGAAATAGATGACATTCCATAGAAAACCACACACACTGGTGCATTCCTCTAAGACAAGCATCAAGGTAAGGTAAAATAAAATAAAAAATTACATAATGAAATTTCATTTTTACAAGCTACATAGTGTTATTTACCACCAAAACACTAGTGCACATCCTCTTAGTTTGACCGCGTTGTTGTTAGTGTTGTTCACCTCTTAGATTCCTCCTATGCATTGATTACGACCATATGTGTGTGTGTGTGTAACAAAAAATTTGAATGATGCATGTTATTAATATAAGCGCATTGGTAGTGTCAGAGTGTGCACTGATACAAACAGTGCACTTGAGTAGTAATGCACAATCCAGATTTTTAATGTACAATTGTTAATTTTGGCGCGTGATTAAAACATTGGCGCACCATTCATAATGTGTATCATAAAATAAGTCATTGTAAGTGGTGCGACCTAAAGAATATATCGCACTGCAAAACTGTACATATTTAAAAAATATTATTGGTACATTATTATTTTATAAGCATACTGAGTTTAAAAAAAAAACAAGAATAATTGACCAGTGTGGATAAGTAGGGACACACCGTTTATGGTGCATGTGTTTATGATAGTCGCACTGTAGTCAATGCTTCTGTGATTTTGACGCACCAGGTACTATTTTTAAGGCACACTGATTAATGGTTTTTATATTTTTTTGCAAAAGAAGTTAATTTGTATTTAAATAAACATAAAATAGTCATTTAAAACATTTTTTTTAGTGATGTGTGTGTGGCTAATACATTAATGGTATATGTTAATCATAGACAACAATGGCGATATCAATAGTAGGGCCAGGCCAATCGATACAATGTTGCATGGGAGTGGGAGGCTAAAGAGATGGAGAGGTATTTGTGCCCTTGCATTGTTATAGCTCAGACTTGGCAGCTCTTATATAGTGTTGGCCTCCTCAAGTTTTATGAGGAGGCGACATCCGTCGAGGACAACACTACATTGCCGAGATGGTTCAGTTACCGGTGGGATCATGCTATGCAAGAATTTAGAGTGGCTCCCAATCTATGGTTCCAGACCTCAAAGGACGACATTTATTTCATTATTGCATTGTCCAGTAGAGGGAAGGATTTTATGTAGTTCCTCGATCTCCCACTTGGTGTTGCAAGAGAGAGTCAACTAGCATATGTTTAAAGATATGTTAGTTGGGACATCACTACCCCTTATAGCTTATAGGTTGCTAGTGGCCAGTTGGATTTACAAGTGTTCAATGCCTCTTACTTATGGTCACACCAACGGCCCACTACACCTTTGATGGGAAGCACATTAGATACCCCCTGTTACGTTTTGTAGATTCTCTAGTGCAAACACCTAGATGTATTAGGTGGTTTCCCATTTTATGACATTTTTTGTTTCTATTTGGATTGTTGTCATGCTATGTTTGATGGGAGCCCAATATTCTCATTTGCTTCAAAGTTATTTTTCCTATATTTTGAGAGGTTTTTGATGACTAGGCCCTCATTCGACTGCAACCCTCCTAGTCTAAGGACCGATGTGCGTATGCACATGTGGGGATAGATATTTCCCAAGAGGGATACCAGGAGTTCTCAAGTAGGATCACTCCAAAGGTAATGGAAATGCTCTCTAGTGAGGATGATCATGCCATGGACCTTTTGTAGTTCCCATATGCAGGGATGGATCAACGAGGATGTACGAACATTCGATTTACCTGGGATGAGCCACCAAATGCTAGAGGTAATATTAGTGTTATCTTTTGATTGATCTAATTGAATTTTAATAGCTTGTCTAATGCACATGTGATTTATTGTGACTTTTTATTCAAACTGTCTAGTTATTGTTTAAATTGTCTAATTATAGTTAATATTGGCACATGTGATGGGGAGGTGCCTCCTCAAACTGACGAGGATATGATTGAGGTTTATGAGCTGCCTCAGTTGTAGAGGACAGCCCTGAGACATAGGCCAAATCATAGATTTTTCTAAGAGGTGGCCAATCAGTTATGTGGACAGATGGATCAACACATAGTACAACTAATGCATGTTACTGAGATCAAACTAGATCTAAATATCTCATTGATATGGATGACCATTTCACATGATATGCTACTATTTATGCATCATATTTTCGATGCAGTTAGTGTACTCAAGAGGAGGATGGGTCACCATCACAATCAGTCTTCTTCATATGATTCATCTCCTTCAGATGGTGATCCTCCATCTCCTCCACCTCTACCTCCTCCACCTCCACATTTTCCTCCATAGCCCAACCTACCACCCTCTCCTCTACATGCCAAAACCACCTCCACATGTCGATCGACCACTATATCCTCCTCCATACGTTGATCCACTACCAATTTCTCCTCCTCCATAGGTTGACCCACCACCATCAACTCTACAAGGCGACTGACCACCCTCTCCTCTTCAGTAGCCAACCCACCAAATGCGACACCTAGTTCAGTCATTGTTGTTGTAGACGAGATGATGGCATCATGTCATATGACTCCTAGTGGAGAGATATATCAAATGTTGGTTACTGCATTTTATATGGAGGAGGTACTAATATTATGTCTGACTTTGGTGGAAAAGGCACAGATCATGCCCCTGGCTCTGATCATGGTGGAGGTACTAAGGTATCTGGCTCTATTGGTGGACCACCTATCTTGATTATAACAGTTACATTTAATTAGATGTATATATTTCATTACTACGATGTATATTTTACATATTCATTTTACTTTTAATTCATACTTGATACGTATATTTCACATATATATTGATTTTGATATTATCTTTCATATTTAAGTTCCATTTTCATACACTATTAAATTTGGCCCAATTTTTTATGATTTCGCGATGAAGTTTCATCATAAAACTATCACACGTGTGACCAACCCTTCATCTAATTTTCATTGAACAACCTCGTCATCAGATCAACAAATGAAACTTTCTATCATTAGTTCGACATAAAGCAATTTCCACGTCTCGACTCAACTTGAAGCCAATATCCTTGGCAACACCGACGAATGGTAGTCACAATTCTAACTACTAGTTGTCCATGTGTCCAACTTATTAAAGCTCAAAGTATGTCATAACCTCAATGAAAGTTGGTCGATCAGACAACGGTAATTGGAATGAGTTTTGCCAATAGTATGACAATGTACTGTCGTAAGAGCGATGATGCTTTTGTCGCAACTACATTAAGCTTGCAACACACCAGTAGAGATTTTTGTCATAAGAGTGACGAACTAGAGCAAACTTACGACGAGTTTGTTGCAGTTGCGATGAAAACTCTGTCGCAACTGCAACAAGCTTTGAATGCAACAATAGAGATTTTTGTGGGAAGAATAATGATACAAAATAAACCTTACCACGATTTTTTTGTACCTGTGATGAAAACTTCATCACAAGTGCAGCAAGCTCCCAACTCAGCAATGCACATGTTTGTCATAAGAGCGCGAACCTATTCCATAAAAAATGGTACTTGAGTGCAATCTCTTAGAGAAATACATGTCTTCCTTGACATGAGTTCATATAAACGTGTTTTCATTCCTCTAAATGATGGAAATATTTATTTTTTTCAAATACAAACAGAGAATAACAAAACCCCAAGAGAACCTTTTTTCCCCAAAACACATATAGATTAAAGACAAACAAAATAATTGTTGTTGCTAATAGAAAAGAGTATAGTTTCAAGAAGTGATTTGGGTCCTTCCAAGATCAGTCTCCTTGACATCAAGGGCCAGTTGAAGACCTTAGCAGTAGAATATGAAGGTACTTACTATAAGTTTCACATCTAGTGAATCATAAACATTTATATTATTTGACATATGTATGTTGAATAAACCTTATAGATCCATGTGTACAAAAAATTCCACCATGCTTTTATTTTGGCACCGATGTTATGAGTAAACTTGCCTCAACTGTATTTAAAGTTTATTACCATCTCCACTAGCAAAATAAGTTATAAGACAAATATGCATTTCTCTCTTTCTAGCATTGTGTTATTATCCTTCATGCATGAATATTTCACGTGTTTGTCGATTTATTTGTTGAGAGTTTCCTTGCCTCTGTCATTCATACTATCTACCCTAGATTTTCTCGTAAGATACCCTTATGTTGCTCACTATTTACTTTTGCTTGTCAACCTCCATTATTCTTCCCATTCTATACCCACCTATTTAGTGTTACTCATGGCCTATAAAAACTATGAAAAGGATTGGTCTTCATTGCATAGATAAGTGTCTCAGCAACTAGGGTTTTGTTAATGATATAAACTAGCCTTCCTTTATAGCATTATTTTATTTCTTGCTTAACAAAAAAAATAGTTTTAGCTAATTTAAAAAAGTATGCAAGGAAGATGTCAATTCAACATCCTATATGCAAGTTTAACCACTTGCCTTTACCATTTCTACAAGGGAACCATGTAATCATTTTTTCATAATGATGCTAGCATGATTATAATCCCAAGAATTTGTAGAAATATATTTATGTATAATTGAGATCATAAAATATCATATTCATGTTACACACCTTTGAGGCATCACCACCTCTAATTTTGTGCGTTCTATTTCACTTAAATAATTTTCAAGTCTATAGGAAGATGCCAGAATCATGTTTCATACCTTTATATAGTCATATCGGTGGATAATGCTCAATACATTGCGATATTGTCTTTTAAACTCATGGATACGCTTGACTTGCATGTGAAACATTTCAACGATGCTAACTTTACATTGAACTCTAGTTTATTGATGTTGCATCTCTTATATACATTAAGGCTTAAACATTTCTCATATTATCGAAAATAACATGGAAAAAAAAATAAAACATTCACACAGTGGATCCACACAATTTAGTGGGGAAACCAGAGTGCCAAGAGGAAAAGAGGAAACAAGATTAGAAAGAAGATTGACTTATCCTATTCATGAATGCCTAAAACATTTGCTTGGCACCCTTGATCACAATATGTAAATATCATGTTCAACCAAACAACAAAACGAGGATTATCCTCTATGGTATTTCTATCTCTTTATTTGTAAGTGAGAAGTTGGTTAAAAAAGTCAACCTTTTAGAGCCTCGTCGACATAGTCAACCTTGTTCACTTGGGGAAGCTCACTATTATGCTTCACTTAATCATTTGTTACATTCTTTTACAAGAAAGGGTTTTATAGCACTTCTCAATTGAATTGTAGAATTGTAGCCAAGGGAATGTAATTGCCTGTAGACCACATCTTTTAAATCATCATACAAGGTGACATAAAGTTGGTTGGAAGCTCCTAATTTACAATGGATTCTACACCAAACACATCTTCCAAGAAAAACATATGCACAAGCAAAGCATAAAGGGTAAATTAATAATAACTATAAGGGTAAATAAATAATAACTATAATATAAGAATGAGAAAATTATATAACAGAGAAAAGCATAAGTATAAAATAATATAAAAGACATATGTAGAGAGCAACAAATCAATAAAAGTATATCTATAGCAAGAGAGGATCCTCTTATGAGATGTCTTCAACTAAGCCTAGTTATAAGGAGACTGACAAAATATTAGTCATCAACATTGAGGCAGAAGTTATAAATAACTTAGCAAATAATATTAATAGCAGAAGGGTCACTTATGGCTACAAAGAATTGTACCCACTGTATAACAAGAAGTACACCATCTTTAAGCGAGGGTACTTCATACAACTTGAGATTGTTGACATTGACAACATATATGACTAATTGTGATGGAAAATAACATTAATAAGCATTAACATAAATTGCTTGATTGATAGTATCAAGACGATACTGCAAAAGCTTAAGTTTATGATGCTAGTGCTTTAATATTTGCCTATACAACATTTTTTTTCTCCATCTTGAAAGTGATGTAAAACCCTATGAGCATTGTCATTTTCGTGTGTTTGCAAAAGTTCTTTGATTTTAAATGTAACAAAGCATTTATATAAACAAAAACAAAAGCTTTACCTTGTTTAGTATATTGGCAATCTATGGAAGGATCTAAAAGAGTTACTCCCAAATCTTCGTGCAAGGAGTTGAAAATCATAATATACCTCCAAAGGAGAGTGACCAATAGACACATGAGGTGCTCTATTATAACTATGTTGGGCCATATGGGCGTACAAATACCACCGCTTCTTAGATTCATGATGATCCAAAGAGAACTTGCTAGAGTCTTGTTAACAACTTTTCTTTGATTGTCCCTCCAAGGATGAAAATAAGTAAAAAAATTGAAGTTCTTGCAACCCAATGTTTCCACAAGTTTAGCTAAAATGCCTGAGAAATATAGAATTGTATCTAGAGATGGTCGAAAATGGAAATCCAAATGCATCCAAATATGCTAAAAAACTGAACTACTTTTGTAGATTTAATGACCTTTTTACAAGGAATGGAGATTGCCATTTCGGAATATATATAAACTACTAAAAAAATGCATTCATGTTGTCATTGAATCAAAGGAAAACCATTGATATAATTAGTTAAGATTGAATCCTTAGGTTTGGAAGGCACTAGAATGGATTGATACAATCTAAGCTTATTGTTGTCGGGATTTGATTAACAATTTTATTACATAGAACACACCTTGGAATGTATATTTCAACAAAATTCTACATCTTGAGCAAATAAAAACAATCGAAAACTACAAAATGTTCACTGTAATAAGAAGAATGTGCTTATAGTAGCAATTGTTGGCATGGAACACGTCATTGAGCCAATTTCCAAGCATTCCATCCTTGACATGGAAATCAAGAAAAGGTTCTTTATTGACCCAAGTCAGTAAGACCACAAAGCTTAAGTTATGTACCAAAAATTGGGTCAAACATATATGAATATTTCCATTTGTGATTATAATACCTAGTACCCAAGATATTGGTTAAGGTGTGCACTAGTAGTCAAGTAAGAAAATCAACAACATTATTTGTGCTCCCCTTCTTGTACTTCATAACAAGGTGGAACTATTGCAAATAGGAAACCCACTTCATATGGCAACACAGTTTTATTTTAGGATAAGAGATGGAAATGAAATAAACACATGAAACATATATTACATGGAGAGAATAATAAATATAATTGATCAAATAGTATACTTCAACTAAACAATAAGGGAACCCGAGATGGAAACCCAATATCCACAAATACCAATATCTCATGTATCACATGGTACATTGTATTATATTAGAACCCTAAGACAGTGAGGCCATCTAACTACCCAACATTAAGTGTTACGTTACATGGTCACACTAGTACATTTACATATTTTTATTGGAGTTTGCAGTTTGCTTCTCCAATGATTTAAATAATTTCGGTGGTTGATGCTCTGTGTGAATGATAGCCTTTTTACCAAGCAAGAAATGTTGACAGTCTTCAAGGTCTTTAGCTATTTCATAATTTGTTTTATCATAAATGTTGTATTTCATTTTTGCTTGAGAGAATGTTGTGCAATGGTAAGCTATGGGGTGTTCTCCATTCTTAAGAACAACACTTGAAGGGCTATATGAATGCCTCCTCGGCCTCAACCAAATTAACAAATATGGCATAGTCTTAAAACATTGATGTTGCAAGGCACCTTATATCACAAACTATGTGCTCTCAATGGATGTAGACAAGGTGGCAAGACGATTAGTAGAACACTAAATCCCAAAAGAAAATTCATGAAAACCAAAAGAGTAGAATCAATGAGTTAAGGCAACATAAGTAGAGGATGTGCCTGTCCCACCCCTCTTCCCTGCTCAAGGTGGCCAATATATGGAATAAGTTGGTTTACCCATAAGTGGAAAGAAAGTGGCATTTTTTATTTGTGTCCTTGACTTATTTAGGGTTTTCTTGTCGAAAAAAAGGAAAAAGGACTATCTCCCTCCATTTATCCTACCATGGCCCTTCTTTTTAGTCCCAAGGCAATCTAGTTTACAAACTGTTTTTATATTTTTATAATAACTAACATAATAAAGTAGCATTCATAGAAACATATTCACATATGCATCACTACAACTTTCGTTGTTAAGTCTGCATTTGAAATGTAAATGAAAGAAGCCATAAGAATCTCATTGCACCGAGAGGAGCTTGGTGCTCTATAGACCAGTATGGGGGAGATGTTGACACGTAACATAGCGTTATGTTACCAAAAATAAAAAGTAATTAAAAAAATTATTGTCAGCTCATAAAATAAAAAATTTTAAAACCAAATGAAAAGTAATAAAAAAAATCCATGTCTACTCATAAAATAAAATAAAAACCAGCGTAGACCATCTTAAACCCGTATCTATCAAGAGGGATCAAATTTCTGGAAGTGTAATTTTTTTTGGATGTATACAAAATTTAAGTTAAAAAAATTACACCTCAAGAAATTGGATCCCTCTCGTTGCTTGATAGATCCGGGTTGAAGATGGATCTATGGTAGTGGTAATTGTAAAGATGTAAGGATGCCAAGGTAAAGCACCAAGGCAGTAAGAAATGTGTATACTAAGGCAATGAAACTTGTACTTTTGTCGTGACAATGATCATATTTCAACATGTTATCAACAGTAGATATATTGCGTATCAAATTTATATTTTATCTTGTCAAATCAATAGTAAACCATAAATTCCTTATTCAGGATTTAGTACAGTAAACAAAACATCCAAGGTTCATGCATAAGGTAGCAAAATAAAAATTGTACCAATAATAGTTTATATTAATAAAATTAATCCTGAAAAATATGTACAATCACTTCTTTTTTTGTTTCTTAGTTTTCAAGAAAGAAACGAGCAAATCATCATCATAACCATCTTGACCCCCTTCAGTTATTGGGCCCTATTATGGTGTTGCATGACTATCCATCATCTCAAGCATTGCACTTCTAGTAATACAACGTGCAGTCCGATGCACTGCAGGGCCATTGAAACAATAAAAGTTATAAGTACACCATCTGCAAGTAAATATTAATAATCATCGATAAATACATCTGATTTTAAATATACACATACCATGATGGGTCTGCTCACCAATACTAGAATCATGTAGGGGTTGTTGTCCACTGTCATTGGCTGCACTGTTGTTGCTTTCCTACTTAAAACAAATGTACACAATAATCTATGGGTTAATTCAATCATCAATATATTTTACAAGTAATCAACGATTAAAGTCTTTTCATTTTATTTACCATGTCATCCAAAGGGGCGTGTTGTCTTTTCCCACTACTTTTTCGACATTCCACCACTCAATTAAAGCTATGCTTAAACCCAGTCTGCATGTCTTCTTTGGTGGCTGCATCATGGAACATATCCCCATGCATTACACAAGATAATGAATTATGCTTATTGGTTGCAATTAATTAAACAATTGTATGATGATATGAATAATATGGTTAACATTTTTGGTGCTTACAATTCATGCTTTTCATCTTAGGTAACCACCTTGGCCAAGTTTGTGATGTCCGTGTTTTTCCAATCTTTCCTTAGTTGCTTTCGACTCGTTTGGGAGCCTACACAAAGTTTCAAATAGGGTAGATATCACTTTTTTGTTTGTAGAACTAAAAAAAAACTCAGTATATTAAATTCAAAATATCACCTACCCTGCAAAGCTAGGTGGTACCTTCACTTATTTTCTCAAGTCCTTCTCCTTGCGTCAGTTTGAATATCCTTCCATTGCCTACTAGAATCACCAAAGGACGATCATACTTAGCGTTATTATTCAATCTAGCCCTATATTGGTCTCTCACATATTTAAAATGTGTGTTGGCCTTCAAGGAGATTTCGTTCTTATTGAACGTTTCACCAAAATTCTCGACCGAGTGGTTCATAATAATGTTTTTCAAATTTGTATCCTGGGAATTCCACTATGTGCGGATGGTGGGCCAAAAAATCTCTAAACCCTGCTCATTCAAAGTCCTATAAAATGCGTTATTTCATGTAAAACGATATGATCATTAGTATTATAAATTAATCGGAGAGATGTACGTTTCAATTAAATAATATAAATTTAATTAAGATATTCATCAATACCTAGTATGTCGTATCTTCAAGGGAACCATGTTCTTGTCCACCACAATGTTGACCAAGAGTGTTCCCGCACTGGAAACACGTTCAACTCAATATTATGTACAATCATCAGCACTTTCTTAATCTACACAGTCAGATGCATGGTCTACTGTGTGCTCTGGGGGCATATCTTGTCCTGCATAAGGTACAATCATCTCATCCACATGTATAGAGGCAAATAACTTTGTGGGTATGTGGCTCATCCCAAGATGTAGTGGGGTTGATGCACCACTGCTACCAGCAATGTCCTCATGACCAGGCGCTGATCCCAAAAACCTTTATAGAAAGTTTTTTTTTATTAGCTCAAATAAATGTACCAAATCAAAATCCATAAATTAATGTGTTAAATAATCTTTTTAAATAATGTCACTTACCCCATAATTGTCTATTTGCTAACTTAAAACTTGCATCCTCGTTGCTCTCTCCGGTGTAGGCTCACACTCGACCAATTCAATGAGTTCTCTATTGTCCTTTCTCAAGGCCTTTGTAATATGCCAACTGATATTTCTGTCTATTTATGTTGCTTGCTAGTAGTCTTTATGGATCAATACTTCAAGTAAATATGAATGCATGTACATAACTATGCTTGCATGAGCATGCATGCAGATGCATGGGTTTACCAACCCATAAATAACCCAAATAATTAGATATGCTATAAAATAGGGATAGAAAAGATGCATGTACGTACCAATAGCTCGAGTAGTAGATGCAGATCAATACGATATAAGCATACAGGATATATGCCAATACTCAGTTAGTTTGGGAGATGATCTCTCTCCAAGAATGTGCCCTTGTGGTAAATGCACCCTCCTAAGATCAAGAAGTGGATAATAACTGATCCACCAATGCTGGAATGCTCCCGGAAGATGGTACTAGGGTTATATGGCCCCTTTGATCAATATGGATAAAGCATGCAAATCATGCATGAAGTCTGAGACCTAATGTGAGTTGCCTCCTCTAGGAAAAGTCGCCCATGCAGTAGAAGACGTCCTATGAATGGTGGAAATGGTGATAACTTGTTGTTGGATATGTAAGGGAATCCCTTCTTCATGGATTAGAGTAATACTGGTGCTATCAGAATAGTGAAGCCAACATGCAGACAAAAGGACCTCTATAGAATGAGATACAAAGATATATCTCTTGTGTAATTCGCCCATGCAAGGATGGCGAGTTCCCTCAATCCAATTTGTAGCTCGAATCATGTAGAATGCTTAAGAATGATACCTGATGATAGAATTAATGTTGAATCTGGATGATCCAACCCTGATAGTGACTATGGCAGATAGATTTCACTGTCGAAATACACTGAATGGTTGAGTGGTGTGCCCTCAACCCTAAATGGCTCATTGATCTCTCCAAATCGATTTCTCATATCAATAATCATACAAGCAGACCTCATTCACTCACTTTACCTTTATTTTATAACTTTCACATGGCCTGGCCTAACTTTTGCATGACTAGGTCACTTTCTCTTCTAATTTCTAGTTGATTCGCATGCAGTGCTTCCTATGTGCATGGAATCTCAATAAAGGTGTTTCAGTGCATGCAACATGAAATATGGCCCACATGCCATGCATGCATGTGGCCCCTAGTTCCTGTAGCCCTTATTTATCTACCGATGATCTAATAACCATGATTAAGATCTTCTTATGGTGTAAATGGCATCAATCCTCAGTCAATTCCCTAAATGTCAGTGCCTGCTCGAACCTATGGGAATCATATAGGTTAGCGGGATGGTCCTCAGTGCTTACGTAGAAGAGGACATTGCAGCATTTCTAATCACGTCCATCAGGTTGGTGGATTCAAGGACAACATCATCATCTTCCAAATCATCCTCGTCGCTAGGTGTGCTAGTGGGTGCCTTGCCACGATCACTTCGCCACAATATCAAGAAAAATCATAGTGTGGCATCATTGTCAACAATAAATTATATGAAAATCAAAACATAATAAGAGAACTAAAGCCTATTTTCTTTTACATTGTGACTTGATTTTAAATTTTCACCTATAATGCAAGTTCAATATCATGTGAGAAAGTAGGAAATTTTTTTAACAATATAAATATTGAAACCTCTTTGCTCCCTCCTTAATAAAATCATGTGCCCAGTATATCAAAGGAAAATGAGGAAAGAGTGAATTTGATTACTCTTGATCATGCAACAAATGCTTTAACACTTTGAACATTAGGTGATAAAAACAATATTCATGTTTTAAAAATAACATACTATACTTAAAGAGGCATCCATTAGCAATAAATGGACAATTTAAATAACTATGGAAGATAACTCTATATTCGTTGTGAAATTGAGTATGAGATATGTAACTTCTTGGAATTTAGTGTAAAAGTGAGTTATACCAAGATATGAAACTGAAATGTAGGGATCATTTGAATCTTACAAGGTGTCACACAAGGTTCCATATGAATTTCTTAAGATGGCATTCAACCATGAGAGGTCATTTGCAAAAGACATTAATTCTCCTTGTGCATATGAATTTAGTGATGGAAAAACAAGCTAATTTCTTCCAATACTTCCTTGAGCAAGCCTTATTTATATTATTGTGGTTTTTCTTGTGTCCACCATCTAGCACACCTAATTTATAGAAACTACTATGACAGACTCATTTTGGAGTTCTCATTATTGGTCTTTTTTCCTTCTTGAGGCCATTCAATCCTACAACCAAGAACCAATATTTTCATTACTTGGCCCCTTTCATTCACTACCATAATGAAATGAAAATATCAGAGTCCATAAAGGACCACAATAGGCTAACACTTAAAATTTGGCCACCTTGTAGTTGTTCTAGATACCGTGTCATTGTGTACCCGTCAAAATGATGTGAAACACTGTAAATTAGACCAAATAATTTACAAGCACTTATGATGCTGGAACTTAGGCCTTATGGATCATGTTCTCCCATATCGCAATTAATTCATTCATCAATGACAACTACTAATGAAAATATGTTTTCAATCAAAGTCAATTTACCTATAAGTAGAACCAAAGTGAATGGGGTTGTGTTTGAAAAGGTTTTAGCTAGAGTTCAGGGATATGGCTATCCAATAAAAAAATCATGTATTAGAGGAAATATCGAATATCAAATAAGAATTGTAGATTCAGTTACAACTTAAAGTTACATTCTCGATAATATTAATAGCATTGAAGGCATTGTGATTATTGCTTACTAAAAATGGCTATATAAGTGATTGAAATGCACTTGACACATGTTTTTTGAAGGAAATAAAAAAGAGGAAAACATAATAAAGAGGCATTCTTTCACAAGTACTCAAGTTATAATTTTACATCTCTTTCCCTGTGCTCTTTCTATGAAACCGTCATCTCATATTTATACTTTTTGTTCTTTGTATTCCCAGATTGATGCTCTAGATTAATGTTGCTTGTGATCATGAGTTCAAGTTTGAAAATGGTGATGATTCATGGGTATATTAGATGGTTGATAACATAAACGATTCATTGACAATGTTAGGATACTATGGCCATGAATCATCACCACTACTAGGCTTTAAATCAAAATTGTTGGTGGCACTACTTTACATCAATGGCAGTGATTTTCATAGGGTGAAACTGTAGAAATGTGGAGAGGGTGTTGCTTAGAAAAAACACAATCTTTAACATTGATATATGAATGTTAGGGGTATCGTGTTTATTCCTTTGGTGTCATTTTATTGATGTTTCTTGGCATTGTTAATATTTTCCCAGTGTCAAACTTGACTAGGCATTGAATGGGCATAATGGGCCTTAAACATAATTAAAAGAAACTTCAATAAGATTATCAAATCAATGTTGAAGGGAGAGATAATTGGTTCATGATACTCATCAAATTGACATTTCTAGATGTCGATAAAATAACGTTCTTAACTAAAGACGTCATTATATAAACACTTATAAAATGATGTCAAACTCAAATCAAATCAAACTTGAAGGGTTTTCTTGTAATAATCTATTTTGATGTTTAAACAAAATGATATTGAGGGTTTCCTATGGAAGACTCCAAATCAATATTGCAACATATGCAAAATCGTGTCACTATCAAATATCAACTCGAAGATACAAATAATTTAAACAATCATATAAAAAGCATTTAGTGGTGTACATGGTGCTACGAGCTCATGAGCCGTGCCTTCCCTTGATCACCCTACCACAATATAAGAAGCATGGCATTTTATAATGCTTAAAGATAGAAAAATAAAAGATTAATTAGAGGTTGGGTATACTGGTTTCTGTGTCCGGCTAATAGCAACACCTGTATCGATTCGATTCAAATCATAATCCACCAACTCTTCCCCTGTCCCTATTGTTTTCATTGCACATACAAATATATGATTTCCTTCATGCTCATCAAATATGCAATTGGGTTGCTTTCTTGTTTTCCTAGGTATTGTATTGTTTATAAGCCCCACAATATATCCCCGATGCTTTTGTCCTTCCATCAATACACACAATCGCTCATTTATTTTGATTATTGTCTTTAGTTGTATATAATTTGCAATGACTGCATATCTCCACATACTTGGTGTACTCAACCAATCTCCATAGTTGTAGCATGGCCGAACATACTCCATCAATTCAACTAATCCACCATATTTCACCTTTATTCATCCATGGAGAACATACCAAGACCATGTATGGAGGATGGAGCAATGCGATACATCCTTTCATTGACACATAAGTTAGTGTCCAACTAAGTAAGTTCCTTGGGTACCCATTGTTTCACTAGATGTGTGTACCTTAAGGGAACCTCGACGTCACCTATGCTCTCATCATCATAAGAGCACAATCCTCCTTCAACAAGAAAGAATTTCATGCTCTTATGGGATTTTCTTCTGACCTTTTCACCTCTAGTTGATTTTGCACTGTTAGATGTGTTGGACGTCACACTTTCCTGTATCCCTCCTGAAATTCCCTCGCTCGAGGATGATAGGTCTAATGGGTACCTATTCAAACATTGTACCTACACTAGTTATGATATCTTCTTAAGTTAACATAAACCACTCTAATTGAACTTAAAGGATACGCAACAACAAGTACCAATAAGCCACATAAATAACTCACTCAAGAATGTGTATAAAAACTATTCTTGTTAATTGAAAAATTACAACAGAGTTACAACAAGGACATGATTGCTTCTTTGACAACAATCTCAATTGCACCAAACTTTATAATGCTTAGGATTGCGCCAACAATCTTTTTACATCTACAGTTTATGATGAAACTTAGTCCCCAAGTTAGTGGGTTTGATTAGATTATGCATTTTTATTTTTTTTCAAAAAAAAAAAAAAAACTAAAAAAACTTTAACTTTCCAAAAAACTTTATAATTATAATTTGCACTTTGCACTTTGCACTTTATTTATTTATCTAATTGTATAGGGGTCTTAGATTCTTGGTCATACTCAATCACCCACAAAAATATGCATATTATATTGTAACCCTGGAAGGTTTTGTCAACATTAAAAAAAGAAGAAACCTGTTATTTCTCAAGTTCATAGTAACTTAGTTAGACTATGCATTATAATTATAATTGTAATTTTCACTTTTTACTTTATTTTTCCTATCTTATTGCACACTAATTCATGGGGGTTTTAGATTGCATTATAATTGTAATTTTCACCTTTTTTTTTTCCAATCTTATTCCAATCTTATCGCACACGAATTCATGGGTCTTGACCACACTTGATCAACCACCTAATTATGTATATTTTATCGTTATCATCACCATAATGCATCATATCTCGTGTAAGCAACTATGCCTATCATTAAATATTAAGTATTGAGGTATTAATATCAACTACATAATTATTAAGTATTGAGGTATTAATATCATCACCACAATGCATCATATCTCGTGTAAGCAACTATGCCTATCATTAAATATTAAGTATTGAGATATTAATATATTGATATTATTATTATATGAATTTAGTTTATATATATAATCATTTTTTTTAGGGAAACAATCGAATGGACCGAAATCCCAAGGTAAAACTTCTTGTTTTTTATGATATTTTATTACTGAAGAGAATTTATTGTAATCGAGTCAACGAATACGATCCTTTTTACAAAGAGGACCATTCAAGCTACTCTTTGCACACACCATGTAGGGTGAGAGCATGTTTGCCAATATTTGAACTTAGGTTTTTGTCATGGCAACCTTTCCAAGTTACTACTAGAGCATAACCTAATTGACATGTTTATGGATATATATACATATTCCTCATATTAAATAAAATAATAAATTAAGAGAAATAAATATGTATATGGTTTTTTTTTTCCTAAATTAAGGAATTTTCCCCATATTATTATAGAGTTTTTTTCAAATTCTTTTTCGACTTTCCTACATTTGATGTATACGTGTGTGTGCGCACGTGCGTATGTGTGTATTTATTTATTTTTATATTTTATTTTACCATGTAATGCATTTCCTAGGGAAACCTTGTAGGCACTTTCCCTCATTCCAAGGATGGTGCCTAGGGTAAATTTTACAACCGTGGAATGCCACAACCATTTGTTCTTTATTAATCATTTCAGATCATAAAAAAACATGTTACACATACCATAAACAATACAAAATTCCTCACTAGTTGGTCTAGTTACCTCATTTCAATAAGTCTTAACCCTGTAGTTGATAAGTATTTGATTATTGTGTAAAAGCCATATTCGGGAATCCTTTAGTCAAATTGAGTTTGTAATTTCGTATAATGAAGAGAAGACACCACCTTTGTGGCAAGGGGAAGGGGGAATTGTCATTTAAATTTATCAATCTTTGAGTCATGTCAGGATAAATTATTTGGGTTGTGTTAAGAATTATGGGTTACACAAAACGTAGAGTTTTGTAGTTGTGGTGTCACATGACAACATTGATGCCATAATTAGAGATTCTATAAAAGTAAGGTTAAATTTTGTGGGTCCGCCAATGATAAGTGGATGCATTAAATGCCCACACTAAGTCATAATAGTGAAAATGATGGATATAAGGGGTAACAGGGCAAGTTATAGGATTCATGTTGCCATTCAAGTGAGTTATTCCATACCATCATTTTTATTTAGTTAATGTCATCAATTCCCTTAAACATGCTTGTAGTTTGGTAGTAAATGCACCTTAAAAAGGTTGTAAAGGCTACATGATTATGTTACCTTTTTAGGATTTTGAAAATATTTGTTTTATTTTCAAATTTAAGAAGGATATAATCATGTTTCAAATTAATGGTAACTAATATCCATTATTCACTATCCAAACAATTTAAGATAACATTTCTAGTTTAGTTATTCTACTAGATAATCATGTAAAGAGCAAGATAAGAAGCCAAAGACTAGTCAATAGCTAGTTGATTCATATGAACTAGAATGAAGAACAAAGAAATAAGATTCAAAATATCATCGGAGGAATATCACTAGCTTACAAAAGGAGGAAGTCAAATATAGAAGGAACTGGAAATTTAAACATGAGAGTGACATTTAACATAAAAGAGTTAGTTCTGCATAAGTCAATGGACCCCCAAGTGCTTCAAATAGGGGACTCAAAGGGTTATCATTTCCACCATAATCACCAACGACTTCAATTGGATATCTATTTTCAATTCTATTCATTTATTTCTTAAAATGTAAAATATTATGTTGTTGAGAGATTGGTCATTTCAACTTGAAACGAGTTCCTCTCATGGGTTTTTTGTTTTATCCTAGGAGTCAAGTCTAAACTATGTGTTTATCTAAACTGGCCTAATACTTTGTAGTGATGACATTTACTTTTCCCTTAAAATTGCTTGCAGATGGGAAATCCCTTTGTGGACATAGCGATTGACATGAACAATGATGAATTCTTGTGGTCACATGGTTTAATCTCATATGAAACTTACCATCTAACACAGTCTCTGTGCAACAATCCCAAAAGGCAGATGGAATCTTATGTTCTTGACAAATTGTCTTAGAACTACCAAAATGTTTTCAACAAATTAAAGAGTGAAACTAGAAACATCAATCTGGAGCATGTTACCTTGGGGTCATGTTTAAATGTTAGAGGATCCCAGACGACAAGATCTTGAAAACCAAGAAAATTTCAACATAAAGTACGTCCTTTACTCATAATAAATTTTTTGATGTTGACGCTGATTAATCAATATGTGGTGGACTTGGTTTCAACCGTTGTTGTTGCAATTGCACACAATTCATGAGGATTGATATTTGTTGTTGTTGGACAGATTGTGTAAAAAATCAATAGAACTAACAATCTTTGTTGTTGTTGAATAGATTGAACATACATTCAATAAGACTGACCTATGCATAAAGTTTCAAATAAAGTAATATCTAAACAAGAAAGAGGCGAAGAAGGCACTTCATGCAAACACTAGCATATATAGGGAAGCCTGCTCACAATGTGTCTTATAGTATTCGTATATTTGCTTGATTTTTTTATATTTTGGCATAGGCATTTTCTATTTCATTACCAAGCAATAAATATACACATCAAGAATGATATATCACAGGCCAAAGCACCATCATAGAGATTCCTCCTCCTTGTGGGAGAATTAGCGTCTCTGTCTTTTGGTACTTGATATTTATTTTTTAGGTCTAACTATTGATTCTGATTACTACCATGAATACATTTTGTAATGGCTAACACTAAAACTAGATTTAGTAAAATCCGTTATGACCAAATGAATAGGGGGATCAATGTTATACTATTTATCTCCATTCTCAAGGTTGGTCTACACATTGCACTTTACAGGTAAATCATGTATTTGAATGTAGTGTTAGCAATACTATTATGTTCCATCAATGGATGCACTGAAAAACAAATGAAATCCATAATGGAGATTAAGATTCAAATGTGCCATTTACAACCATAAGACCCATTTCCCATAACCTGGACAAGGAGCTTAACCTATCTACAATCATTTCATTAAATAGGTGAACTCTTGTCTTTGTTATCCAATAATTGATGTTATATATATATATATATATATAATGCTAATTAAAATTTGAAATTGGGTAGGTGACAGGATGGACTCAAACATATGGACATAGAGTGAAAGACAAACAAGAGAGTATTTTGAATTATGCAACTATCAGGGGTGGAGGACACGAGGTTCCATATACAAATCCATTTGAAGCATTCAAATTCCAACTTAAAACCCAGTCTCCATGGGATTCAATCACAATTGAGATTTAATCACAACTGCGAAGCAAAACACCCCTAATGGAGAGGGAAAAAAAGTAGGTTAAGGAACTCATTGATTTTGGAGTCATACTAGCTTGTGGAGGTCGTTGAGGTTTGCTTGCTTTGCCTGGGCGAAGTCTCTGCTTGCTTGCTTTCCTAAGTCACAGGCACGGGAGGTCTGCTCGTGAGAGGTAACATATAAGGTAAACTCAGGGACAGGAGGACTGCTTGCGAGAGGTAAACTATGTAATTTTTATTGTTTTGTTTTGTATATTATGTATTGTTTGTTATTTTTTATTTTGTTAACATACATACATACATACATATATATATAATAAAAAAATATTAATAATCAAAATAAAAAATAAAAATAAAAATTTAATCATCAACAACGACATCGTTATCATTGCCATCCTCAGATCATCATCATCGTCGACGTGATTATGATCATCATTGTCATCATCATGAACATCATCATCCACAATAACATCATCATCATTAGCATGATCATCATCATCATTTCCATCCTTATCCTCATCCTCATCATCATCATCGTTGTCATCATCATTAGCAACAACATCAACATCGTCATCGGTAGTAACAGCTTCATCATTGCCATCCCCATTAATATCAGGATGTTCGTCATTATCGTCCACATCATCATCATCATTCTCAACAACATCGAATTCATCATCAGCATTGCCATCCTCATGATCATCATTGTCATCATCATCGACATGATGACGATCGTCATTGTCATCATCATTGTCCATAATATCAACATCGTCATCATTGGCATGGTCATCATCATCATCGCCATCCTCATGATCATCATCGTCATCGACATGATGATGATCATTTTCATCATCATGAGCATCATCATCACCCACAATATCCACATCATCATCAACATGATCATCATTATCATCGCCATCCTCAAGATCATCATCATAGTCGACATGATGATGATCATCCTTTTCATGATCATGAACATCATCATTGTCCACAATATCGACATCGTCACCATCAACATGGCCATCACCATCATCGTCATCCTCCCGATCATCACCATTGTCGACGCGATGATGATCAACATCATCATCATCATCATCATCATCATCATCCACAATATCGACATCGTCATCATCAACATGATGATGATGATCATCGCCATCCTCATGATCATCATCGTCGTTGACATGATGATGATGATCATCAATGTCGACTTCTTTTTTACGTTCTCAACTAATATTTAACTCTAAACACCGGTCTAAACGTCGAATTTGGACTTAAGGAGGAATCTTCATCTTCTAAAAAATATAAAGATTCATATTATTTTGTTACATTTTAATATCTTTTTCAATTCTTTCTTTGTAAAATATTAATAATATGAAATATAATCTTATTATTCATATGAGTAAAGATTTTTACTTATCAAGACATCAAAATATCTATTATTTGTTTCTATGTTCCTGTAGAACTAATTCTTGGATAGTAAGAAATAAAGCAATAATTGATTCTATAATTACACAATTAAAATTGTTCCTATAGATAACCATTATCGTTAAATAGTTAGATTTTTCCTCTATTGACCCCTTAATTAAAATTTTGAAGAAATGGAGATTTTAAAGCTCAAAGAAACGCTGGAGAGCCATTAATCTAGAGGGTTTTTCCATCCCAAACATGAAAGAGTCTAATTGGGCCTCTTTTATGGGTTAAATCCCTATTGCTAATGTTGGTTAAATATTCCTCATTAACACTCCTAAAATATATTCATGCCCAACTAACTTGACCATGCTTAAGCCTTGCAGACCCAAGTATTCTTTGGGACCACCTCCAAGTTAAAGAACGTGGCTTACTCCAAGGCCATATCATAAAAGTAAACTCATTTCCAACCTTGTGCAATGACCTCCAATAGTTTGGAAACATTCTTAAATGGGTACTTGTTAGCAACACTTAGCCTCTTCATTGAAGTTGGTTTCCATTGCATACCAAATATGTTCCAACATAAAGTCTCCGATAGAAATGATGTCGTAACCCTAAATCCTTCCATGGAGGTGACCTTGCCACATGGTGGGATGTCACACCTCCCACTTGTGAGCATCATGCAATTCATAAAGTGCATTCGTGTCTTGAGTGTTAAATGCCTCATATGCCAAGGAATCCACCCAAGACATGCTTGACTAAGGTGGCCAAACCATCCTTTGACCTCGAATGCTTTGTGTGAAGCTACCATCATCATCCAACTTGAAAAAGGGGTTAAGGCACCTAATAGCTCATTCAAAGAAAAAATGTCTTACACCATGGCTCATTTGTGGGGATTTTAACATGGCAAAATATTAGGGATCCAAAGAAGGAGTGTTTCTTTCCCAGTTGGGAAAAAAGAACCTTGGTACTTTGCATTGAAGGCCTGACATGGGTTCTATGATCCTAATTGGAATATTTGGTAGGAATCAATTATATTATGCTTCACTTGGACAAATTTTAGTAAGAAACCAAAGAGGATCTATCAACAAATCAATCTAGCGCTTCTTTCATAATAAAATGAATTTTCTTTTGACTTTGATTGAGGAAAATTTGTCCATGTTTATAGCACTGCCACACTGTCAGACCACTAGCATATCTATTTTTCCATCTCCTATGTTTCTCAAAGATGTGTTTTCCAAAGTATCAAATCATCATGAATGTCTCCCTATTGGGAAGCCCATGCTGCCTAGCCCACGCTCAACTATGTGGAATATAATCCCCCAACCATAAGGTGACTCAAGATAAATTCTTTAGTGGAAATATTTTATTTCTAGTACTATTTCCTTTATTCGGGGACATGGGTGAACAATTACTAAGTTTAAATGAAGTCACAACAAGGTTATTCCAATTACATTGGAGGAATTCATGCAAGACTTTCAATGTTCCCTTCATAATGAAGAAAAGTAGGCCCACATAAGTAGATTGCATCATCTACTCTGTCTACATGAAACTAACCAAGTTAAAAGTTCCTGGTGTAGAGCACCACTTAACTAAGTCGAAATATAAGACATACTGCCAAATAAATTTTTAAATCTCTTGCCACTAGGGATGCCCATGAGAAAATGACCTTGAGCCAAGTGCCCGCCAAGAGGATATTGAGAAAGAATTTGTGGAGCACTACAAAACTAGTATTCCAAGGGATAATATATCATTATGATACATGGCCCTCGAGTGAATATTAACAACACATGTTGAACTTGTGAAACTCAATTATTATACATTACAAAAATAATAGAATTTGTGGAGCACTACAAACTAGTATTCCAAGGGATAATATATCATTATGATACATGGCCCTCGAGTGAATATTAACAACACATGTTGAACTTGTGAAACTCAATTATTATACATTACAAAAATAATAGTGTAATTTTGCAAAATTATAATGGCACTAGTCGAAACCTATAGCCACACTATTCGAAAACTCGAAATGACCCCACCAATAATTGATATTCACACTTTAAGAAACTAATAATAAAAATACATAGAAAAGTGATAATAATACTTTTGAAAGCCAATCATCATATCTAAACATGATATAAGTAAAAAAAATCAGTTAAGTAGATATCGTTAACAAAAAAAGGTAATTAATTTAAATGTCTACGTTGATATGAGTCCAAATAGACTCCTCATGCTAAAAGAGAATATATTCTAGTGTGTTAATTATTTATGACATTTTTCTATTAGGTGATAAAAGCAACTCTTTAAATTATAGGACCATGGAATTATTATAGAAAAATAAGTTTAACATATGGTCAACAAGTCAAGAAAAAAAAGGCTAAAGTTCTCATTAAATTAAAACCTACTTATGCTTATGATTATTGCAGATGAATGTTATAATAATAAAACCAATCTATAGTGATGATAACAATTATGATCATGATGATAATGATGAGGATGGAAATGGCAATGATGATGACGATATCATGATGATGATGTTGATGTTCATGATGATGGTGACGACAATGACAGTGACAATGATGACAATGACGACGACAACGTTAATGACAATGACGACTATATTGATGATGGCGATGATTTAGGGGAGGAGGACATTACTATTGACTACGATGATGAAATGATGTTGACAATGACGACGATTAACTAATATAATTAAATACTTTAAAGAGAATAAATCACACACACACACACACACACAAGATATAATCACATACCTTCTACATTTCAACATTTCTGCAATATCATTGATATTTCTCTTCACCCATCTCCACATATGTATCATCCGGTTTAGAATCAATATTGAATGGATTGGAAAAATCATCATCGTTATCGATGTCATTTTCAATAACATCATCGTCAAATATATCATCATTGAGAACATTGTCATCTACATCTGGTCGCTCATCTTCTTTGACTTCTTCATCTGATAATACATCTACCTCATGCTCCTCTGCATCATCTTCTCTTGGTACATTATACTTTATAGGCCTTCCTCTTGGATCATATGTAACAACAAATGACCAACCTACTTTACTTGGAACCTCTGAATAGAAGACCTACTCACATTGGCTTGGAAGAACATAGGTTTATGTACCCTAGTTGGGCCGTGGCATTGGCATATTTTGCTATCTATTTCCCTTGCTTTTAAATCCTTTTTGCTTACCAATGAACCTATATTTAATAATTTTTAATGCCTATTTGCGGGATTTTGCTTTAAAGTGGTTTCCATTTCATTTCTTAGTATTTCATTGAGTTTTGATTAACGTTTGGAAGAATTGGCATATTTTATGCTTGCTTATGAATAATGACATAATGTGGGAACTATTTAGATCCATGTTTTGGAGATGCAGAAGTTGACCACCAGCTATGAAGTCACATTGGAAAAGGTGTCAAAGAGGAATTATGGGTTAATTTGTAAATGATGAATTATTATATTCATTATTCTACACGTTTCTCATTTTCCAAATTATGATTTTAAATTAAAGTGGCAAATGGAGGTGGATATGAGTGCATATTTGGCTTATCCACAAATATTTGAAGATTTCCATCAAATTTATGATGTATCTAAGAAGTCAGGGGCTATTAGGAGACATTTGGGATGAGTTTTGACTATATTATTATAGCCTCTATTCCCAAATTCGAATTTGACTTCAAAGGTATCCTAAATAGCATGGGAGTTAGAAACCTTGGAATTAGCTTTGAATTAGTTTTGAGATCCAAATCATCAGCAATTTGTTGAGGATATTTTGGATCTTCATGAGGATATTGTGGATGTTCATGAGGATGTTTTAGATCTTCATTTATTAGTTGTTATGAATAACTCATGTATAAATAAGAGCTCATTGTCCATTCCAAGGGGAGGACTCTTAGAGCAATTATCCAATTCATGATGGAATATATTATCTTTCTCAAGATATTGTGTTGATGTAGATTATAGTTCTTTTATTTTGTATGTAGTATAATTTAGTTTATTTGATAATGTTATAGATCTTAGCTTGCTACTCTCTTCTTGGGAGAAAGATCTTGCTCCATGAGACGAGAGCATTATGCATTTTGTTTATATTATGTGTTCTACTTTATTTTCATAAGTATGATTTATTTATTTATGCAAGTGAGATTTAATGGTGTGTGTTTCTTTATTTCTATCATTTGATTTTATGCCTAGTCTTTTACTTTTGCAAAATAAGTTAGTTTCTTTAACTACCAATAATAGATTAATTCTTTAATTCTGCAAGTGTGGTATGTTGCACAGAGATCTTCCATAGAGATTGAGTAATCAAACCTATATCAAGCCTAGGTATATCATAGTTGGTTTCTCACTTTCATGGTTAAGTGATCTGTTATGTTTTATTTTTAATGTTTACACTACTCTAGACTTGTTGGCCGGATTTTCTGTCTATGGCCAACTAAGGGGAACTAATCCACACAAGGATCTTAAATCATCCGCCGGTATGTTTGGTATGGCTAATTCCCGCAGGTTATGGTCCTACTACCATTTAAGTTTCACTCTCTTAAGGAGAGTCCTACTACTTAAACTTAGAAAAAAGTGTGTCCTAAACTAATTACAAATTAAAAGTTAAACTAAAATCTAATGAAACTACTAAGTTAAAACTATCTAAAAAACTATCTATTTATCAATAGGTTATGCTAATCTATTTAAAATGAAATTTCTTTTTAACAACTAATAAATCAAAGCTAGTTGTCTATATCTAATCTATGTTTTGCTCTCTTAAGGAGAGTCTTACTGTTTAATGATATGAGTTCTGAAAATTGAAATTAGAATTCCTAAGATGTAATGTAACTAATATAAAATACATAACTTGTCTAAGATGCAAATTTCATTTAACTGGAAACACACAGATTTAGCAGTTGTTAAAATACACAGATTTAACAGTTGCTAACCTGTAGCTTTGTTCGGGTA
The DNA here is from genome assembly GCA_027924585.1 of Larix kaempferi. NCBI lineage: Eukaryota > Viridiplantae > Streptophyta > Pinopsida > Pinales > Pinaceae > Larix > Larix kaempferi. Next base: position 13,931,652 of record BSBM01000370.1, read on the forward strand.
CACAGGGTACTACCAAAGGACCGAACACCAAGAGCAACCACTTCACATAAACAGATCACAGATCAACACACCGATGTTTTGACGTGGTTTAAACCCTCTTGAGGGAAACACTCCACGGCCCCGGCCAAATAGCTTCTACGGGACAATTTATTATGCAAAGAAAGAAAGTTACAAATGAGCTTCTCATAATCGATCAACTAAACAATGACCCTCCATGCTCTTTAAATAGAGATCATGGACCAATCGGGTGTTAAGCCACGGATCAAGGTTAGGTTTGATCTAAGAGAAGTTGAGCCGTCGGATCACTCTATGTCGGAAACATATCGTGACCGTCGGATTAAGTATTTACAAATGCATACTAATGCATACTAAAGAAACACACTATCCCTAACGGATATATTACACAAGTTGATCTTAACTAACTCCTAAGTGTCTAAATATCCTAACATCCCCCCTTAAGAACAACTTGGGATAGGATTGAAGGATTTACAAAAGTGACACTATTAGGAGAAGGAAGGAGGCATTAGAGCCTATCCCCCCTTAATGACAAGTTCCTGAACTCCTAACATAGATCGAAGTTTAGAAAACTTCGCTTCTGTAAGAGACTTGGTGAAGATGTCTGCAACTTGATCATCTGTAGGGCAAAAGAGCACTTCAAGAACACGATCATGAACAAGATTTCTGATGAAGTGCATATGTAGCTCAATGTGTTTGCTGCGTTGATGTAGAACTGGATCTTTGGAAAGCTTGATGGCACTTTGATTGTCGCACCAAAGTGGAGTAGGCTGCTGCTGCTCGAATCCAAACTCTGAAAGGATCTGTCGAAGCCATAAAGCTTCCTGACTGGCATTAACTGCTGCTCGATATTCTGCCTCTGCTGAAGAAAGAGCAAGAGCTTGTTGTTTCTTACAAGCCCAAGTAATAGGTCCAGATCCCAGACTGAAAACATAACCTGCAGTAGACTTTCGATCATCAGGATCGCCAGCCCAATCTGAATCAGTGAAACCAACCAACAAAGGTTTCCCCCCTGTACTGTAATGAATCCCAAACTGAACTGTACCTCGAATATATCGAAGTATTCTTTTAGCTGCTTTCCAGTGACTTTCATGAGGTGTCTGCATATAACGGGCAACTCGACCAACGGCAAAGGAAAGGTCAGGACGGGAATGAGTCAAGTATAAAAGACTACCAACAAGCTGACGATACAAGGTGGCATCTACTTCAGGTGAAGTACAAGTGGCAGAAAGTTTGACTCCGGACTGGAAGGGAGAAGGGGCTGGTGTACAATCTTCCATGTGAAAGCGACGAAGAAGGTCACAAGCATACTTAGACTGAGAAAGAAAGATTCCTTCTTTGGTTTGCAGAACTTGGAGGCCAAGAAAATAATGCAAATGTCCTAAGTCTGACATTTCAAAAGTTTGTTTAAGACTGGATTTCACATGGGTTATAAGATTAGGGTCACTACCAGTAAGAATAAGGTCATCAACATAGAGAACAAGTATGATGAGATGGTTTCCTACTTTCTTGGTATAGACATTGGGGTCAGAATGGCATCTAGAAAAACCAGTGTCAAGGAGAAAGTTATCCATTTTGGCATACCAAGCTCTAGGAGCTTGCTTAAGGCCATATAAGGATTTCTTAAGGCGGCAGACAAGGCTAGAGTTATTCTGAACATAGCCAGGAGGTTGTTCCATGTAAATTTCCTCCTGTAAATCACCATGTAAGAAGGCAGACTTGACATCCATTTGATGGACTTCCCAATTGTGTAAGGCTGCAAGGGAAAGAACAAGGCGGATGGAGTTCATTTTGGCGACGGGAGCAAAGGTTTCATTGTAGTCAATCCCTTCAACTTGGGAAAAACCTTTGGCAACTAACCTTGCCTTAAGTCTTTCAACACTTCCATCTGATGCATACTTAGTTCTGTAGACCCATTTACATCTGACAAGTTTTCTTCCTTTTGGAAGAGGTACAAGATCCCAAGTATCGTTTGCCATTAAGGAACGATATTCTTCATCCATGGCTGCATCCCAATCTGGATTCCCTGAAGCTTCTGCAAAAGTTTCTGGATCATGATTCTCGGAAACTTGAGCCAAAAGAGAAGAGGCTCGCTGAAACTGAGAACGGGTTCGACGTTGATCTCTAGGATCACCGGCAAGATCACCAGCTGCTTCACATGTTGAACGGACCCATCGAGGAAGCACTTGTGCTGGTGCAACTGGAGGAACATGAGCAGGCGGAGGTGGATTTTCATCCTCACTGTCATCATCAGAAACTGAAGTTGGAAACCTGTCAAGGAAGTTGGAAGAAGAAGAAGAAGGCACAAACGCCGAATCAGGCTCGCAGGCCAAAGATGGCACACTCGCCGAGTTAGGCTCGCAGGCCAAGATATTTTCATCAAATTTAACATCTCTTCTAATAATTATAGCATGAGAATGTGGTTGAAGAAGTCTATAACCTTTTACATCTTCAGAATATCCAACAAATATGCACTTTTCACTTTTAGGTTGCAATGCTTTCCGTTTTTCATCCGGAATGTGAGCCCATGCTTCACTACCAAACACACGAAAGTGACTTACATCAGGTTTAATTTTACTCCATGCTTCTTCCAGTGTTATACCTTGTAATGCTTTTGTGGGGGTGCGATTAACTATGTAATTTGCACAATTTATGGCTTCAGCCCAAAATTGAAGACTTAGTCCCTTAGATTGGATCATACAATTAGCCATTTCTTTTAAAGTGCGGTTCTTCCGCTCAGCTACACCATTTTGTTGTGGTGTATATGGAACAGTGTGCTGTTGTTGGATGCCTTGTTCAGTGCAGAAAGTAGTGAACTGTTTGTTAACATATTCTCCTCCATTGTCAGATCTTAACTTAATAATTTGATGACCAGATTGTTTTTCAACAAGGGCCTTGTAGGCCAAGAACATGTTAAATACTTCGCTCTTAAGTTTTAGGAAATAAACCCAAGTGCGTCTGGTGTAATCATCAATGAAAGTTAAGAAATACTTGAAACCAGAAAAGGAAGCAGATGGAAGAGGGCCACACAAGTCACTATGCACAAGCTCCAAGGGAACCGAGGCGTGCCAAGAGGCACGTTTGTCAAAACTGTCCCGATGATGTTTTCCAAGTACACAACCAGAACAAACACCATCTCTGCAAGATACCATCGGAAGACCTGTCACCATATTTTCTTTACATAGTTGTTGCAATGAGCGATAATTTAAGTGACCAAATCGCTCATGCCAAAGTTTGCTCAAGTTATCACTATGAGCAACAAAAACTGAAGGGAAAGGTGATGACCCAAAGTTGTTAAACTTGTACAACCTGGTAATATCATCAACAATTCCGGTAGCTAGAACCTGTTGAGGATCTTTAAAATCCTTGATTACAACTTGGTGAGGTGTAAAGGTCACAGTTTTACCTTCACCAGAATGAGTGATCTGATAGACTGATAACAAATTGCAGGAAATTCTTGGAACACATAGTACATCACTAAAATGACCATTATCTACTGGAACTGTTCCATCTCCTACAACACTTAGAGATCTATCATCACCAACAAATATTTGTTTGCTGTTACATTCATGCATAGTAGAAAAGATGGCTTGATCCTTAGCCATATGATAAGATGCTCCAGAATCAATGAGCCATTCATTTGAAGTAGAAGAAGAAGATGCATTATAAGAATAACCAGAAGCACAAAGTGCATGTCCATGAGAGGTAGATTCTGATGGCGAATCTAGGCTGATGTGGTGCTTCTTCATTGCTGCTTCCAAGGCTGCCATCTTCTTGAAACACTTTGATTCATCATGATTATCTTTCCCGCAATAGTTGCAATGCCGCTCAGTCTTCTTGCCTTTTGGCTTGGATCCTTTGTCATTTTTTAAAGAAGGAGCTGACTGAGAGGGTTTGGGACCCTTGTTTGACTTATTATTGCGAAAATTTTGTTTCTTAGGAGGCTTGGACTTTTCTTTCTGTTGGGACAATAAGGCTTTCCCAGATGTATCTGCATTGTTGATTATTCCAAGGTGAATGAGTTTATCTTGTTCTCTAATCAAGGAATCACAAAAGGATTCAAGACTAGGCTCTTGATAGCTAGCTGCATTCAAGGATGCTTTCATGGAGTAAAATGTAGATACAAAAACAGAATATGCAGGTCCAAGTTTGGAAAGAATATGATAAATGCACTGTTTGTCTTCCCTCTCAATCTTACATTCTGCACATAAAAGCTTGAGAGTTTTGTACTTAGATAAATAATCTTGAATGCATGAAAAGTCACTTGGATTTAAAGAAATCAACTCATTTTCGAGTTGGTGACCTCGAATTTCATTGTGTTTACCAAACACAGTTTCCAACTTGTCCCAAGCAGTATTAGGTTCATCAATTCCAGATATGTGGAATCGCAAATCAGTAGAGATTGACATCCCAATCAATCCACGAGCTTCATCACATCTATTTGCCCATTTTATTTTCTTATCATCATCAGTGGGTTCTTTTTCTTTCCCTGTGGTAATTCTGAAAAGTCCCCTACTTCGTAGAACATCCTCCATACGAGATTTCCATGAGAAATAGTTAGAACTGTTAAGTAGAATATCACAATGGGCGGCCATATTTGTAAATTAATGGCTGTAAAAGCAGAAACCAATAGTCTGGATGTGAAGAGCTCGAAAAAATAGGCGGTTTAAAAAAAAACGGCACTGAAAACTGACTCTGTATGATGAAGTTATGCTTGAACAAAGAAACTGTTGAAGACGTCCCCAATAGTGACGTGGCAGCTAGAGAATGTCCAGCAAAAAAAAGAACCCCCCTCTTCCCAAGATGAACCTTTTGACTATCACTTTACAAAAAAGTTACTTTTAAGTGAATCACTTTTGTAAAATAAGTGATTTCACTTTTACAATGATATTACTTTTAAATAGTGCAACAATAAATAAAAAGCTTAAGTGACTCACTTGTATTTTTATTTTTTATTATTTAAGTGAGATGCACTTTTACAATAAAGTAACTTGAAAATAGAAATTGCATGCACTTTTCTTTTTAAAAGTAACTTCCTAAGACTTGAACTCAAGACCTATTAAGGAATAAAGCAACTTTGGACCAAGTGAGCTAGTTTAAAAGGTATGTAAAATATGGAAATGAGGAAGGGGGCTTTTTTTTTTTTTACTCTTCTTGCTCGGTTTGCGTGCTTGCCCTTTTTCCTGCAAAACAAACCACAAAACGAAACAAAAAAAACTTTTCCACACTTGTGGAGTTAGATCTTGTTAGCTTGCCCGGAAAGTCTACGTTTTCTCTCTGTTTCTGATTTGCCGAGATCGCGCAAAGTGCACGGCAAAGAGCATACGCAGCCGAGAAAAAACCTTTCCCTTTCTGTTTCTGATTTGCCGAGATCGCTCAAGGTGCACGGCAAAGAGCATACGCAGACGGGAAAGCAACAATCCGAAACCAAAAAAAATCTAACAGTAACAAAAAATGAAATATGAGATTTTTTCTTTTCAAAAAACGAAATAAAAAAAATGCGTCACTGTAACATTATACCTTCAGATCTGATGAAAAACGCGTTTCTGGAGCAACCGGGAACCGTTTTCGATCAAATGAAAACTATTTCCCAATGGAAACGACGCTCCGGACGCAATGGAACACCTCCCACAGCCCAGAAATGCACAGAAATACCAGAACTAGAAACCCTTTCGAGTTTCGGCAACAACAGTTCAAGATCTAGATCATAACCGGAAGCGGCTCTTCATAAAAGCTCTGATACCATGTTCGGGTACACAGGGTACTACCAAAGGACCGAACACCAAGAGCAACCACTTCACATAAACAGATCACAGATCAACACACCGATGTTTTGACGTGGTTTAAACCCTCTTGAGGGAAACACTCCACGGCCCCGGCCAAATAGCTTCTACGGGACAATTTATTATGCAAAGAAAGAAAGTTACAAATGAGCTTCTCATAATCGATCAACTAAACAATGACCCTCCATGCTCTTTAAATAGAGATCATGGACCAATCGGGTGTTAAGCCACGGATCAAGGTTAGGTTTGATCTAAGAGAAGTTGAGCCGTCGGATCACTCTATGTCGGAAACATATCGTGACCGTCGGATTAAGTATTTACAAATGCATACTAATGCATACTAAAGAAACACACTATCCCTAACGGATATATTACACAAGTTGATCTTAACTAACTCCTAAGTGTCTAAATATCCTAACAAGCTTTCTGGTCATGAAATAAAACAAAAATTCTAAATTAAAACTAAAATTTAACTAATCTATATGTCCTATCCCGCGCAGGAGCAAGTTTAAAGCTAATCATAAACTTAGTTTGCATTTGGAATTTAAGCATACGATGAATGAAATTGAAGACAAATCTTACAATCAAATTATCACATGTTAAATAACTTAAAAACTTCTGAAAATGAGCAGAATTAAATCATGAGAAATTGTAAGAAGCTTTTAGGTATGCAAATCTAAATATACTTTATGTCAATAGATCAACTGATAAAGTAATCACAATTTCCAGAATAAACTTCAAGAGATTATGATCTTAAGAAAAGTAAGCGTACAAAAAAAACTAAGTTCCGACAATTTACTTAATTTCATTGAGAAATAATGATAACTAAATATAAACAATCAATTTCCATTGCTCTGTAAAAGAAAACTTGTACAAAGCTTACAAAAGCATTTTGCAAATACATCTGGAGCATCGTTTCTTCATAAACATGTTGATCTACCAACTGTTGGCTGAGAGTGCTTCCATGATGACTTCTTTGAAAGAAATTTTACAAAAGAATATACAGAGAAAATAAAATTCATCCTCTGGTCTCTGGAGACCCTACTCACTCTCTCAGACTTCTGAGGTCGAATTTATAGAAGTGAAGAGCAGTGGGAAGGATAGCATCAAATCCCCAAACGTTTGATTTGTTCAACTAGATGCCAAACCGATCGTAACGAATTTCTAGAAACTTCACCCCTGTTCGGGCACAATTTTCTCCCAAAATGTTGAGAGATTTTCAAAAGTATCCACCAATAGGGGTAAAGGATCCCATTTGGGAAGTGGGTTTTCAACCGTTTGAGCTAATTCCTCACGGTTTTCTCGCAATCCTCCACGCAAAAACCTCTCTCTGACAGGTGCACGATCCGTTTTTTAACTTCTTCCTTCACGGGACAGCAACAACATATTAGGGTTTCAGTGCAACTATTATGCATTAACATTGTAAATAGTGCCTTGTGTTTATTATATCAAATCCAATTAGATAATTAAATCATTAATATTGTCTTTGAATAAACAACAATAATAATTAACAAATATTGAATTTTCAAAAGATATTGTATGAACACTATATTACTTTTAGATCAGAAATTAAATATTTCCATATATATAGACATTAATAAGCCATCTAAATAAGAATCAAAATTAGTTTATCAACAAGGATAGTTAATTATTTTTTGTGAAAAATAATACTTCACTTCATGAATGGGAATCATTGACTCCTTCCATAGTTTCCAAACATGTCCTCTAGGATATAATAGAATTATAAAAATAAGCCTTAAGTAAATTATTTAAACTTTGTCCTAAAATTATAACATCTCACAAAATGATAAGTTTTCATAAAAAATTTAAGGCTAGTAACATACAACGATCCTTTCAAAATTGAAACCAAAGTTAAAGTTCTATATCTTTAAAATGCAAATTTGTAAGATGAGGATTGAAAATATAAAATTGAGTACTTAATTGAATTATTTAAATCCATCAAAGTATACAATTATTCGTTGATACATTTAAGAATCGAAAAGTTTCGCAAGAATATAGAAGGATTAAGGTAATTCAACCAAGCCAAAATGAAATAAGTACCATGAATAACCTTAAATAAGGACATGGAAGCATCATTAAGTCATCACGAAGCCAGAAGACCAATGAGGTAAAGATAAAACAAATCATCAAATCTCAATTTCATGAAAGGTAAGAATTTTAATCAAATGTTAAAGGCTTGAAAAAGTCAATGGATCATTCAAATTCAAAAGTAAGAGCATGGTCTCGTTATTTGATATAAAGTCCTTCAAGACGTAAATCAAAATTATTACAATTGAGCTTTTAGTTAATTAATTATGATTTATCAAAATGGTCGTTAATTCTCAAACGCACCGACAAACCAAAATTTGTTACAATTGTCAAAGCATCATATAAAACCAACCAAGCCAAACTAAAGGATATGATTAGCTCCAATAAGCTCAAGTAAGACTAAGTAGGTGTTGCTCATCAACTAAAGGGCCAAAAGACGAGAACGACAAAGATATCTACATCACCAAATCGTTATTCAATGAAATCCAAGCCAAAGAAAAAGCACCGCAGAAAGCGAAGGATCGAAGAAAGAAAGCCAAGCAACCACCTACCAAAGCAAGGAAGATAAGATAAAAGAAAACCAAAAACAAAATATTTACAAAATTTACATGGGGGCCCCTTGATTTTGAAAAATAAAGCGGATGTTATTGGGGTGTCAAGAAATGACGACATGCTAGGTGAACCAGTTATCTTTGTATATTTACTTGAAGATTATATAATATAAGAGAAATAATGATAAACGCCTCTTCAAATGTCAAACTCCCAATCACATAACTTAATCTCGCCATTGGCTTATATGGGAAAGATTGAACCAAAACTTTCAAAATCAATCAAACTATCCCTACCATTATCCAAAAGCTTATAAAGATAAATGATTATTCTACAAATGCATAAAGAATTTTTTTCCAAGGAATCAGTTTCTCTTAACCAAAACAAGTCATAGGACACATAGTATATAGGTTTGAACTCAATACCACAGGATAAACCTTTTAACCTCACTTAGATGCTTGTATCCCATCCACTAGATATAGATAATTTAAAAGTAAATTTTTATTTTTTCTCAGTTTTCATTTTATTTTTATTTTTTTTAAATCAATAAATAAAGACATTAACTAAGGACCATTGTCCTAGCGTGGTAACTAGATGACGAGAATGTCATTCACAAGCACTATCATAAATTGAGCAAGTTGGCTCGTGATGAGACCCCTGTCTCTTGATTTTTGAAACCAAGAGCCACTACCCCGGCTTGGTGACCGGATATTGGCAATGCCAATCCAATAGGACCCATGATCATGAGTAGATCAGCTCATAATGAGAACTTCTATTCCTTAGTTAATCCCTTAGGTTTTATTAATGTTATGTAAAATGAATAATACTAGGGTTATTGTTAATCTCAACAAAGATTACTTAGTAGATGGGGAAGCAGATCCAAATGGCCCACTAAAGAGCAAAGGATGACATAAAAAGTCTAAAAATAACTTACGATTGTTGACTTACTTCAATCTATGGAAAATTATTCCTTTGAAAGTAAACTCGTCTACATTATAACATCATTTTGAAAGATGAAGATTCTGGATAATAGTCGGGTAACTCAACCAATCCATTAGTATGATCCACAATAGATTTTTCAAAGCCAAGGCTAATCTTGCCATGGTCAAAATTTTGACAAAAGAAGAGAGTCTTTTTAAGGATCACCCTTTTAAACTTGTCAGGTTTATAAATAGAGAAGCATGTAAAAACAAGTTAGTGTGCCAACATAGTGTTATTTATTTACAACTCCAAAATTTTAAGCAAACTAAGAAAAACAAAAATGAAAATTCAAAAGACTCACAAATATCAAAACTATTATTGAAAACCAAGCTATCTTGAAATAAAAAAATCACTAATTTAACCAAAACACCTAAAACTTATATACATGATAGGACCTGATCAAATCAAAATTTCAACCAAAAGTATGTATCACAAATCAAAAGAAAAGAAGAATTAAGTATTCACAAAGATGTTAAATCTTGAATGATAAGCAAAAAGATTGGTAAATTTCCTAAAATTAAACTGACCGTCGAAGAAGGTAAATGAACTCAAAGTTCATAAATCGATATACGGTCATATTCCATAAGACGAGCTATACCAAATAATGTAGAAATCACAAAATCATGACATGCATAATGAATGACGACAAATCACCCAATATTTAATTTGACCATGATATGGTAATACAAAGGATTAAGCTTTTAGTAATTTCATAAAAAAGGTCAAATATAAATACAAATAGAAACAATAGATGCGAATATAATATGCATGGCAGTATATGATAAAATGAGTTCGTCATTAGGTTTCGGAAAAATCGTTTAATTGTTGATATAAAGAGTCCATCTTTCATTAAGATCGTGATAACATTTGTCAAATCAATGGAAGATATATTTGGATAAAATAGATCCTTTTGTTGAGTCTTAATTACAACAAGAAAACAAAAATAAGAAAGACAAATGCTAGAGTGTGCAGTTTATGGTGATAATTACAACATGAGTGAGTTATGTTCATAAAGTTCTTTATGTGAAAAGAGATTAAAAATTATGAACGCATTCTTTATAATTTACCCTTTTCAAATCTTCTGGCTTCAAATGATCATATGTAAGCATTTTGTCGTTAAATATTAATGGAAAATAAGACTAAAAATGATATGACTAATCATATAAAGGAATAAGCAAGATAATAAAACAATTGAAAAAAAAGAGTAAAGTCATGTGTACTTCCTTGAACAATAGTTTGTCCTCACGTCTTCATCCCAAAATTGCCATATCGCTTATTAACTGCACATTATTGAAAAGAAAGCATCTCTAAAACTAAATCTATACATATGTACAATGAAATCAAATATCCAACACAATCAAGTAAAATGAAATATCCAGTGGAACCATCGAAGCATTTGTAATCCTGCAAAAATGACAAGATTTCGAATTAACAACCAGAAATGATATGTCAATAAGAGAAAACTAAAAAGAAATCTATCATCCTTACCATTTCAAATTTTATTTACATCTAATGATAAGACAAATTTACCAACTTCAGAAATTCTTTTAAAATAAGAATCTTCAAGCCATTCCGCAATCCTGTCATGGAAATCATAATGCAAAATATGGCCTAACAACATGAAATCCATATGTGGAAAACATATCTTAGGAGAATCAACTTGAAGAATCAGATTACTAGCACTAGTCACACTAACAACTCGAAGAATTGGTTTCAAATATAGAGTAGGATCATGACATGATGTAATAGGTGAATGAATCGGTAGTGGCCTAATATCGAAAGAAGTAATCTCGTTAAAAGAGTCAACAACTAAAGGTGAATCAATTGAAAAAGATGCAAGTTTTTGGTGATCACGAGTTATAGGAAACTCTTCGACAAATATTTTATTATCACTACCAAAATTAGATCTCCCACATAAGTGATTATGATGAGAACAAACATTTTTAGTTTCACAAAAAATTGGTATGTTGATCTCATCAAAAATTGGTTGACTACAACTATCTTGCGGTGAACCCTCTTTCTCTTTAAAAGATTGTATCGAATGACGATCTAATAATGAAATATGCCCTAATCCCTCAACTTCATGCTTAATAAGAGAATCACCAATGTTAGATATATCATAAAAATGTGATTTTGAAGGCACACAGTTAGGTAAATTTGATGGAATCTCATGCATATCAAAATCATAAAATACATCAGGATAAATAGAAAAGTAAGAATTAGAAGTGAGGAAATTAAAAGAGTCTCTCAACTTAGAAAGATCATTAATATTTAAATTTCCAAACAATTTCTCTTTTTTTTTTAACATAAATGGATGAGAGCTTTTATATATTAAAAGAGGAAAAAAAAGGCATAGTTTACATAGTGTAGAAGCTTGGTTTGTTCCCTGATAGAGAGAAACAACCTCGTCTTCCCAATCATCTTTTACATGTCTGCTGGGAGCATGGAAAAAATTGTCCTAAGAGCGCTATAAGTCCCACAAAACAGTCCTAAAAGCCCACAAAACAGCCCTAAAAGACTTGAGCAGAGAAATTACATACTGAACCATTACCCAGGCTTAGAGCCTCAACTACTACATTTGGAGAACATATCCTAGAAACTGAAGAGCAGAGAATTTGGAGAGTCAGTAAAACAAAAAAGAACCCGAAAGAAACCACAACTTTTTACTGGAGACCGATCGTTCCACCATGTTCGTGTTGCAGGTCCTTCTTCGATCCTCTGATCTCAGCACACATACAGTTGATTTTCCCATCCACGATTCTAAGTTTGTTGTGGAACGAGGTGAGCTTTGTGCCGAGGTTTACAGAGCATGGACACCCATTGTTTAGTACCTCAGCAAGACTATCGACCTTCTCATTAAGCTTTCCAATGCTGTCATAGACCTCCTTGTTTGTAACCTGCAACAGAGTATACATATGTTGAATAGCCTTTCTAAATTCATAATTTTCTCAACGCAGCAGGCGAATCTGGGCTTCCATGTCAACCAAATAATCCTTGACATCCTTTGGAATGTGACTGAAGTCCTGAGAAAAACCAAAACACACGCCTTCAAGTTTGACAAGGGATGAGTCCGATTTCACATCGATTGCCGAAGGGTTGAAGTTGCCATCACTATGTGCACCGTGCTGCATCGCCGAACCATCCTGATCCTGATGAAACAGAGGATCCCTCGTCCTGAAATCCACAGGGACCCCAAAACGAGGGATTGTTTTCATACAGAGGAGACAACTGGAATTTGAAGTGGCCATCTTTGCATGCTCTATAATATAACCACAGTAATACCAGCAGTGATACCGAAAACCAGCTCCTTCATCCCTATTTAATAAGCTGTCATCCCGAATTCCCAGGCCATAAAGGAATGCATGCCATCCATGTGAAGACCATGTGAATCCAGCGTGAGAATGGCTCCCTCTCCGAGGTGCAGGGGAGGGTGTAAATGTTAGGATATTCCTATACTCCATCCTAGTCCTACTAGTATTTTCATCCTTTGCATTTTCAGTCATGCATGCACTTTTAGGGTTTGCATGCATTATTTAGGGTTTGCATGCATTTGCATGCATCCCAGTCATTAGTCCAGCACCTAGCCCTTAGTTAGCCAGCCCCCGGGAACTTCTCTTAGATCAGTTTTAGCCCTCCTAGTTCTTAGTGCGCCCCTTATGCAATTGCATGCATCTCATGCACCCTCTCTCACCTACCACTCAGTTGCACTTCAGTTAATTGAGTTATCATCAGTTCTTTCCTTGATTTAAGGCTAGAATGACTCTCAACTGACTGTATCACTCCAATGGATCTCCAGTGAGACTAGACTACCCATTCTGACTCCAGTTAGCTCTTCATGTGCCCTCCACTGAGCCTCCTTCATTCAGTTTCACTCAGTTACACCTACCACACTCAGTTAGACTCAGTTTGACTGATGGTTGACAGTTACTTGAGCATTGATGACTCCACTGATGATGAAATAGACTACTAGTTGTGCTCCGATAACACTCCAGTGATCCTTTGATCACTCCATGAAGGCTAATTCGAATTGCCACCTTAGGCATTCGAATCCTCATGCATTGTACTATTTATTTGTCCATATTGTGATTAATTAATTAGTGCGTGTGAAGTATCTTTGCTTCTATTCGAGTTCTACTGTATTATTATTATGTTGCTCATTATACTGCATTGACCACTCTTCTTCTATTTTCCTGCTTAATCATAATTACTCTTGTGAGGTATACATCATCTCTTAGATCTACGTTCTACTGTATTATTATTATGTTGCTCATTATACTACATTGACCACTCTTCTTCTATTTTCCTGCTTAATCATAATTACTCTTGTGAGGTATACATCATCTCTTAGATCTGCTGTGAGGATTTTCACAGTAAAACTATAGGAAGATCCTTTGAGGCATAGAACCAAATCCAATTATTGAGTTGTGAAGGATAGGAATCGACTCCCCCACCTAAGTTATAAGAAATCTCACAAAAAATTGTTGAGAGGGGCTTTGCCAACCGAAGAAGAGCAATCTTATGGGATCCATACATTTTCATAAACCTTTTTATTGCTAACCAGAATTCCTCGATCAAGTCTAACACCGATGTTTGCCATTGCATCCGCTTCTCGGTTATTAGTTCTCAGGATATGGATAAAGTTAATGGTGCTAAATTCATTAACAAGACACTTTAGAGACCGGTGAAACTTGGAAAACGGAATTTTGCGGTTCTTAACCATGTCTCTTGCCTCTCGAATAACCAACATGGAGTCACCGAATACAACCAAGTCAGTGAGCCCCTCTTCCCTTGCAATCTCCAAGCTTTTTATAAGAGATAGCCATTCTGCACTATTATTGGACCTCCTACCGATACCCCAAGCGAAGTCTTTCCTCTTGCTTCCTTCCGAGTCATAGAGCACTCCACCCGCACCTGCCAACCATGACAAACGATTTCTTTTATTACCTGATCATTTTCAATATAATTTGGTGATGTTTTGAGATCAAGATCAATTGATAATCCTTCATGTAAATCAAATTTTTTATTAACATGCTCTTGAAAAAGATCAATCTCTTTTCCTGAACAACATCTAGTCGAGTGATTAAGATTCATGCCATCTTCTCCAACATGTTGTATTGATATACCAGAACACATAAAATTATTATTAACATATTTGTGTTCATTGATAATTAAATCGAAAGAAGAATTAGTACAAAAATCAGAAAATGATGAACATATAGTTTGCTTTATAATTAATTCATCTTGATCTATTTTCGTAATAACAACATCAGAATATTGTTGTTCGTTAAGATAATCAACTTCCCTATTTGTATAAATAAATTCATCCTTAATATGTTTTCCCCCACTCAATTTCTTAATATATATAGGTTCAATATTTTGAATAAAAGAAGTATGCCTCTCTCCTCCGAGAGGTAATGATTGAGAATAATGATAAGAAGAAGAAGACATCTCTTCTACTTCAATCTTCTCACCTTGGGGCTGGGTAGAACTTATAGAAATATCTGAATCAATGATAGAGAAGGAAGTTTCTTGAAGGGTTGGTAAATGATCTGTTGAAACATCCTTTTGACAAGTGTCTTGATTTTGTTGAATAGGAGAAGCATGAGAGTTCAAAACAAAATTTAAAAGGTCAAATTCCGAAGGTAAATCAACGATATGAAATTCGTAAAGAATATGAGAAAGTATTACCGAAAATTCTTGTGAAGACTCACCTTTCTTCCTCGAAGATCCTGCAATTCACTGCATAGTTTATTAGAATCATAATCCTTGAAAGTATCTAAAAATTCATGTGCAAATTGAAACCATGTAAAAAATAAATTAGGTGGAAATGTTTCCAACTAGCATTTGATTCATCCTTTGAGCGTAAGGTCAAATAACCTGCATGTAGCACTAAGATCAACAATCTTATGTTTGTTACATTTACACAAAAACTTCTTGAGGTGTTTTCTTGCAGATATATCACCTTCACCATCAAATTCAAGTTTTGACAAGAGGTTGTCTGTCTCATTGGGAATATTAGCTAATGTAAAATTAAAAACGGATTCCCAAACAGGAATTTGGGCATGAGCCATGAATGATAATCAATCAAGATAAATTGACTCTTAAAATGGCTAAATTTTTCGTCTAACCAGCCCTTAAGCATATATGTAATGACGAAGAAGAGTAAAAAAAATATAAAAGATGAAAAAATCAAAGAGCAAGAGGATAAATGGTTATTAAAAATAATTAAAACTAAAATCACTTGTTTTACCTCATGGCCCTCCTTCTAGCGCCATTTGTTGGCCGGATTTTCTGTATATGTCCAACTAAGGGGAACTAACCCACACAAGGCGTTTAAAGCAGCCCTCGGTATGTTTGGTATGGCTAATTCTCGCAGGTTATGGTCCTGCGACCATCTAAGTGTCACTCTCTTAAGGAGAGTCCTACTACTTAAACTTAGAAAAAAGTGTGTCCTAAACTAATTAAAACTATCTAAAAAAACTACTAAGTTAAAACTATCTAAAAAACTATCTATTTATGAAAAGGTTATGCTAATCTATTTAAAATGAATTTTTTTTAACAACTAATAAATCAAAGCTAGTTGTCTATATCTAATCTATGTTTTGCTCTTTGAGGAGAGTCTTACTGTTTAATGATATGAGTTCTGAAAATTGAAATTAGAATTCCTAAGATGTAATGTAACTAATATAAAATATATAAGTAGTCTAAGATGCAAATTTCATTTAACTGGAAACACGCAGATTTAGTAGCTGTTAAAATACACAGATTTAACAGCTACTAACCTATAGCTTTCCGGTCATGAAATAAAACAAAAATTCCAAATTAAAACTAAAATTTAACTAATCTATATGTCCTATATCGCGCAGGAGCAAGTTTAAAGCTAATCATAAACTTAGTTTGCATTTGGAAATTAAGCATACAATGAATGAAATTGAAGACAAATATTACAATCAAATTATCACATATTAAATAACTTAAAAACTTCTGAAAATGAGCAGAATTAAATCATGAGAAATTGTAAGAAGCTTTTAGGTATGCAAATCTAAATCTACTTTCTGCCAATAGATCAAATGATAAAGTAATCATAATTTCCAGAATAAACTTCAAGAGATTATGATCTTAAGAAAAGTAAGCGTACAAAAAAAACTAAGTTCCGACAATTTACTTAATTTCATTGAGAAATAATGATAACCAAATATAAACAATCAATTTCCATTGCTCTGTAAAAGAAAACTTGTACAAAGCTTACAAAACAGTTCTGCAAATACACCCAGAACATCATTTCTTCATAAACATGTTGATCTACCAACTGCTGGTTGGGAGTGCTTCCATGTTGACTTCTTTGAAAGAATTTTTACAAAAGAAAATACAGAGAAGATAAAATTCATCCTCTGGTCTCTGGTGACCCTCCTCACTCTCTCAGACTTCTGAGGTCTAATTTATAGAAGTGAAGAGTAGTGGGAAGGATAGCATCAAATCCCCAAATGTCCGGTTCGTTCAACTGGATGCCAAACCGGACGCAACGAATTTATGGAAAATTCACCTTTGTTCGGGCACGATTTTCTCCCAAAATATTGAGATATTTTCAAAACTTTCCACGAATAGGGTTAAAGGATCCCATTTGGGAAGTGGGTTTTCAACCGTTTGAGCTAATTCCTCACGGTTTGCTCACAATCCTCCACGCAACAACATCTCTCTGACAGGTGCGCGATCCGTTTTTTAACTTCACCCTTCACATTACAACAACATCATACTAGGGTTTCCGTGCAACTATTATGCATTAACATTGTAAATAGTGACTTGTGTTTATTATATCAAATCCAATTAAATAAATAAATCATTAATATTGTCTTTGAATAATCATTAATAGTGACTTTTAGATCAGAATTAGATGACTGGAAGAAATTAAATATTTCCATATATATAGACATTAATAAGCCATCGAAATAAGAATCAAAATTAGTTTCTCAACAAGAAGAGTTAATTATTTTTTGTGAAAAATAATACTTCACTTCATGAATGGGAATCATTGACTCCTTCCATAGTTTCCAAACATGTCCTCTAGGATATGATAGAATTATAAAATAAGCCTTAAGTAAATTATTTAAACTTTGTCCTAAAATTATAACATCTCACAAAATGACAAATTTTCATAAAAAATTTAAGGCTAGCAACATTCAATGATCCTTTCAAAATTGAAACCAAGGTTAAAGTTCTATTTCTTTAAAATGCAAATTTGTAAGATGAGGATTGAAAGTATAAAATTGAGTACTTAATTGAATTATTAAAATCCATCAAAGTATACAATTATTCGTTGATACATTTAAGAATCAAAAAGTTTCGCAAGAATGTAGAAGGATTAAGGTAATTCAACCAAGCCAAAATGAAATAAGTACCATGAATAACAAATAAGGACATGGAAGCATCATTAAGTCATCATGAAGCCAAAAGACCAATGCGGTAAAGATAAAACAAATCGTCAAATCTCAATTTCATGAAAGGTAAGAAGTTTAATCAAATGTTAAAGGCTTGCAAAAGTCAATAGATCATTCAAATTTAGAAGTAAGAGCATGGTCCCGTTATTTGATATAAACTCCTTCAAGACGTAAATCAAAATTATTACAATTGAGCTTTTAGTTAATTAATTATGATTTATCAAAATGGTCGTTAATTATCAGACGCACCGACAAACCAAAATTTGTTACAATTGTCGAAGCATCATATAAAACCAACCAAGCCAAACTGAAGGATATGATTAGCTCAAATAAGCTCAAGTAAGACTAAGTAGGTGTTGTTCATCAACTAAAGGGCCAAAAGATGCCAACGACAAAGATATCTACATCACCAAATCCTTCTTCAATGAAAGCCAAGCCAAAGAACAAGCACCATAGAAAGCGAAAAATCAAAGAAAGAAAGCCAAGCAACCACCTACCAAAGCAAGGAAGATAAGATAAAAGAAAACCAAAACCAAGATATTTACAAAATTTACATGGGGGGCCCCTTGATTTTGAAAAATAAAGGGGAAATTGTTGGGGTGCCAACAAGACTCTCATAACTAATCATTAGCATAGACTTAAATTCATCTCTACATGGAAACATAGGGACTGTATTGAGTTGATGTGACTGATCATTGCATTTGATGAAATTCATAGATTTATGTTGGATTAAGTTATAGGGGTTAAGGAATGGTATTGAGAAGGTGTGACTAAGTGTGAGTAGTTAGATTAAATTTGCTAGAATAAGTTTTCCTTTATCGCGGTTAGTCTTTCAAAAATCAATGTTAGATTAAGCTTTTATGCTGGCATAGACATTGCAGATAACCTTTAAATGAAAAGACTTACCCTGGTTGATAATTAATGATTTGATGGAATTGATACTCTGAAAGGACACTTGATTTCACCAACAACCCCATTCAAACATCCCTGTATTAACCATGGTAAATCCATTGGTATGCTCAATAATAGTTCTTTTGGGATCATGTTTATTCATTTGTAACCTATACCATTCCATGATGAAAGAAACTAACTTGAAGGATTTAAAGTCACACTCAATTATATCATCCAAATACCCATAGCATCTATTTTCTAATACCGTTGGATGCATGCCACTTCTAGAAGAAACATTACTGACCCCAAAGACTTCAATTATCCCACGATCTGAGGTTTTCTTCTTATCATCCAACTTTTTGATGTGAAATTTACGACCATTGCACCACATATCATTATGGTGTTTCAACTACAATATCCTCAACACGTAAAAAATGAATTATCAATTAATAAATATATTTAGACTTCGTAAACATTTAAAAAAGACACACCACTAATTATATTAATATAATGCAAAATAATTGAAAATGTGATGAATACGCTTACCTATTTATCTTTTAAACCATATGGTAATTCAATTTACCTCTGCGTAATATTGGGATCATGATTTTTTTTGTAGATAAGAGAGGCAACCTTCTATTAATGATAAACAGAGGAACAAAGTACAACATTCAGGGGCATTACAAAATTCATTATGGCTCTGGGAAAGACCGGGCTGTAAAGCATAGATTGAGATATGAGAATGCTCATAACAGTCTTATTGTAATTATAAAAAATATAAAGATATTGTTTAATAGTGAGACATCTAGAATTGGAATTGAATGACCCTATGCCTGAGCTACTAGCTATAGTTATTGCAAAAATACCAAGGCCTGCAGAATGACAAAAAATATGGGAAATATACCGTGTGTAGCTTCAGTAGGACATTATCTAAGCTAGGATATCATCAATGATGGTGGGGTTATAGTTTGTGCCTTCGGCCAATGAAGATCCAAAATTATTTTGAACTTCCATCCACCTCCCCATGATGCCGACCTTTCCTTCCATGATAGCAAAGAGATTGCGTTGGTCCTTCTGCTCCACAATATTCCTCTTGATGGTTTCCATGACCTCGTTGTGCTCCCCAGAGAGTTTGTGCATCAATGTATTTGTAACCCAATGTAACACCCCTGAACAATCATAGTGCATGTCATGAATTTTGGTATCCCTAGGGTTTTGTATCTAGTTCGCCAGGGGGTTTGAGGTTGTTGCCTCCTATAGGACAAGGATGCTTTGAATCAATTTCCTCGTATCAATTACCCCCTCACCTTCCCTAGGTTCTATGTCAGTGATGCTTCCCAGTAGAGAAAGGGACCTTAGAATGAATTCAATCCCAAACCTATTCCCAAAACACGTCAGGGAAGAATTCAAGCATCGAGCGTATTCCTGCAGGTCTTCTAGAATTCTCAATTCTTCATCCAATTGAGCTCTTTCTCACTTTTGGCCCTTGAGGATGTTTCCCAACAGGACCTTCCCCGTCCAGAAGGTAATTAAAGAGCATTCGTAGAGAGCTTACTGAGCTCTAGAGTTCCTTGGATCCTCAATCCATTTAGCTAGATTATGATATTCCTCCACCTCCTAGAATATAATTGTCTCATGCTAGATTATGGATTCCTATCACTCAATGCTTATCTTACAATCCATCGAGGTGCAATTCTTATAAAAATTTGCTTCCTCCACTACACAATGCTGAACAATGGTCGACCTCTTCATCCTCATTCTCCCTCGCTTGACAGTTTTGACTCTAGCCATGGTGAATCTTAGGCTGCTTTGTGATTGTTCGTTCCCTTTGGATTTCACTCAACGTTGAACTAGGAGAAGCAAGAAGAAACCTTTGCCACCCTCGTCGTAAACGGAACCAAAGGTGTCCATAATTGGAAAGTATGGCATCGTACGAATAATTTATGAGTTTGTCATGGTGTTGTACCTCCCTCGTCCTTACTTAGCTCCACATAATCGATCTTCATACCTTTGCACAGACCGGTAAGGATTAGGTTGTCCTCACATTAAACACACTTATGTATACCCATGTGCTCTTCATGGTTCAGGTTGTGTGTGTGTTCCTCTCGAGGCAGGCCGTTGTGGTTTATGGCTTGCATGGGGCCCTCATCCTAACATTCGTGAAATTGACTTGGCTCGGTCCCAGCGATATTCGTGTCCCTGCCTGTCATCCTACGTGGGGAATGGGATGCAATCCTCATGTCCTCTATGGCCAAATTGTGGCAGTCCCTCATGAATGCCTCCATTTCCAGGTTGGTTGCTGAGTCATTCAAAACTCTTGTCTCAAGGGTTATACCCATGTTGGTAAGACATCCAACCACTTTGTTGGACGTTCATCTTATGTGGTGGGAAATAAGTGCCTGGATTTGATTGAATACTGCTAGAAGTGCCAATGTATCATCCTTGAGGCGCGAGTTGTGAATTAGCCTTTGATAGGGGTTTCGTTTTGTAGTTTGACTATCATGTTGATCAAAAGTTGGGAGTCTCCTTCAATTACTACCTTTTTGTAACCTTGCTTGATTTCTATTTTGAGACCCTTGAGCAATGCCTGCAAATTTTCAATTCATTGGCATTGTTGCTATTGATACCCAGACAGCCTACGAATATTCTTTTTATGGTGTCCCCATTGTCTCTCACGACTCCCCCGTAACCTGCTTAACCCGAGTTGTCTTTGGAAGCCCCATCAAAGTTGATTTTAAGGAATCTTGGAGGAGAGGGGCTCCAAGCTTAGGCGTTCTTTATTATGGAGCAATGAGGTTCCAATGTGGTGTTTCTCTAATCGATGAGAAGATACCATGATTCGAAGATGATGGACTCTTGTGGATTTAATTGCTTATCCCGAGTCTCCCACCCATGGATCTGCAGGGTTTCTTGAATGTCCATATTTATCTTCCACTGGACAAAATCTATGTGATGGTTCTCATTTTGAAAATCCTTAAGTTTGTCTCTTTCCAGTTTTCTCACAACAAAAAGGGAGGGAAGAGATGCCAGATCCTATTGAGCATAGGGTTGCTAATGGGGATGTATTTCCAGTTGACGAGAGAGCTATTTATATATGTTATGTCTCTTCGATAGGTGTGAAAGGGAGTAGTCCCTTTATCCCAGAGGGCTGAGGAGAAGGAGCATCCATTGAAAATATGCTCTTTATTTTCTTCTTGGAGATTGCAGAGAGTACATCAAGATGGTCTGTGGAATCCTCTTTTGAAAACATTGTCCCAGGAAGAGTTTTGTTGTGTAGAAGGAGCCAGTGGAAGGTAGATAATTTGGGCCAAAGATTCGTGGTCCAAATCAGCCTCCAAATGGGATCATTGGGAAGATAATTGTGCTTTGTTGCGATGGCGTAGATTTCTTTGATGGTGAAGCTTCCATATGATTTGTAACCTCATCGGAGATGGTCTTTGTGTCGTTTTACTTTGATCCTTCTATTCTGTAGCTCCTCCGCTAGGGGAAGAAAGAAAATTTGGGGTGGTTGTATTGGCCATCGCTCAAAGGACAACCATTGTCTCCACTCATCTTTCTAGTTTGGGAACCTGTTACCAGGAGTCTTCCCAAAAAAGGGTAGTGGAGCCGTCCCTGATTTCCTAGAAGCTGTGATATTTAATAAGCTTGCAATTATACCAAGCTAGGTTCCATATGGTGAAACCTGGGATGTGGTTGTTGAACAGATGAGATCATGTTGATTAATTCCTAGGGTGTATTTGGCTTGCCAGAATAATCCCCAGGGTTCTTGATGATGAGTGATCCATGTCCACCAGAGTTTGTATCCTATCACTCTATTAACTAATTCAGGGTCCCTTAAACCTAGACCCCCAGAAAGCTTGGGTTTGCGAACCTCCTCCCAACTTACCAGGGCCCATTTCTGTTGTTGTTGCTTACTTCCCCAAAGGAAGCTCCTTTGGATGTTTCTAATTTTATTGAGAATGTGTTTTAGGGAACCTAAGACAGAAAAAACATAGAGAGGCATGGACTAGAGGACTGCTTTCACCGAGATTAATCTTCTTTCCAGATTGAGCAACAAAAATCCCAGCTAGAGAGTTTTGTCCAGGTTGGCGAGGAGATCCTCCCAATGAGCTTGCTGAAGGGGTTTATCCAAGAGTGGGGCACCCATATTTGGAGGGAATGGATATTTTCTGAAAGCCAAGAAAATGAGTTATGCATCACTAAATCAATGCAGGGGTGTTGAAAAAGATTTACTGATATTTTTCCTAGTTGATGTCAGCTCCTAAAGCTTCTTTAAGACAGTCTAAGATTTTCTCAATGGTTTTCACCTCCTAGAAGGAGGTATGTCCCATAAGAAGAATGTCATCCACAAATTGTTGATGATTGCAATTGAGGGCCTCCAGATGAAGCTGCATGCATTTAAGAATACTTTCTCTAAGATGAGATTGGAATGATCTGCCCAACCATTCTACCATTAGGATGAAGAGAAATAGGGAGTGAGGATCACCTTGTCGTATCCCCCTTGAGGGGGTGAAGGGTGGAGAGGGGGAACCATTGACAAGTATAGAGAAGAAAGCCGAGAAGATAAGTGAATGGATCCAGTTTTTCCAGGTAGGATTGAATTCAAAATCATGGAGTGTTTTAGAAATATAATTCTAGCTTAATCTGTCAAAGGATTTGGCCGTATCCAATTTGATTAACATTCCCGATTTCTTGGTTATCTCTAGGGAATGTATAAATTCATGTGCCATGATGATCCCATCTAGGATTTGTTGGACCTCCATGTAACCTAATTGTTTAGAGGAGATAAGGAAAGGTCGAAGAGGATTAAGACGATTGGAAACAACCTTGGTTATAATCTTGTAGATGACATTGCAGAGAGCAATAGGGAAAAACTTGTTGGTAGAGGAGGTGTTGGATCCTTTGAGGACGAGGGTTAGGAAAGTGGTATTGAGAGAAGAAAGGATACCCTTGGTCCCACGATAGTTTTCAACTATAGCTCACACCTCCTCCTTTATTGTGTCCTAGCATGAGTGAAAGAAATCCATTTTGAAGCCATCTAGTCTAGGGTATTTACTAGCCTACATAGATTTAGTTGCTTCTTCCACCTCTTCCAAGGAGATAGGCCACATTAGCATGGAATTTCCCCCTTCATTGACAAGACTTGGGATGTGTTGAACTATTTCCTCAATGTCTGCAGTTCGATCTCCCTGAGGATCAATAAGGAGCGTTTGGAAGAAGGAACTTAGCTTGTTTGTTATCTCGCCTTGCCGCTGAGGACTGTTCCCTTAACTGTCTTTGAGGGTGATGATTTTATTGTTCTTCCTGTGGTGGAGCATTGAATTGTGGAAGAATTTGGATTTTTTCTCCCCATCTTTAAGCCATTGCACTCAGGATTTTTATCTCCAAAGTGTTTCCTCTCGTTTGAGTCTTTCTTCCAGCTCCTAGTTGAGAAGTTGTTCATGTTGGTTGATGCTCTATATGTCTCGTGAGAATAATTTCCTGTTGCAACTTGTTCATTTGAATCTCTATTCTTCTCTTGTCCTCAAATATGTTCCTGAAGACCCCCTTGTTCCATACTTTTAGTTTCTGCTTAAGGTTCTTTAATTTTTGTTGGAATATGTACATGAGAGAACCTATGGTGATTTTTGCCTCCTACCACCAGTTTCTAATGTTAGCTTTGAAGTTCGGATGATCTAACCAGAATTTTTCAAATATGAAGGGTATGTTTATAGTTGGACCTTCTGGATTCTAGTTGATACAGATGAGCCAGTGATCTGAGCCATTATAGGGAAGGATGGTTGTCGACCAATATTCTCTCCTAGAATAGAGATCCTTTTAGAAGAGGAAGCGGTCCAGTCTCGAAGCTATCTACTGCCTCCCTCCTCTTTTGTTGTTCCAGGTGAACAGGCCATTGGAGTTTGGTATGTCTATTAGGTAGTTTTTCTTAGTGAATTTCTTTAAGGATTGAATTTACCTTTCATGGCATTTGATGGCTCCCTTTTTCTCTGTGAGGTTGGTGATCGTGTTGAAGTCCCCCCCCAATGATCCAAATTTTGTCTTGGAAGGTGTTATGAAGCCATTGGAGGTGATTTAACATATGAAGGTTTTTATCCACTACTTGGGGTCCATATGCATTGGCTATGTAACCAGTCTTGTTCGTTCCTATGAGATGAAAGATAGCTGCTGCTATCTTCCCAAATAAAAATAGACTAGTTGCTTGTTTAGGTGATAGGAGTTTTGTCTTTTTATTTTTTTTATGCATTTGAGGTTCAACGTCATAAGTTTGGAGTATGTAATGAAGCTTGAAATAAAATTTGAGGTTGCTCTTCTCCGAAAACAATTTTCAGGTTTCGGTAGCTTAGGCAGACCAGACGATGGTTCATTAGCTACTGAAAACCCCACTTGCGGCAGCTTACTACATGAAAGACGAAACTCTCCAACTAACGAAAAGGCAGACATATATCGTGGTTCATGGGGCATTTTTCGGTGGCTTGGGAGGATACGACGGTGTTCATTAGCCACTGAAAGGCAGATACTTTTCGTATTTGCAGTTCAAGAATAAAACCTTCTACAACTGTTGAAAGCAGAGGCATCTTTGTGATTCATGGGACAGTTTTTGGTGGCTTGGGCGGATACGACGGTGTTCATTAGCCACCAAAAGGCAGATACTTTTCGCAGCTTATAGTCAAAAGGCAGGATCGTCCACAGTCACTGAAAGCAGAGGCGTTTGTGAACATTTTTGCGGCAGCTTACTGTGTTAAAAGCGAAATCATCGGCTACCTAAATTGAGTCGGTGCCAAACGGTGGAAACGTCTAATCAAGGGTTTAGTCGTGAATTAAAGGGAGTTCATCATTACTTAACCACCCAAAAGGGGCATCGCCAGCGAAGACACGATCCTTTCATTTTAAAACCAGCTACAAATGATGATCGCTCCTTGGTAGACGGGCAAGATTCATAGGTCATGTAAATCCTCATGATTGGCTTTCAGTTCCATCTCTCGAAGTCAAGGCCCTGAACCAAGTCATACCTCATCCTTCGTTCTTACCTGTCAACGAGCTGCTTCTTTCCCGATTCCGCGTTGTTTTTTCCCCTAAGGCTCAGCTTTTCTGAACCGCAGGTGTCGATAAGGGTCTTACAGATGAAGAAGGGAGGAGCTGTGCTCAGGAAGGAGCTAAATGACGTTGGCTACTTCGAGTTGCGCCCTGAAGTCTATCAATTCTTCAAAAACGTGGGATGCTATAACTACTGTCTAAAGCTCCAAGGCTCCCATCAACAAATTGCAGAGGCCTTCGCATTATCATTTGATGGAAAGAAAGCGCAAATTGGGACAGAAGAAATCCAGGTGGATGAAACCTTCATAGCGGCGGCCACAGAGATTCCCGGGACAGGAGAAAGATGGTTCAAAACCACCACCACCCAGAAGGTCGAGTTCAGATCATATCTAAAACCTGCACACTGGACAATCACCTGGAACAAAGATGTCCCTATGTCTTTCTTGGAGGAAAATTGGCAGCACTTATTAAAGGCCATCTTGGTCTATTTTACATGCGAGGGCAGATATTCCAGAGTGTTGGTCTATCATTTCAAACTGTTGGACCATTTCATTGGCAGAAGCCCTCTAAATCTACCCTTCTATCTTCATAAAAACCTAACAAATATGGCTCACCAGGTCCAGGCAAAACCAAGCAAGGTTCAGAGCAGGTTATCCCACCATGGCCTAATTAAAATCTTGGTATCAGAGCATCTGCAAAGAAAGAATAAGGAGTGGGTTTCTTTCCTTTTTTGGAACGAATTTGACACAGAATTGCGACCCGAAGACAAGGACAACCCTTCCTCTAAAAATCCATCCACCCCCAGAAGTGAAAAGAGAAAAAGGCGAGCTGTCTCTTCGTTGCCAACAATGCAAATTCCCCCTTCTTCTGAGCTTGAGAGGATTGGGAAAAAGCTAGTTTTCAGAAAGGAAGGAGAGACTTATTCAAAGAATGTGAACCTTTTAAACCTCCCTTACACAGATTTTGAAGACGATGAACTGCAGGAAATAGGAGCAGATCATAAGGAAGTTGCAACAGAACAAGAGCTTCAGGAAGCAGCTCTACCTGAAGAACAAAAGGTTCCATATGTAGATTTGCCTTCCCCTACACCCGTGGAAGAACAAGATCAGCAGGTGGCTGAGGTATTAACCAATAAGACGAAAAGTTCTTCATCATAGAAAATTAATCGACTTCTCAGGCAGGTGTATGAACTCGAAATATTCCAAAGGGTGATCAAGGAGAAAAATGAAAGGTTGACTGAAAGGCATAATGAATTGTATGTTTCTTTTCAAGGGTTGACCAAAAAACATAGTAAGCTAAGAGGAAGAAATATAAGGCTGATAAGAGAAAATATTAGGCTGAGTAGGCAGGTCGAGCTTCTGGGAGGTGAGGAAACAACTCATAAACCCCAGCCCAAGGTGCACTTAGATCTTGACACCTTAGCAGCAGCAGCAGTCAGCTTTGCTGACACTCCAGCTTTGGCCCAGGATGAAGAGAAATCCAAGCAGCAAGAAGATAAGTAGCAGAGGTCAGAAAACACAATTTTGTCCAAAGTTTTGCAGGCTGGACCAGACATAGTTTTTCGGCGGTTTAGGCAAACATAGAAATTGTTCATTAGCTGCCAAAATCCAGTTTCAGAGGCTTACAACATGAGGACAGGACTCTCCTGGTTACTGAAAGGAGAGAAATGCTTCAAACATCTAAAGGTGACTCGGTGGTTTAGGCGAAACATTAAATCGATTCATTAACCACTGAAAGTAGAGTTTTCAGTAGCTTATAAATTTTGAGCCCAAATTTCTAGCTACCGAAAATGCAGAATATGCAGAAGGTTGTATTTGGGCACCAAACCCGACTTTTACTGATCCAAGCACCTCAAGGGCGTTTTCTCAATGATAGATAAATGCTTAAAGGCATCATGATCAATTTTCGGTTCCAGACTGAAGGGTGCCAGCGAGGTGAAAGGAGGAATATTCCTGTCTATTTTGGGAAAAAGACAACTTGTAGGTTCTCCAGGCAGTGGTTTCAACCTCATTCTTCAGCCTCCGGAGGCTCATTACAACTGTTGAATATAGGTGCCTTAGCAAGATGTCAGTTACTTTTGAATGTAGGACGCTGTCATATTTTTCGGAAAGCTATTTTTAATCAACTATTTTTAGCAGATTCGATCCATCTTTTCAGGATCTTAAAAGTTTTGTAAAGGCTATAAAGCCCACGACTAATGTAGAACAGAGGTTCGATTTTGGAGAGACTTTTCTATACTTGTATTCTCAGACTTCTCGTTGCATCTCAGTTATATAAGCTTCTTTTGCCATTTGTGTTCAGATTTCCTTTTCTACCTTTCTGTACTTGTAGTGAAATTTTTATTTCATGTTTGTTCCATTTGTCTATGCCAAATAGCTGTAATCCTATCTTTGTATTGAGAATTGGACATAAAGTATCATTTATTTATTGTGATTAGCCATTTATATATATGTTTTGTGTATGAGTTTGCTAGCACGATAAGAATTCTACTCTCATCTACCTTTTATAAACTCCCCGAGTAGCAATGGTTAAAAGCCTTGTCTACCTGAGTGTGTCTATGCATGTTTTGAGTGTGTGAGCTTCGATTCAGTCATCCAACTTGATCCAAACATACCCCATCATTTAAAGTAAGATTAAGTTACCAGGCTCTTTCAATTGCAACCTAGAAAGACTCCTGGAGAGCTAAAAATTGCAATTATTCGAGGAGTGGCTAGAAGGTTGTCCATCACTACATCTCGGGGATTCAATAACAAAGCTAATCCTCTCGAGGTCCCTTAAGCATCTACTACTGCCACCTTGGAATTTCTCCAACTTTTCCTAGCTATTATTTCCAAAGAAAGATAAGAGCATTCCATTTCTTGAAACATTAAGATATTTGGATTCTCCATAATAATCCTATTTTTTAAGAGTCTTCGCTTGGAGGGACAATTGAGTCCTCTAAAATTCCATGATATGACCTTCATTTAGATTAATGATGTAGAGAGGAAACAAATTATGTTAATTGACTTAATTGCCCTGAGTCCAACATCATATTTCCCACTTCATCCAGGCATTGTTTGTTGGTTCTACACCCTGTCTTTTTATCTTCTTGGTGTGGTCACTTTAGTTCCTTCTTGCTGTTAGTCTTGATCCCCGGGATTGATTCTTTGTGGGATGGTTTTGAGTTCTTGTTTGGCATTATTTTGGCCTTGATGACCGCTTCCTTAATCATCTTGGATCAAGGCGCTTGATAGAGCATTGATGCCTCTTCAATTCCTTGGACGTCCAGGTTTCCCAGTTCCATGTCGTCCATGTCTTCCTATGAGTCTACCATTTGTGCTTCATGGATTCCCGCTTTCTCTGTATTATTTGGACTATCCTGTTGTTTCTCTTGGTCACATGAGTTGGATGTTTCCCCCTCTCCCTGTCAACTCGCTAGACATTCAAATTGATTAGTTGTGGGGATGGAAACATTGGAAGGGGGTGGAGGGTTATTCCTTCCATTTGTCAATGGTTTGAGACTTTATCAAATCCATCATCATCTTTCTCTTCACGTTGTTTAGGTTTGGGAGGGGTGATGTTCATAGGGAAATCACAAAATAGATGACCATGCTCATGGAATTTTCTACAATGGAAGGGGATATGTTCATAGTCCAGGGTTTGAGGCATTCATTGCCTCTATAGTATAAACAAATGGACTTTGAAAGTGGATGGGATATGTTCATGTAGACACAGATTCTGGCATATGAGGTGTGCTTTCCATTTCTGTTGTTCTAAGACATTTTGACAAACTTCCCTAGGGTATTCCCTATTTCTTATAGGGTCTCCTCATCCCAATATTCCTGCAGTAGGGAGTAGAGTTTGATCCAGACCGGGGCTTCCTTGAAGTCCTCCTTTTCTGGGTTGAAATTCTCCACACAAGATCTCAAGTATAGGCCAACTAAGTTGAAGATATATGGTCCTCCCTCGAATACTATCGTGTAGTCCTCAGGGTGGTTGAATATTACTGTAAAAAAACCTTTTGATCCCAATTTTAGGTTGTAGTGCCCTTTGGGGTTCCATTGATGCTTAATCCATCCCATTAGGGCCTTTTCAGATGACATGATATACCATATATTGAATGTTCTCATTAATTCAAGTGGAGGTTATTTCACACCTGGGAACCTTTATCGCTTTTGGTATGCATTTTCCTTTACCTTGGTGGGTTGTATTGTGATACGTATCTGACGTCACTAGAGAGTTGGGTGCACCCTTCTATGATCATGTCCCTTTTTATTTGTGCTACATTGAATCCGCGTTGATATCCGAGCTCCTGGTCGTGTTCAACTACATATCCAAATCCTTGAACGAACCAAACTAATGGGGAGTTGATGCGATCGAACCCCCTAATGCGGCCATTGAGGATGAGTAAAAAGCCTGTTGGGCCTATAATCATCGTGCTGATACCGATAGTATTCCCTGTTGGGTTCCAAACCCTATGATCTGTGTGATCATCAAACCCTAGGTCAAACCGTAGTAGAGCTAAAAAACCACTAAACCCTCAAGATTAGGATCGTGATTACAGTGAGCTCCTTTAACTAATATAGCCACGCCTTCCCATGATAAACTATCATCACGTGTATACATTGTTCTATCCATACCTTCATCCAATCAAGACTGTTTGCAATGTATAAATTTAGTGCATCCCACTCTTGACCAACTGTTTGAAAAAAAATAAAAATAAAATAAGAATGAAGAATATTAATAATTGACAGAACAATATAAATTAAATAAGTACAAAATAGATTAAAATTAATAATCAAAAGTATTATAAATATCAACCATCTAATTTATACCTTTAACTTTCCTCATTCTACCTTTCACGACCATGGCCTCCCCTTCAAATTTTTTGATGTAGTTGACATCCCAAATGCTAATTTAGGAATATATTGACTAATATACAACAAGGATTTATATACCCTATAACCTTCAAGATGTGCTCTTTTTCTAATGAAATACTTCAATGACTTCAAGTGCCTCTCCACCATCCACTTTAACCTTGTGTGTACAGGTCCACACATTTCAATCTCCTCAACTTGGTGAATGAGGTAGTGTTCTTGTGGATTGAAAAATGATGGAGGTAGATACATTTGCAGTTCACACATTAGCTAAAGAATTTCCCTCCACCAATATTTCATATATTCTTTATGAATTTCTTTAGATGATAACCACCTACACATGATACAAGTAAAACACATGTTTCAACAAAAACAATATATACATTACAAGTAAAACACATGTCAACAAGTTCCACGACAACCATTTTGCATGTAAATCATGATTTACCTTATGTATTTTCCAAAATCATATATAACTTGTTTTATGTTGTTGTCAAAGCTATTAGAGAGAGAATGGGCCAAGTTCCATCCGAAGCATGGTTGTAAGAGGTTTCATATTTACTTTACAAATGTATAGGAAGAGAGAATACATTCCTACCCTCCAACAATTGAACTGACTTTGGTGTGTACTTGGGCATTTTTGCTCTAAGCTCATAAAACTTTTTGGATCTCCCAAAAGAGATATTTTGAGTGGTATTGATATCATACTTTGGATCACGAGAAAACTCGATTGAATCAATAGAAGGAGATAAGTTGGTCAATTAAGGACAAAACATAGCTGTTTTGGCTTCCAACTTTTCAAGAAAGGAGTATATAGAGGTGTTCCTACATGTATTTTCTATATCACCTATTGGATTTTTTACCGCAATGGGAGGTATGAGACCGTCAACATTGGGTAGTTAATCATTACTATAATGGGTCAGTGTGACACATCAAGGGTTCTCCTTCAAACATTGACATTTTGAACAACCACATACTATTGGTTGGGTTCCATAAAAGAGATCTAGTTTACAATGAAGTACCATCAACTCACGATTGTGGCTAGGAGATGGCACGTTGCAATTAGCGAGGTAAAGTGGTCTTTCGTTTTTGTCTACCAATTGCTTGCGAAATCTTACTCTTGATAAGAGCTTGCAACTTTTTTCAATGGGTGGAAATCTTGTGCACCTGAACTCGATCTCGAATAAATATATTGCAAAATTCAATGCATAATTATTCACATGAATGTGCATAAATAACATAAATTCAATTAGATGATCAAAATACAATTAAAATATGAACTTATTACAAATGGCAAGGGAAAACTTAACTTTGAACAATATGATATGAGCTAGAATCTAAAGAATTTGCCATTCGATATTATAATTTTTTCTACCTGCATTTGACCCAAATCAACAATCAATATGTGTCTACACTCTTAAAATAAAGTTTGTGAAGCTTATAATAATCTAACTTTAAAAAGACTTTTGAACAATTTTTAAGTATTTGGTGTAATTTTAAACAACATATGTATCCTATGGAGTATTTTAATTTACCTATGTATCATTTTAACATCAAATGTAAATTCAAAGGGATGTGAATTAAGCATGTTGCGTTTGTTTCAAGGTATCACATTGCTAACTTATGGAAAATAAAGTGCATCATCGCGCCAAAAATGCGCACTAGAGAAAACCATACACCAAAACAACTGCGAAATAAATAATACGCTAAGATATATGAGCAGAGTTTGTACTTTCATTTTTCTATTTTGTATGTATTGGTGCTTTATTAATGAAAGCGCACCGGTGTATCATAAACAATGAAATGCACTGGTGCTCAAACACCATGCACATTGGGGAAAATTATATGAAAAACATATTCAATAAATAATCTGCATTTGCATTTTTATATTTAATATATGGTGGTGTGTTATTTATGAAAGCGCTCTAATGCGATTTACCCATTTATGCGTACCAAAGATGGAGATATTAAGAAAAAAAATTCACACACGTTTTCCATAAATGCACATAAATACCCAACATGTAAATGAGCAGAAAAATTATTTTCTAAAAGTGAGTTGCAAAAACTATGTTTATAAAATAAAATCTAATCACTATCTCAATATTTTGCCAAAAGTTAGAGGGAGAGTTCTACAAGAGATATTACCATGGAAGAATTTGGAGTGGGGATTTTTATTTGAAGAGGCAAAATTAGTAAGGTATTGTGGGTCACATACAACTCTACATAGCAAAAATTTCAGGTATTCATTGCATAACATAAAAGGTATTCATGGCATAACAACTCTACATAGTTTTTTTAAAAGAGTTGTCACTTTTTGGGTGCATACTAAACAAAGTTATGCACCGATGCACTTCAATAAAGAGCGCATCATTTTAATGTTAATTCTTTTTTAAAAAGTTCAGGGGCATATCAACGCGACAAATACATATTATATGCATAGGTTCTCTAAAATTAAACACATCGATGAAAATTAAGTCACTTTTAAAAAAGTGCCACACTATAGTAATGTGTATGTATGGATTTGACACATAGATGCGTTTCTAGGATTATAAAGCACTGGTGCTAATTATGTACAAAGCCCACCGATCAACTTTAAAATGTTTTTAGCTAAAAAATATTTAATTTATCTTGGAAAATTATTTATTAGTTTCTCTATTTAATGATCCAAGACATTTATTGATAGAATATGTCTAATAGAAGTTCAGGGAAAATAACTTGTCACAATGAGCACAATACATGGAGCACATTTGAAAAAGAGAACAAAGCAAATTATTTGAAAGTTTAGTATACAATTAATATATTTGAATTATTAGTGAGTTTAAATGATTTATATTGGTCAATTTGTCATGTGGAGCAAAAAGCTAAAGAAACTCGATAAAATTGTTAGCAATCTAAGTGCAAAAGAGCGTAAAACTTTGATGGAAAAGTTGCAAAGAGATGAATATGTGAATCAAAAGGTAATCAACAAAAATAATTCTTTGAATTTTCAGTAATAATGTATTTCTTAAGAATATTTGCTAACACGTTTCAAACATTTTTTTTCACATTTGTTGAGTGTTCTGCAGGGATCGACAGGGAGTGAAGGAATGTCGTCCTAAGAAGGTAAAAATTATGAAGAATGTAAAAGATGATAAATTGGCCCTTAGTTCATCTGGAGTGGTGCTGGAATATGATGAAAGGGGGAAAAAATTTATAAAACTATGAGGGATATAGTGGAAAGAGCATATAGACGTACTTTCCACTTACAATACAAAAATCAATCTAATGAGTCCAAGAATCATGTTATATATAAATTGCATGAAGTGTTTCCAAAGAAATGGTCAATGAGACTTGTCAGACTTGCAATATCGAAACATATAAACAAAATAATCATTTAAAAATTATTATTGCTAGACATGTTTTTTTTTCTAATATGTATATGCTAGCGCAAAAAATTATGAAATTAATATTTTGGCTATATATATTTACTTTCATATCAATATAAAATCTTGTTTTTTTGTGATTTTCATTTTTTAGGAAGATTATGAAAATCCCAGAGGAGGAATGAGGTGATATGTGAAAAATTTAGATAGGAATGTCCAAAAAGGTTTACAAGAAGATGGTTAAAATGAACATAATTGCATCACAAGAGGAGCCATCTCAACAACATGCATCAAATGTATGCAATCTTAGATTTTTTCTTTTATGTACATGGAGTTTAATATTGCATGAAATATTAACTTTCAATTGTTTTATTTGATAAAAGAAAACAAAAAGGAACCCATTCAACACATACGACAAGACAACAAGGAAGAAAGGGTTGATCTCAAAGTTTGTGAGCACTTGTGTTTTCCTTACTCAAAATTTCATTTTTGTCTTGATCTTTATATTTTAATTATTTTACACTCATCCTTGGATGTCTTCTAATAGGTGCTAAAATGCAAAGAAAATCCATCCAATGAATTGATTGACACTGGGTTAAGTATGGGATGTGAGTATATGTTGTGGTATCAAAAGTTAATTGTTCAATTTGTAAGTAGCTATGTTGTTTTACTTCCCTCATTTTATAATTAATAGAACAACAAGAAACATTTTATTGAATCTATGATTTTTCTAGACATTCAAAATTTGTAGGAAACAAAGTATGGAGTGGAGTCAACATAAGAGTTGTTGAGAGACGACATGATGAATGGATTTGAAAGAATGCATCATCATTTATGAATCACTTCTTGCCATGGTATTCTTTTCAATTTTCATAATCATGTATATGATTTATTTTTGCATTATTCCCACTGAGGTAGATATACTCGTTACACTTTATTTTTATGTTTGTAGATGGAAGTGGAACATGACGAGGAGGAACAAAATCGATCCAATCAACAAAACATTCATCCAATTAACCCAAGTATAATATCATTTGCAAGTGATGAAGAAATGATGCGCCATGCAAGTAGCTCGAGCATTGACAACAGTTCAAGTGAAAAATGATGATCAATATATATAATTGGATATAATGCAAGTTTTATGTTTTAAAATGGTTGTCTGTGAAATCATACATTTTGTTTAATGTACTGGACATCTTGTCCCAATTGGTTACCAATAAGTATAACAATTACATATTGACATGTTGATTATTATGGACGTTTTTGCTATCCCATTTTGCATAATGAAGTGTCTCTTATTCGTATATAATAAAATGGACTTCTTATTATATTGCATTATCCAATGTTGTAAAATGTCACATTGTTGATTAAATATATGGACGATTAAATATTACAATGAACAAATGTGTAATCCGATGGTATAAAACATTAATACAATCATTATATCCAAATGCAATAATTAAATTCAAATATTAGTATTATTATAAAATTGTTTCATTTTATGATGATTAATGGAATTAAAAGTAACCCCAGATGCGGGCATCTCTCCTATCCACACCACAGATGGCAGCCCAGATTATCCTTGTGGCGGCGGCACACTGCAACAGTCCCCTCCTAGATAAGCTGGCAGGCACTCGAGCGAAAATGGTAATGGGGAGGGCACAAGGATTAATGACAATGATGCAACAGTTAATATGCCAGTGCAAGACTCGACTCTCTGGGTCCCTTCGTATTAACTGGAAGTTGGCTCATGAATCTCCCGCGTGTGGATTTCCTGAGTCCCTTCTCCTCGTCACAAGATAAGATGAAAAGGCCTCACACCACCCTCATTTGCAATCTTATGCTGGACTCTGCTGTGAATTGTTCTGATGTGTACTACTCAGCTTGCATTCTCAATGCTTGGGAGCTTGGTTTTTCTACCATGACTCGTCCGCGTGGAACCTCCAGGCGTGGATCCGGTCATGGCGCAGGTCGTGATTATGCTTCTATGAGCAGGAATAAGATGGTCATTAGCGGTTATGACAACAACGTCTCGGTTCCGGTTCGCTTGTTAATCAATGACTGGGAATCTAGCCGAGTAGTGGATATTCCAGCCACATGCAATCAAGGAAACCATATTAACTATTACTGGCTAATAAAAAATATGATGGGATCCTTGGTCGAGGGGATATTGGTTAATTGGAAGTCTTCCAAGTCCTCCATTTTGGACATCAAGGCTATCTTGGTTCACCTGGATGAAAAACTTGCAAATTTGGATACCAGTCTTGCTGGTGGTAAATATTCTCTAGAAAGGTGCATGTTACCTTGCAGGAGCTCAGTTCAAGCTGAACCCAACAAATTATATTATGACATTGACAAGGCAGGAGTCACTCATCCTGGAGTTGTCTCCTCTGCTATCGAAGCCCCTCTAGTTTCGAATGATATGGTGGATGCTGTTGCTGAGGTCTCCGTCTTCGCTAGGGACACTCCTTCTAGGTCGGTCCTTCCCGCGTCAGGTGCCACTTCGGGAATCCCTCCTCCTCAAGCCACCTTTCCCATTCCGTCCACCATCGACTCGTTGCACTTCAAACAAGTTCGAAAGACAGAAGATTATGCCTTCCCCAGGCGCAAAACTGAATCGTTGACACCAAAGCTCCCTCCCCAAGAGTGGGATGATGACTTATTTAGAAGCTTTTGTATTATTGAAGATTAGCTGAGCTCTCAGAATGAAGAAGCAATCACTTTGGATGGCAGTCCCTAGCTCTCTCTGTGTTTGTCAAAGGTTTTGTCTTTTTTGGCTATATAAGCTTTTTTTATGCACTGTTTTGTTTTCTGATATGTTATGTAATGAAGCTTATGGAACCTGGTCTCCTCAGACAGTTCTGTTTTGCCATGTTATTTATCTTCTTAGAATTTTTTAGCATCTGGGATGGTGGTTTCATCACCCAAGACTGCCAAGGCTAGCTAGCCGACTTGTAATTTTCAAACTCTTCTTATAAATATACGGTTGCATATTTGCAACAAAAAAATGGAATTAAAAATAAAAAATAAATAAATTGAACTCAATGTACGGTGTGGGGCATACACAATTCGTCCACGCTATTTATTTTTTGCTAAAAATGCCACACCAATGCTCCTCTATGAATTAGACACCCCAATGCTTGCATTGATAATCACAACGGTGCTTCTCCAAGTGAACATGCACCACAAATACTTCCTCGTGTGATAAGAACGATAATATGCCATAGTGAAATAATTCATTAATAACGCACTAGCTCATTATGTCTATGGAGGGCACCAATATATGACATTTAATTTGAATGCACCGATGCTCTTTGATTTACAGAGCGTCGGGGCTATTATATATTATGGGTGCACTAATGCATTATTTATAGTAAAGCACCTGTGTGGTGTATTTAAATAAATGCACCAGTACACCTTTTAAATGTAAAGCACTAGTGTCAAATATTTAATAAAGGTGTCCTAATGCATATTGTTAAAGAACACTCATGGGTAAAAACCTATGAAATTGCACCAAAAAAAATCTACTAAAACCTCTAACCATCCAGATTTTTTTAGTTATAATAAATTTCCATTACAACCTATGCCAAAACATCTGTTACCATGTGTGGAGGTTTTAGTGGAGGTTTTTTGGATATTTTTTCTTAATCTTGTAACACTAATAACCTGTGCAAACACCTTCGTTAGGAGGTGTTTTCCTCATAGTGAATTGTGCATCAAATGCTCGGGGATTTTACATCCCCTTTTCTGGTTAGAAACCTCTTTTTTATGATATCTTGTCTTCCCAAGCTTGATTTAGAAAGTTATCCTTCCCCTTTTAGTTGGAGAAGTAGTTGAATATCTATCATTTGTTAGTGGCCTGGGTAGGCCCAAAACCTAGGATTTGGTGAAGGAGGTACTGTGGAAAAACACTCAGGTATATAATTGTATTTGTTTTTATATCTTAATACATAGAAAATATCTCTTATCCCCCCCCAACAAACATCCATGTTCAATTTTGCATGCATTAAGTTGTGCATTTGGTGTAGGACTATTCTTAGCTTGAAAGTTAGTTATTTAGGTAGTTATGGACTTGTCATTCATGTTAATTGTTGTAATTATGAGTTAGAGTGGTTTGAGAAAGGCATTTATTGTTGATTTGTGTGTAGGCCTCATGCGAAAGTTACTTGGAGAGAGGATCAAAGGTTGGATCAATGAATTTTATCAAGAAGACTAACAACCTAGCCAAATGTACCTTTCCATCATTCTTTCTTGCTAAATTATCAATTTAACTGGATAAATAGAAAATTAGAGTTTGTTATCTTCAAATTTGTTTGTTGGTGTTCCGACCCAAGCCATTTTGGATAAATTCCCTCAAACACTCTCTCACCATAGTCTGGGGACAATAATTTATAGATAGCGTTACAACTTGATGTTGACATTAAATCCAAATATTACGATGCCATTTAAATAAGTTGGAAGTATTCCATATTTACTCTAGCTCAAGGAATATGGCAAGGTTAAATGCAATGCTTGCTCCTCAAATTAATTACTAGGGCATGTGCACGCATGCACGTGCGTGCACACACACATATTGGCTAGGAAATTTTGATTGCTTGATCAATGGTGTAATGTATACTTGTTATTTATTGCCTACTGAAGATTGACGCATTCATCTTCATGTATATGATTTGATATTTATGTGCAACTAAATAAAATAAAATAAGTTGTTATTTTTTCAATGCCACTCTGGAAAAGATATGAGCTCCATTAATTGCTTATTCAATCATTCTTAGAATTTATTAATATCCATGCAATGAGTCGAAATCAATATGTTTGAAATCAATCCTTTTGCACTATGATATAGACAATCTATTTTGAGAGATGTTGGGTAAGAAGCTTTGGCAATTTGGTCTCGCTCGAGTGGTTGTGGGATAAAGTATTATCCTCCCCACCCACATTCTATTCCCGTAAGTGTCATGCTCAACTCTTATTGCATATCTTGTTGTAATGGGTTTGAGCCTTGTTGTTGACTTGGTCTTGTCCCTTGAAGAATCTAGGGTTACCCTAGGTACCATCCTTGAAATGAGGGGAAGTATTTGGAATTTTCCCTGGGCATTGTAACCTGAAAAAGAAAAATGATGGCCGAGAGGATTTAATTGGGAATGGAGTGATCATTATTTATGTTGGAACACCAATGTTGGTGGTTTTCTTAAAGAATTGTAATGTCATTCAATTGTTGATACTTGGATGAAATATAAACATCATTGGAATGACCGATTCCTCACATATGTTGTAACTTAGCTTCAATGAGCAATCCAAATAGGGTTGTTGGAAGAGATTGTACAAATAGGTTCGAAGTGTTGTATAATCATTGTAAACAATGAAGAGTAAGTATTCTTTTTGTTGTTTGTATATTTCACTAATTACTAGGTTGTAGTTGGCACCATAGGAGTTGTGAAAACTTGATTGTTCTCTCGTTCATTGGTCATGTTTTTTCCATAGTAAGTAAACCAAATAGTGAGCCAATATGGGAATGGAGCATTTTCTTCCCATTGACGATGAATAACTAAGAATGTTTAAACAATAATACACCAAAAATAGAGGCTTTGTAGCTGCACCGAAGACATGGATCTTTGTATAACACCGAGAATAAAGACTAGAAGTTAGTTATGTAAATGATCTATCTTGGTGAAGCGAGTGGGCTATAAGTCCCTCATTTACAGATCAAACACCAAACAAATATTTGTTGATGATTATATATCTCTTAATGTTGTAGGGTATGGAGCAATTAAGAGAGATGATGGCCATTTTAATGATGTATTTGTGTTTGAGGTCTTTCTTGCAACCTTCTATTAGTATATCAAATCACTCATTCAAGTGAAGGAAAATCCCCCCAAAAAATCACCTCAACAAGGTTTGATATATTTTTTAAAGGATCCCAAGAATATATTAGTGACTAGAATTGTTGATGATATTACCTACTTGTATATTTCACACCTTTGGGTCATCATCTCTTCCCTAATTTTGTATTGCTTATAGCGATGACATGAGCAAACATTGGTAAGGGTAGTCTTCTTCTTGTTTCTTGTAGAGATGGTGTTTGTTCCATCCGTATTCTTAGTAAAAATCGTTAGAATAATATTGGCAAATGTGCCTCTTGACATGCATCATCCACCTTGCAGTGTGTTCATAGTGACTTGTGTGGTTCACTTCTTTCTGTTTATTTCTCTAGATTCAAGTACTTATTAAGCTTCATTGGTTACTTCTCCACACACACTTGGGTTTATTTCTTAAACGGTGAATTTTTTGACATGGTTTTGGCCTACAAGGATTTTGTAGAAAAAAATATAAACATCAACTTTAAAAGATAAGCATAGAAAATGGTGATGGATATGTTAACAACAAATTTATAACTTAGTGCACTGCACAAGGCATTCACATGCAACATACTATTCCATATGCACCGCAACAAAATCTATTCCTTACAAAAATAATTGTACATTAAAAGAATTGACAAATTGTGAGATCCAATCTAAAGGTCTCAATCCTCATTTTTGGGTGGAAGCCATTAATTGTGCCAATTACATAGTTAAACACACTCCCACAAAACATTTAAAATAACACCAAAAGAAGCATGTTGTAACATCAAATCAAATGCAAACCACTTTTTGTGTGTTTGGTAGTGAAACCAAGGCTCACATTCTTCGTGAGAAAAGGAAGGCATTAAAACATATGAGTGAGAAGTGCACTTTTGCTGGATACTCAGAAAGTGAAAAGGTTGTATATTTATTCAAACTAATTCAAGATAATTTTTTAATGGGAGAGATGTCAAGTTCGATGAAGATCTCTTGGCTAGGAACAATTCATTTAACTAATGGAGCCTTTTTTGTTTTTTAATCATGAGTTGGATTTCTTGACAAAAGCTTATGGATACAAGCCCCAAACACTCCAAGGGAAAGGAAAACATACCATGCATCAAAATAGAGATTCATCATGTCATTCAATTGTACTTATGCATCAATGAGGTAGGAATAATTGTTACTGGGGCCACAAGGTTTCAATTTGTGAATTTGACCTGCTATTGCAACTTTTACAAGTTGTCACACAATTGAAAATTTGTGTCCAAAAAATAATTATTTGGCATGTTCTCGGGGAATCAAAATGTGTAGTGGTTGGTACATCTATCATAATTAAAGCATGACAAATCCAACATAATTGTTCACTACGCCAATGAAGGCTCTCTTTGTCTTTTGTCATGAATTGCAACTCTCTTGGTTTCTAAGTTCAAGGGTTGGACCTCGAATGCTCCAAGGGTTTTAAAAACATTTGTTCAACACAATTGCGATCCATTCAAATTGTTTGCTTGAGTCAGAGTATTAGAATTGCATGACTCGAACATTAGTGCATGCACACCTCAATGCCAATTTACTATTTGATTCATGTGAAAGTTGTCCACTGCAATGCGCATTATGCATTAGTGATTAATGTTATTTTGAATATACAACACAATGACCAAATTTGCATGCCCATACTTTAACAATTTCTTAGTGAAGCTCTCAATGTTAGTACAACTACATCAATTGGTGGATTTTGATCTTTAACTCCTAAGGTCATTTTAATACCATACTTCCAAATATCAATTTGACGTACATCTTTTGTAGTCTAATTATATTCAATGACATTGTCGATCATATATTTATTTAAAGTATTTTTATTTCAAGTGCATTACACTTCCTTAACCTGTCCAAAATCCCAAATAAAGAGGGAATTAGATACTCTACTTGAAATCATACATAATCCTTTATATATATATATATTCAAAATATAGAGATTCATCAACCCACATATTTTTGCATTATTATTATTATTTCGCTTTCCATGGATTATCTTTATTGTTATTCATTTCTTTGTGGATTGTTTTAAGTTTACTCAATTGCCTTACATGTTTTAAATTTCCTTTCAATGGATTGTCTTTATTATCTTGTTATTCATTTGTTTGTAGAACGCTTTCCTCTATAATTTCAAAGGAGATGAGGGATGATGACAAAACAAATGGAATATTATGCTCTTATGCATGATTTTTACACCGAAGACGTTCTTTCTGGGAAAGACAATCCTTGCTCTTGTAGCTAGATTTCTCGTCTATAGGACAAATGGACTGCTGTCACGTATATTTACCAACCAAGTTGATATATTCAACTATTCACGTGGTTTTCGATGCAGTTAATTT
This sequence comes from Larix kaempferi, assembly GCA_027924585.1. NCBI lineage: Eukaryota > Viridiplantae > Streptophyta > Pinopsida > Pinales > Pinaceae > Larix > Larix kaempferi. The sequence goes on from BSBM01000370.1 coordinate 13,973,820, forward strand.
TTTCGGTCTACGCCACCATCACTTTATATTTATCCTTGAAGGTCTACACATTATTTATCCGTCTGCGTTCAGTGGTTTCTTCTGTAGGAGATCATGCCCTCCTCGTCTGTGATATCCGCCGACCATGCCATCCACGAAGTTGATTTCTTTGGAGATTGCAGGGAGTTTGAGAGCTACCATTTGCAGCTGGCACTCGCGCTCAGGGTTTCGGCAGAGGCCTCCTGCCCAGGTGATCCTCATCTCCTCGTTTGAAATTTCGCCACTTTATGGGTAGGGGGTATGGGAGTAGGGAGCCTTTGAAGGAAGGATTCTAGGGTTCGACGTTTTCATAGTAGGTGCAACTATTGTTGTTACCTCATCTGATTTCAGACACATTTTTTTCGGTAAATCGGTCTGAATCAATCAAATATTGGTGTAATTTTCCTACTTTCTGCCTCTAAACTCGTATGTTTTGACCATTTCGGCCCTGATTTAGGCAGCTGAGTGTTATGAGACGGTCTTGAATTGTTAAAAATCGTTGCGGTTTCGAAGGGGAATTTTGAGGCCACAACTCAAGGGGCAAAGTTAGCGAAGGGGCCTCTCACATTATGCTCTGACAGTGCTGAAATGCCGTGCGTTTGTTCGTTGTAAAATTGGGTGTTTCGTGTAGTTGGTTGGGTCGAAGACAGAGAGGAACATTGTTTGAGAGCTACCATTTGCAGCTGGCACTTGCGCTCAGGGTTTCGGCAGAGGCCTCCTGCCCAGGTGATCCTCATCTCCTCGTTTGAAATTCTGCCACTTTATGGGTAGGGGGTATGGGAATAGGGAGGCTTTGAAGGAAGGATTCTAGGGTTCGACGATTTCATAGCAGCTATTGTTGTTACCTCATCTGATTTCAAACACATTTTTTTCGATAAATCGGTCTAAATCAATCAAATATTGGTGTAATTTTCCTACTTTCTGCCTCTAAATTCGTATGTTTTGACCATTCCGGCCCTGATTTAGGCAGGTGGGAGCTATGAGAAGGTCCTTAATTGTTAAAAATCGTTGCGGTTTCGAAGGGGAATTTTGAGGCCGCAACTCAAGGGCCAAAGTTAGCGAAGGGGCCTCTCATATTATGCTCTGACAGTGCCGAAATGTCGTGCGTTTACTCATTGTAAAATTGGGTGTTTCGTGTAGTTGGTTGGGTGGAAGATAGAGAGGGTCGAACAGGGACTGTCAGAATTGATGATATTACTAGGTGGTGACTGACAATCCTGACCAGTCTACCCGAGATTTTAGGGGGCCATGACATTTTGTTGGGGTTGGATAGGGTCTCATTGCATGGACGCTCATCGTGGCTTTAGTCAAGGGATTGTCCAGGCTTCGACTTGGATTCCACGCTGAAAAACATTTGCTTTTACAGCTGGATCACAAGCGTCGCGACCTGATGGATGAATTTCACGCTTCTCGGTGTCCCAGCCGTGGTGGAAAACTTAAAATTTTTATTGCATTTTGAGGAACCTGAAGTCCCAAGGAATCGATGATTCTGTGGGTAGTATCTTTTATCTTTTAACATTTTCCATAATGGGCCTAGGGGAGAGGGGATTTCTGCTATTGTGGCATTATTGTTCTTCCGTGATCGAACATTCGACCTACTATAAACTTGGAAATCTCTAAGCCCAAGCCACCGTCCGCTTGACTTACAAAACAGAGATTTGGACAGGTGTCACCACGCTTTAGGATTTGTCTTGTATTGGTGGTCATGGCCCCCTTTGTTTTAAGCTCGTGGATGTCTGGAATAATTAGGCTTCTTCATTGCTTACTCGCCTTTGCTGATGTTGGGTTGTGTCCGATGGCATAGATGGTAAATTAGGGGATGGGGTTTGAAATATATATTATTACAGTCAAGTTTCTAGGATTTAATGAAGCTTTGAGTTGAGGTGTTGTGCTGAGAATCGGACAATGCCGTGGATGTGATGCGAAACAAAACTTGGTGTAAGAAAGGCGTGAGAAGAGTAGCCAGGATGTCTCAGCGATCATGGATCCTTCTCTTGGCTATGGACAAGGTAATGGGTTTTACTTAATTCCATATCGTTGTATATATACGAGAAGAGTTACCCTTGGAACTGAATGAAGGTCAAGGCTATCATTATTATGGTGTTGTGCTTGTATTATTTACATATTATGGAATTAGTGTTCCCTAACCTATACGATCCAAGTGGACCTCAAGGCATCATTAATTTAAAACCTTCCATATGCAGAGTTTTCATCCTTAACTTAGTTTGAACTGCGATGAAGGTTAATTGAGTACTACACAAGCAATTCACGAAACTAGTTTGGGGATTGGTTTTATAGGAAATTTAATTGGAAAACATGTCCATATAGGCCTTCCATAAGTTATGGATGTAAACAAGTGATAATTCTCATTCCATTGAATTTGTTTGGTATATATAAACATGACCTATCAGAAGCAAGGAGAAATTTGATGAAGAATATTATTTCAAAAGCTTCTTAAAAATTACATTTAAAAACATCCTTCTTATTCGAGGAATTCATGTGGGCAAGCAATGATCCATTTAAGATTCCATTTTTTCTTCGCTTTGAATAGAAACATTCAAAATTCCCTATTAATGCTTATCCCTTTGTTGTTATTGTATTTAGACAAATGTTATAGAAAGTGACGATTTGCATCCCAACAATCCATTTAAGCACCTGGAAAAAACATAGAACATAACACTTCAATGAGCACAGATAACGAAGGAAGATATATTGTAATAAGCAAACATATAGTACAACTCTTTCATCTGGCTGGCATAACTAACTTGTAGAAATGTAACGAGGAGCACGTTGACATTGCACATAATATGCTATTAGCGGTGCTTTCTTAGAACTTTAAACTCTTTGATCTGTATTGGATCCTTATCAGTATGATGGTTTGGTGTTTGTCTATTCAGATACTCCTGGTAATGCTCTGGATAGTTACTATTGGTTGCAAAGCTGAAGGTGTTCGGCTACATAGGAATAACATGGAGAAAGTGGGTGAGGCTCCTCAATCGCATTCTTGCATTCATGATCATTTTTTGAAGCAACGCCGTCAGTCTGGAACCAAGGAGTATTTTGTAACTCCACAGACATATGGAGATGAATATGGTTTTTTTGAAAGTCACAGGAAAGGCAGGGAATTGTTGGCTGTTGCCAACAAGAACTTGCAATTGACTAAAAAGCATATAATAAGGATATTCTTGAATTATGATGCAATAGGACACTCATTGGACAGAGATTGTCAAAACATTGGTGACATTGTGAAGGTGTGTATGATTCTCCTTATGTTCCATGACCACACTGTTCATAGATGTTTCTGTGTTGATTATGGTTCCTTTTTCTTATTCTGCTCTTGAATATCTTGATATAGTTAGAAGAGCCACCTTTAAGCTCAATCCCAGGGGTTCCTGTCTGCGATCCACATGTAGAGCCTCCAATTTATGGTGATTGTTGGTACAACTGCACTTCAGAGGATATATCAAGAGAGTATGAGGTGTAGTTGTATTCGGTACAAGAATACAAGAATTGTACATGCCAATTCTTGTACTAGAGGATATGAAGCGCAGTTTTATATGCCAATTTTTGTATCAAGAGGATTGTTGGTACTTGGCTGGATTGTATCCGGTGATGATTATTTTAAATTATATCTGGTTTTAAGTTATTACCTAGCTTTATAGGAGAGTCTGGGATTGGTGTTGATGTTTGTGTTGTGACCTAGCTTTATTGGAGAGTATGGAATTGGCGTTGATGTTTCTGTATGCTATTATCAGATATATTACAAGGAGTAGAAGTTGACAAATTATAGAATTCCTTTTCTGCCCATGGGCTCTCATCAGTTTGTGTTCTCAACTTGCTTTCTGATATGTTTGTTGAATTACAAAATGTCAATCTTGCATTATGAAAAACATAAGCACTTTTCAATTTTGAATCCTTAGAGATGGTTTGTTACCTGTGGCACTGAAGCATTTCATTGGCATTTAATTCTGAAGCCTTGGGTTTGAGGTTTCTGGTATCATTTTCAAGAGGAAAGGCAGTTGACAATTACTTGTTTCACATGTTTCCTATGGTATATGGTGTGAAACTATAGACTCTTTGTTTTGACATACCCTTGGAGAGATTTATGGTTTTGCGCATTTATTTCTATTGCATGTAATGATAACATGTTGTGATGCTGCATGGTATATTTTGATAAACATATTGGATCGTGAAAATGTTTCACAGCTTTTACCATTGATGTTGCCAAGTAAACAAGTGAAAGGGAAATGGAACAGGGATCTGATTGAAGACACAGGTAGGCTGGTGAAGATGTCCTGGATTAGGGGCATTTGGAAAAACACAAAGACTGGTTGGAGGTATGTTATCTTCTGGTAGAGCCTTGGCCAACGATGTATTTTTTTTGTTTTCATAAAGAAATGATTGAACACTTGCCATGTGAAATCAACTCTCAAATGTACCATATTTTATGTCTCTACGAGACATATGATTTACTTCAGTTGCAAGAATATTAACTTCCACAATTTGTATGATGTCGTGTACAACAACATGTTCTTTCATCCATCCCATGAATTTGCTTACTAATCATCATTATGATCTAGGTTGATAGCCCATGCCTTTGCATGAATTAGCCAAAAAAATTAGAGGTCATTCCACCATGCATGGAAGTTGAAAGTTGGGTCATAGTGGATACCCAAAATTTAGGATGGATTTCTATTATCTTTGTAGTTGGTAAGGGATTCAATTTGCTATTTTTATTACAAAATAATATTGAATTATGGAGGTTAAATGACTGCACATAAATACACACTTTCACCTTCTAAGAGTGGGTGCACACCCTCATTTCCTACCTTCACACAAATGCTCATCTTCATTCCTTTAGAAGCACTTGCAAATCTTCATCCCACACTCATATGTTTATTAAGGTAGGAATGTGCATTCCTCACATAAAATAGGCTTGGTATATATTTCCCATGTTTTGAGCCAAATTTTCTAAGTCATTTTTCTGTACTCCTTTATACTCAACCATTTCCCATGTTATTCATTGTGTCATAACCCAAACTTAGCACGTGAGAACTCCATACCAACTTGATGAATGATCACTCCTTTATCTCCATGTTCTCTTGAATGACTTTGCATAATGGTTGTGTCTTATTTTTATATGTGGAATGTGCATTGCAATTTCCTTCTTTTAAGGTTCCTTTCACTATACACCATGCCCAAGTGGACACAAACATGCAATCCACTCCACTCTGTCCACCATGTCTTGGATTGTTGAGCTCCTTCTGTACACATCCAAATTGACTCATACACAACCTCCAAAGGCATTCCAAATACTCATGTATCCAATGGTTGCAATTCTCCCACTTGGATAATGTCCAATGCACTCCTTGCCATTTGTTTTATTCAGGTAATGTTGAGCCAATCTCAATCAAGCTTCCTATATATGTCCAACCAAACTATGAACTTTTGCTTGCAAAATAAGACATCATGCCCACAAGCCAAGGCTTCTCACGTGTGTTAGTTATTATCTTGAAGATGATGCTAGTAGAAGGCTAGCTAGATCACTTATATTTTGCAGAACTGAAAGTGACCGTCAATGGAAAATGGCTATGCTCGTCCATTTGAAGGCATACATGTTCTCGTTGATATGCAACAAATAGAAGTAGTGGAGTTTGAAGATCAAAAGGTAATTCCTTTCCACCTCCATACCCAATTAGAAACTATACTGCAGTAGAAACACGTAGTATGATCAGTTTATATCATGAAATCATCATTAATGGCATGAGTTTAAATGACATTAATGGCATGACTTTTCATAATTTGACATCAATGGCATGGGTTTTTCAAAATTTCCCCTTGTTCGGCTTAAACATTTCTCCATTGTTACTACTTTTTCGTTTTGGCTGTATGATAAAATGGTTATATAGAGACTGCTGGCTATATGATAAAATGGTTCTATAAAGACTGCATAATGCTGTAATATATTTGTGGGGATTCATTTCACTGTTTGTTACTGTACTAATCTTTTGAATTTTTATTTATTTCTTTTATTATTATTAATCATTGTGAAATTTTCTTCAAGAGTGTTGTAAGTTCATAAGAAGAAATAAACAAAATAGAATTTAGTTCCAACAGACAAGAACTAATTTATCTGCATTATTCTGTTTCCCAAAAGTTGTGTATGCAGGACAAGCGTTTATCCTCATCAAACTGAGCTATAAACGCAATTTTGAAATCATTCCAACTTGTGATATATCCAACTGCTACACGTTCAAATTAAGAATCAAAGTATTCAGGATTATGGGAAGTAGTCATAGGGGGATTTTATCTAAGGGTTATGGGATTTAATATATGACACAAGAGATGAAATCTACAACGTTCCCTAGGGCTTCTTCTTTAGTTTGAGTTAATATTATTTGAGCTGTAACTATGGGTAATACAACAAAAAGCTTGTTATTGTTGAGTTGGGAAAGAAAAGGATCTCCAGTCTCTAACTTAGATTGCAACTAAACCTTGGGTGGATAAGGTATTTCTTTAGCAACTGTACATAAGTTTCTTGGAAATTGGATTCCAGACTTTGTGTATGAAATCATGCTTGCAAATCCTCCTTCATTACTTGTTGGCTAGCGTATAAATTGTGATTATTCCCATTAACAAACAATCCATGCAAATTACTTAAATTATAAACCATACAAGGGCAGTTGCATGACTTATAGCACCAAAATGTCCCTCGTCACTAGAGTAATCCCAATTTTAATGTTTTGTAATGTTAAGAAGGTCCATTTTGTGAAGGTTCATCTTTGAACATAGTTAAGAACATAAGAGTTAGAAAATTTTACACAATTTATTAAAGATCACAAACAAAATCATTAAATAGTTTTGTGTGAAACAAAAGATTAAAATTATTCATTATAAATTTAACGATGAGATTGACCAAATTAATAATATGGACATAATGAATGGGATTGACCAAATTATAATAATATGGACACAATGAATGGGATTGACCAAATTATAATAATATGGACACAATGGATTACTTAGTGTGCTCAAATAACAATCAAATATTATATATTAGTGCTATAATAATGCCATGACTTGTAGTATGAAGGTGTATAGCATTACCAATGCAATAAAATAAATATGAATCAACATGTTAGACACCTTTAGTTAGATGGAATACGTGCACAAAAAGAAAGAGAGATGATCTCATTTCCTTGGGTTCTCTCAATGTTTGTTGTTTTCTCTTCAAAATTGTCATTGAGACACACATTTGCAATTATTCTTACTAATAACTTCACAATGCCATTGCAATGTATACTCATAACCAAAGACCAATGTTCTGGCATTTTACGAAGCCAAGAGTGGAGACACAGATTAAAAAAAAGAGGATGTGACATTATGGTGAGTGCAAGATTCAAAAACATGAACTATGGAAACTAAAATGATGTCGTTTTTCATATAGACAAGGATCAAGAATGCTCATAACACATAAATTCAAGTGAGGATAAAAAATACAAGGTGTCCAAGCTTCTCGGGAAGTTCTCATTAAGTGACAATTAAAATGGTGCATCTAATATACACATGTATGTAATCGATTTAATGTTGTGGAAGTGTAAGGAAATAAACTAGAGCCAACAAGAATATACATGATTTTTTTCATTAGATGCTAAAGGCATATATTGGGTGGTGAAACTTGAATTTTTCTCATGATTCACTTTCATCCTCATATCAATGCTCAACCAAGTATTGGGAATCAATGCATTCATGGGTCGTAGGAAATACATGTTCCTTTTGCAATTTTATAATATTGGTTACCCTTCATAAATGATAAGTGATGTAAATGATAAGTAATCTAAAAAAATTACATTTTTTTAAAAGTTTTTTTTTGAATTGGCTTTCTAGGATGAGTTTGAACCCATTCGAAGGGCCAGGAGGAAGAGTTCAATTTTGATCATTGACATTGAGAATAGTCATCACTCATTATTATGATCAAATTTGGACAACTCATTACTATCACTAAAGCTAATATTCTCAATGTGTTTCCTTATGAAGAAAAGCTCTTGCCCAATCATAAAAAAAATTAGATCTAATTCCATGATCAAAAAGTGTTTTCAACCTCAATAATGTATGCAAGAAAACCAATAACACATTATTTCAAGTACAATCAAATGCTTTATAATAAAATTATACCTTCATCCTATACATAAAACCTAATAATACTATAAACTTTACATATATAAAATAAAAATTCAAAATTTTGAAATGTATATATATTTATGATATAAAATTCCTTAAATATAACCATTCAGTTAAACAAACAATTCCTTAAACATTCTATTTCTAAACAAGTGTGAAATTTCTATTTTTTTTAGAATCTACACTTTTAATCATTCTAGTCTCCTATACCTACAATTATCCTCCTAAACTATTCTTCTATATCTTTAAATCCAAAGCTTCACTTTATTACCTCGTAAGGAAATGTTTGGAATAGGTTTTAATGAGACTTTTCATCTCTAATGTCATTGTTTTGTGTAATTGAATTCAAAACATTTTTTTTAAACTTCCAACTTTAAACTTTACATATTTATGTTCATGTTTATTATATATATATACATATATAATTTAATTTAATTTAATTTAGTAATAAATGTTATTAATATAAAAATATAAAATATAAAAAAAAATGAATTGTATATATGTTTATGTTGGTATAAAATTTTAGTAATATGATGAAATCAATAATTAAAAAAAAGCTAAAGCAAGAAGTATTAGTGTTTGGTTATTAAAAAATATATTATATATTTTCCATCAGAAATATATATATATATATATATATATATATTTATTTATTTTAATTAATAAAATTAATATAGACTTGAAATTAATATGTTAATAAGCATTTATTGTTTATAATTTGCCTCTAAGGAATAATAAAAGATAAAAAGTAAGAATTAATAATATTTTTAAAATAGTAATTATTTGTAATATAGAATCAAAGTTATATATTCTTAGAAGTTGATTAGTAATGAACATTTATTGTCTATAATTACCCTTAATGAGATGTATCACAAGGAAAAACTAATAATATTTTTAAAAATAGTAATATTTATAATGTAAAATTAAAATTATATATACGTGTAAGTCATTAATGATGAATTTGTATAACATATTAAAACATGGTTTATCAAAATTAAAGATATTACAAAAATATTAAAATTTATATTATTTATCCACTACATATTATTGGATTAATTACTCTATATATAAATCCAAAGTAGATACACAAGATGAAACTTAACATATAACCCAAGACACATAAAATGAAACATAACACATCACTCAAGACACATAAAATGAAACATAACATGCAACACAACAAGATACATAGTAGATGGAGGTCTTTTAAAATATAAGTGTGTTATAATGATTTGAAATCTACTACATCGTTGGCATTCTTACTTTGTTTTATTTTCAAATTTAAAAGAATTTTGAATTCTCAAAATGTACATGTGCATTTTAGGGACCTCAAATTGCTAGTGCACTTTAGTTAAAATTACACCATTAATTCATCTTTCTCGTTTATAATGATGACATCGTGAGGGTAATGAGTGGGTGTTATTATGTTTCCAATAAAAAACTGAGTAGCTAAAAATTTAAATGTACATTTTTCCAAAATGACTTGATCTACTTTATTAACTTCATACAAAAACCCCAAAATGAGCAAAATCCCAGATATAAGCAATTCCTCAAAATCCTTATGAATGATGTTGAGTTGGTGAAGAAGTGTGAGAAAACCAACCATTTTAACATTTTTCTCAATGTTAGATATGCCTCTCAAATCCAATAGCTAGAGAAGGAGATCTTTGATTTCCTTCAGTACAAGCCTTTGAAAATCTTCGTTGAAGTGAAAAATCTGATAACAGAGTTGAAGAGTCTTCACCATCATTACAAGTTGGGCCCATTGGATGAGAAAATATGAAGTGGAATCTAAAAGAGGAAAGATTAAAAAAGGTTTTGAGGGAAAAAATAGAGTTTGATAAAAAAAGAGTCAAGAATTACCAGGGCCAATCCTAAAAACCTGAGAGCATTATATTTCTTCATAGTTCCATGAAATTTTATTTTGTGTGAGAAAATACAAGAAAATATATCAAAAACCTAAACATAAACCTCCATGGTATCTGTTATCTGTGGAATTAATCACTACCACCTGAAAGACCTCTATTTCAACAACTTGAGCATTGGTCAATGGTAGAGATCCATAAGACTAAATTTTGGAAACATAACTTCCCACTCTATGCATATTAACCTGATAATGACAGTCTTCATAATATTCTTGATTGCGTAAATGACTCATCAAATATAAGAATAGTGTGCATATCTATCTAATTTATTTGTCCTCCAGTTAACATCACCATATTTTGCCATAAGTACTTAGTCCATAGCTATTCTTGCACACCATTTTCCTAGCAATCGAACTTGAAATTATAAATGAATAATACAAAAATGTTATATAGAAGATGCTTCACAAAATAATGGATGCATTCTTAAGAATAATCATGTTGTAAACCACGAAGTTGCACAAATTCCATTTCATGATACAAGAATTTATACAATGCTATTAGTGAACAAAGGCTTCAACATGTAACTAAACAATATAATCTAGAGTGCTTTACTATTGCTTAGAGTTTCTATGTATACAAATCTGGGGTTCAATTAATTTCTATTCTTCTTGAACCATCTTATCTTAGAAGGTCTTTGTTGTGCCTCTACAAGTTCATTTTGGTCTTACAATTTTGAATGGTGGAAAATTGAAATGTTGCAACAATTTTTATAATCTTTTTGATGAGGAGTGTTTTATAAATACTTTGGTGGATGGCGTCAAAATTGTGAAGAAACGTCTGAAGGAGTTTGCATCTTTTACTAGAGCAGTAAAACATTTCTGAAGCTGGTCTGGTACTCCCCCCATCATGAATGGAGTACTCCACTAAGATTCGTTGTAGTACGAGTAAGAGCTTGGTACAAACATGAATGGTTTTGCACCTCTAATAACTTCATGTCTTCCACTTCTCCAATTCTATCATAACTACATCACTTCCACTTTGCCTCCTTATTATGACATGTTCAATGTTAAAATTTGAATGTAATAATTGGCAAAAGACATTTACATGGATCAATTTCTAAATGATGTAATGTATGGGGTTTGGTATTCTAATGGAAAGTTGTATTTTTGCTTCATATACTCATATTTGAGGTTATATGATAAGCCAAATTTATCTGTACTTGAACTCATTATTATATTTCTATTGAAAACACTAAAATTATGTTTTTCCATTTATGATAATAATTATTTGTTTTAAGGGGAGAATGGCAATCCTATTGGGGAAACCACCAAGGTGATAGTGAGTGGAACTTCAAAGTTACCACAGGTGTCTCATTACTCACATTCACCCCAAGAAATCAAGATAGATTTAAATAGTTTTGTCTACAGTAACGAGCTTCTCCACCAACCCATAATATCATCCTATACCTCTATGCAAATCTGTAAGCAAATTCCAACACTAGCTCAGTTTCACTAATCCTTTCTTCCATGGTACACATGCAATTCCTCTACCTAATAAGACTAAATCCTTATCCCTCTTTCCATACCTTGTTTTATGCATTATCTTTGCATGTTGGCTACATTCCTTCATTGTATGCATCTACTTCGTGCATTGGGATGAAGTGGAAGGTTTTTGAAGATTGAGAAAAAATTGCAAACATTGAACCTCTCACATGCTTGAATAATTGCATTTTCATAGAATCACATCTACTTTACTTATTTATTTTCCCTTTCATTGTTCCTTTGCACCTTTTGGGGCAATTGCTAGTGTTATCCATATACAATAGACTTGTAAATTTTGAAGATTTACTACACACTTTTGCTATCCTTACACACTCCATGTGCTATTTGAAAATGAGAGACCTTAAATGATCATTTTTTTTGCTTTTGGATATGTGTCTTTAGATTTTACTTGTCATAGCAGTGCCTTGGAATAAGAGTGGTGTTTATAGGGATGCCTATGATTGGGAGGTATATCATTCCCGAGGAATTAATTCAAAGATATGTATATATATTTTTATAGTAGTATTTATAACTTTTCTTTAAAATGTGAGATACTCTGTGTTCAAATGAAAGTGGGTTGAGTACATTAATGTGTCTATTTCATGTTTGTTGTGTGGATGAATCTTCATCTTTGAGGTGGTATTTAATTTGTCTCTTTAATTGGGATTTTAGAGATTTTAGAAGATTAAAGTGGTACAAAGTAGCTAGAAGTGTAGAGAACATGTCCCAAATAATTGATATGTTACAATGCAACAAGTCCTTGCCATTAAGAATTGTGTATTTAAGAAACTTTTTTTTTATGAATGGTCTCTCCGATGCTAGGTGTTTATTCACCACTATTCGGTCAATAGCCCATGTATCAAATCAGGTAGTAATTCCCTGTGGTTGACATTTGAAGTTGCTTTTAGACAATATCGCCATGGAGACAACCCGAAGGGCCTTTTTCGAGGTATAAAGTAATGTTTCCCCATAGTACAAGAATCATATGCTTCCCCCAGTATTAGAAAGACAACAATGGCCAATCTCTAAATTAGGCAAAGTGCTTAAAATTTCCCATAGTTTCATCTTTTACGCTAGTTTCAATGAGACATATACTCAGTCACGAAGTATATAACCAGGCTTTGAGACAGCAATTGCACTGTCGTGCTGCATGCTTGCTTCTCGTACTTAAAGTGTTAAATGGATAAAACACGTTTCCTTCATCACAAGCGTGATAATAATATAAGTTTAAACCTCGATTGTTGTTCTTTTATTAAATTAATTTTTTCACTTTCAGAACCATGGAAAGAAGCTTTACGAAAGAGGTTAAAAAAAATCTAAATCAAACAGTGTAATGTGCGAAGAAGATTTTAATAAGCCTCCTATGTCACAAACCAGTTCAAATTCCCAATAGAAGTTCTTTCCATCATATTAGCAGAACCGGAATCAACAGGTGCATATTGAATAAAAGGTGAAATATTAACATAAAGTAATAGTAATGGGACCGTTGCATGTACAAGAAGTATAAAAACAACATGGTTAATATCTCATGTGCCAACATGGAAGAATTAGATTTGGAAAAAAACAAGAAGAGATTAATTGAGGTCCCAAAGCTCATGCGCCAACTATCCGACTGCACCCTGGGAGCTGTTGGTGGGTGGCAAGAAGAAAGAGACTCCACTCACCACATGTCAACCAGAAGCATGTTGAGAGCTGTAATATGCATACTAGGGTCCATGGTGGTGTCTAACACAATATTGTAGTTTAACATGGACATATCAATTCCTAAAACAAGGTTGGTTGCATATGAGCAAGTGCATGCCTTTTGTATTTGTTTTTTATTAGTTAGAGGAATAGAAAACAATATAAACATGCATGCATGTTTATGTGAGTTTATGCACATGATGTATTTTGGATTGCACTTTTATAGCACAAACTCAATTGAATTGTGTGATTTAGAGAGACATGCTTAGCCCAACTAGAGGCTTGTTATAAGTTACTCACTTTTTCGATAGTTCCCTAAAGCGGTGAGACTATAGGCTTTAACTCATTGTTGCATAATAATCGATAGATAGACAACGATGTAAATTTAATAAATAAATATCCAAATATGTTGGTGTTTGAAGTAATTCCTCTGATGTGGCCATCCATTTTTATATAAACACAATATACATATTTTTTCTTATGTGTTGAGTTGGACGTAATTGGTAGGTGCGATATTCTATTATTGAAGTCAGAAGAGGATATTGAACGCTCACAGCCCACCTAGGTGATTGATTTTAAGTATTTAATATTGCTATGGCATTCCATTTATAAGGAATGAGTAATATTGACGGTTAGCTGCATGAAAAACCAAGCTCAATGACATGATATGATGCTTTCCTTGAAGCATATGTTGGAGGATTTTTCAGTCTAAATAATAAGTGGTATACATATCCGAAATTTAAAATACCACATGTGTACCAACTAAAATTATATGAATTTACTTACAAGGAAATTACGTGGTTATATGGTAGACTTGTTGGACAGGAATCCCCAACTATAATGCTCAGGTATGTTACGTATGTTAGCTATTAAACCCTATCTGTAAAGATACAAAATTTATTGGGATAAATAATTTCGGATGAAGTAGCACTTCAGCTAATGAAATGAAAAATAACCAAGAGGTTTTTAAAGTATTCATATTTAGCTTTCGCTTTGGTTTCCTGTAACACTTTTGAGAAGCTGCCACCAAATTATAATTAAAATCCGACCGAGATCTGTGCCTTTCTTTTCAGTCATGACCCACTGTTTTCAACCAAATTGATAGAAGTAAAGTGGAACTGGTTTTAGACCTATAAACTCGATCTAGAACGCATAGCAGCAATGATGTATAGCTTGCACTCACCCTCAATGGTATTGTTATTTCCAACATTTCATATTACAATATCTTGATTACTATCTCTAACATCCTCTCGTTGGGCAACATATTGTCAAAAAATTTCATTTTGTTAGGTACCGCTTCAACAATTTTTTCAGCCCTTTCTCACGTGGGAAAGAAAATTTTGCAACTTAGCCAAATCTATCAATCTACCTAATAAGATTTATTTTGGCAAACCCTCCCATTCTTCAATTTTTTAAAGAAAAAGGCATGCATATTAGTTTCATATTCCAGTGTTACTTACAACATCAATAACCACTCAAACAACAAATTTAACTCATCATGGGTCACGCATGCCTATACAGGACATAAAGTTAATATGTTCCCATTTACCAGTTATGTGAACAGAGAATGTCTTCATCTCTATGCTCTACCAAGACCAAAAACTCATTAGCTTTGATACCAAATGTTAAAAAATATAATAGATATCGACAAATGGAATACATATAGACCACATCAGTAAGAATAATATGACCAACAAAATGAAACATGTAACCGTAGTCATATAACATAGAATTGAAGTGAAAAACTAAAACATTTTATTACAAATAATCCTCCAAGTAAAACATACAAAAAATCAGCATTCTAAAAGGTACTCCCATTGAATACAATGTATTACTTTCATTTTGCACACTCTCTAACCAGATGTAACAAGTCAAGCCAATGCAATAGCCTACACTAAGTGGTCATCCATTATCTTACATTACATGAAGGTTTCCATTTTCATTATAAAAAAATTCCTAAGTTTGAAGAGATTTAATGTTATTGCTATATCCAAAATTTCTAATTACAAAATCTTGATTAGTATCTCTAACATCAAGAATAGCACATGACATGAAGGGCACTGCTAAACAAAATTTACACGATGGGACACATTGAACATGGCTGCCAATGTGTTTAACATTGATGTCGTTGACATGGATACATGTGTGACCTAACATGGACAACCCACTCGACAAGGGATGTTGATTTGATTGGCCTTGATATTTGACCTGGTTTGAGAAGAGAACAAGAGCTTGAATTTCGACATGCTTTCCTTGAAAATATTGTTATAGTTGGAAAATTTTTAAGGAGAGTGTATTTAGAACCTACAGAGCTGTTGACTGATTATTTGCACTAGAAAATAGTACCTACAAAGTTTTCCAAGTGAACCTGCCAATATAATATTTTATATGATCAATTATTTTCTTATGAGATAACTATCAATTATAAAAATATACCTTGTAATTAATCAATACATCCATATCTGGCTACAAATGTGCTTTGAATACTGACTTCTTCTATATGAGATTATAGATGGTGTTTCCAAATGAAAGTTGGCACAACACCCCTGCTAACTCCGATTGATAGTAAAACCTTGTTAGAAATAAACACTGACTTGAGTGTCAGTGAAAGAGTTGAATCTTTTAAAAGTGAGAGAAGACAACACACATAGTGTAAGAGACATTGAATTTGACACAACTTGTCAATATAATCTTGTTGAGTATATAGTTGACAAAAGTAGAAGATGTTTCTCTTTAAAAAAAAGTGTTCTTGACAATTCAAGAAAATCATCTCCTAGTCCACCATCGAGCGAACGATGAACCCTTTCAATAGTATGTTGATCCTCCCCTTTTATGATAGGACAAAGGACCCTAAACAACAATGGTTTATATTTGAGACAACATGGAATTATTATTGAATTAATACTGTCAACAAAAACATTGAATCAAATAGAATATTCAACATCATAGTCAAGTAATTGGAAACCTTTGAAAAACAATAGCCTTGTAGTAAAAGCTTTCACAGCCAGAAGACCATTGCTAAGGTTAACAGAAACTATAAGTAGCTAAAATTATATCAATTTATTGGCCCCTACAAGGAAATTACGTGGCTATATGGTAGACTTGTTGGATAGGAATCCCCAACTATAATGCTCAGGTATGTTACGTATGTTAGCTACTAAACCCTATCTATAAAGATAAAAAAATTATTGGGATAAATAATTTCGGATGAAATAGCACTTCAGCTAATGAAATGAAAAAGAACCAAGAGGTTTTTAATGTATTCATATTTAGTTTTCACTTTGGTTTTCTATAACACTTTTCAGAAGCTGCCAACAAATTATAATTAAACTCCGACCGAGATCTATGCTTTTCTTTTCAGTCATGACCCACTGTTTTCAACCAAATTGATAGTAGTAAAGTGGAACTGGTTTTAGACCTATAAACTCGAGTCGGAACGCATAGCAGCAACAGTCTTTAGTCGAGCTTTTCTATCCCAGTTTGTTACACGCACCTGCATGAATAATGGGACATTTGTTGTAACATCCCTCAATTTCGATGCCTATTGTTATTATATTTAAAAATAATTATGAATTTTGTAATTGACCATGGTGAGGAGCTCTAGGCCAAGGCCCCACCAGTGGATCTCGAGCTAGTGCCATGATTACAAGTGTTAGTTTAATCCTAGAAGGTTAAAATATTGATAAAACGACTTAACTAGTACCATAGGTGATAAGGTCATCACCTAAGTTTGGGGTAACGACTATACGTCGCAATAACTTCGACTACTTACCTATGAGTATAAAACTACACTTATAAGAGTAAAACTAAGTATTACCACTAGACATTATGAATAACCTAAACTCCGACAAGGGTGTCGAAAAAGTATTCTTAGTTATGAAGCTAAATTCTTCTTTTTATTTCATAAATAAACACTTTGATAATAACGTGAGATGAAGGCCTTTAACATCATAAATTATTTATGCAAATATACTCTTACTTAAAAGAGATATTATTTGTAAATATACTTATAAAAAGGTTGACACACTCCTTTTTACATGTGCATAATGTTTGTAATTATCTTGTAATTTAAGTAGAGGAGGGATTTCTCTTTTAAATAAAACAATAAATAATCCCAACTAAGTAGAGTCACGGAGCTTGACGTACTTAAGGGAGTGGCTCGTAAATACATCTTACTATTTAAGTGATGGCTGCCAAAACAATTTTTGTGGACTTCGACTTATTTCTCCAAATGGCACCGAGCTTTGAAATTCGATCCAGATGTCATTACGAGAAGGAGGGTTCAACGACTGGTAAATCGAGAGAGTGGTGGTATCCTCGATTTAAGCTGAGCTTTAAACAAACTTAAATGCAGGTGTTTTCCCATGACCTCCATTGAGTACATAGAAAATCTTGTTAGCTAGAGATTTGGAGAGTGGTCTCTTTAGTAGAGCACACAAACTCCAAATTCAGCCATCTGGCAAGTAGAGAAGCCATTTGTCAAAGAGGATAGTTAATGAACGAATGTCACTGTTTCTACTATTGATGGCATTGTAAGCTGCTTGTAGGATGAATATTATTTTTTTACCTCTATACGTTGGCTTTGGGGAGAGATCTTCAAGGATTAGTCCTCAGAAGATTCTGCGACAAGGCTGAGTAAGGATCTCGGCGTTGAAGGAAGGAGGGGAGAAGGAACGAGACTTTGGTATTAGAGCAGGGGTCTTGGCAACGAGGAAAGGCTGCAAGAAGCGATTGTGTAAGTATTTTCCTCGTTTTTTGTGATATTCGTATTTTAGTGGCTTGTGCATTGGATACTTTAATAATATGATTTCCTCTTGAAAGATCACCATGATATTATTCCCGTGGAGCGATCTGGAAATCGCTATGGTTACACTTCTCCCCTACATGACTTAGAGGTATTCATATTTTAATGGAAGTGAAGCGATATGGTTATCGATGTAGTTACACTCTTCTCCCTGCGTGTCTATAGGGTTGTATCATACCCTGATGGAAGTAAAAACGCATAGGTACTTCTACCTTCGCATTCTTGGAGGTTAATATATCCTCTGGATTAAGGATGCCTCCTTTGTAGAGTATTTCAGCACGCTGCCGTCGCTTAGATTAAACCTTGTTTTTGCTTGCCTCCATTGCAGGGCTTTGAATACCATTGTCGTCTTGCTAAAATCTGTGTTTTAATTTATGTTGAATGAAGGATGGTAAATCTTCTTAACTTCTTTTGGCCGAATAGAAATGAAAGATAACTACCAAATGGATGAGTGTTGATCCCAGTACTAATCCCAGGTTATTTGCGAAGGCAGCGTTGTTTCCAATCCATTGGTATCTAAGAACCTTTGAGATCATGCGTTTGTAGGACAGCCCGAAGGCTGTTTTCTTGTCAAACAAGATAGCACTAGGTTAAGGATCCTAGATCATAGTTTCAGTCCTCAAGATTTGCAATATTTAAAGGTTAGATAGATTTTTATTTATCCCTGCTAGCATACCTATGAGGTTCGACCTCTAGGTGAATGCGTGAGCTCAGACTTACTTTAAGCCTGATTTCCGGACTTGATGGTTCTGTTATATCAATCCTATATAGGTTGTAACACGCTTTGCTCTCTGTGAGCTACAAGAAAGGACCTTAATCCTTGAGTTAGTTTATGAATTACATCTGGTATTTAAGTGTTATGGAGAAATACTTCTGCTAATACAAATATTATAACTGACCGTTGTTCGTTGGCTTGAAAGAGTTCTGAAAGATCTCTGTATATATGCTTATGCTATTTTCTAAATTAGGGTAACCTTTTATCTCTGACTTTTTATTTTCTTGCTTCTCGATTGATAGCGATAGCATTGGCGTTGTGCAGTGTCTCTGTGTTTTGGTGTTTTATTAATGCCTCTGCCTTTTTATTACCTCAATCTTTATAAGACAGAGTAAGGCTAACTTTTGCACTAGTATCACGGACCCAACATGGTAGTGATAAGACTTTGTGTATGATCCCTAGAGGATCTCTCTGTGTTTTGGTGTTTTATGAGTGCCTCTGCCTTTTCATTACCTCAATCTTTATAAGACAGAGTAAGGCTAACTTTTGCGCTAGTATCACGGACCCAACATGGTAGTGATAAGACTTTGTGTATGATCCCTAGAGGATCTGCGTTGGTATAAGTATGTACGCCACTTGTTACATTCTTTCGGTTATATAATTGTTATATATGTGTACTTATGCCATAAAGAATTGCGAAGGGCTAATAACTTCCATAAGATTTGGCTATTGAAATATCCTTATTATATATGTCTTATTTATGCCATAAGGTTTTGCGAATGACTACATTACTTCTATACAGTTAGGCTGTCAAAACACTTTTGATTTATATGTTTATCCTTGCCACAGGGATGTGCTAGATGGCAGTAATCTTCGTTTGATTAAACTTACGATTTAGATTTGAGATATATTTCCATCTCTATAAAGTTTATGACATGGCAATTAAGCCTCCGTATAGTTGACATTTCAAATATATATGTAATATTTTCCTGTTAACCTTTATTGTTTTAAAAGGTATACGATATTATCTTAAAATGCTTGTTTTTTTAGATATTAAAATATATCTCTAAACAAAGCATGAAAGGGTATAGAATATTATCTTAGTTAAGATATTAATATGAAAAGGCTTGTTTTTAATATATCTATAAAAGCATGAAAAGGTACAGGATATTATGTTAGTTGAGATATTATTATGAAAAGGCTTCTCTTTGATGAGAAATTTCAAGGATGGAAGTAGAGCAACATTTAAGTTGCAATAAAGTTAAATGATTTATATTAAAGAATGTGACCTCAAGTCTATCACTTTGAGGAAGTGTCTATACTTAGTAAGTGTACTTTAGGTTATGTTTTTAAGTAGGTAAGCAAAACCTTAGGGAATTGATGAGTATGTCAATTGTTGTAGATGTAAACTTTGGTCTAGCATCTAAAGACTCTTTTGTTATTCCAAACTTTGTAACCATGGGTACAATTAGCAATGACTCTTATGTAAAAGGCTTCTCTTTGATGAGAAATTTCAAGGATGGAAGTATAGCAACATTTAAGTTGCAACTTGTAACACTTTGGTTTGGAATAAATAAATGATGCACACACCTTTGTGGACTAGCCCGTGTACGGGTGAACCACGTTATATTTTGTCTCCTATGTTTCCTATGGTGTTTCTCAATGTGTCTTATGTATGAGTACTTGTTTCTGTCCTTAAAAATGTTTATGATTACTTTGATGTATACGATTCATATAAAAGGTTGGTTGTTAATATAATGCTTCTCTTATGATTATGATTGTGTTGTTACCATTTAGATTGTTTTAATGAAAGAAGTATATGTTTCTTAAAGGATGTATATTAAGACATAATGAAGTTTGTGTTCCCGCAAGATTTAAGAAATGGTTGACATCTTAAGTTAAGCATTGATTTAGTTAAAAGTAAAACATCTATCTATTCATACAAAAATGACGGAAGATAGTACTTAATATACATGAATTTCATTGAGGGATCTTTTCCTTGATTACTATAATGACATTTATAAACAGTAATAAACATTGCAAAGTTTTAATTATTTGTAAGCAATAATTTAAGAAAGTAAACCCACACTTTATATTTCCGTATATATTTAGTGGCATTTTAGGCACTTAGAAAAGTTTTAAATTTTACGAAATTTTGGGTTCGTGACATTTGTAGTTGTGGCATATAATCATCATGCCTAGGGTTTTCGGCTCACTTTGTAGACGCCTACATGCATGCATAATGGCAGGTGAGCATTGCTATGGCATTCCATTCGTAAGGCATGAGTAATATTGACGGCTAGCTCCATGTAGAACCAAGCCTGATGACATTATACAAGTTGAACAAGTGGATACGTTTTATAAAAATTAAGGCCTAGGGTTGTGGGATTAGTTTGTAGATGGTTGCATGCATGCATAATGGCGGGTGAGCAGCTCCTCCAAATTGAGAATTCACCACCGGTTGTTAGGACATATTGCTTTGGAAAGTTACATAGAAGCATGCTGAGAACAGGTGGAAAACAAACATTGATACTCAATCCTCGACAATAACTCTAAAGGTTCCCAACAACATGTTAATTCCTAAAGCCATTTTAATTTTATCCATTTATATTATTGTTCTCAATCCATTTACTATTTTTTCTAAAAAGAATCAAGCTATTGCTAAAAGAGAGATAATAATGATAGTTTGAAATTGAGTCATGTAAGAAATAGAAGCGTCGTATTCTCCGAAGCGGTAGGAGCGAGTAACCTTCTTCTATCTCGACTAGTGGGTAACCTAGAATCCACAGGACTAAGGCTGGACAAAGCAATAAATTTGTTTTGCTCTGGTGATTTTGATTCAAGTAGTCTTGTCCATCTAGACAGATTTCTTCATTCTTCGTGTGGATGAGAATCAGAAAGGGTATGAAGAGCTACAAGGTCCTGAACATGTGTTCAAGCCTCGAGATAACCTGCACATAAAAGGCACCAAATACCTGTTTCAAAAAAATTTGAATTTTCAATATTGTAATCATCCTAGATTTGCAAAACATGAATATTCATTTTATAAAGCAAGTTAAGAAGATGAAGAAGATATTGTACAGATACGAGATCTCCAATGAAAGCACAGGTATATATAACAATATGCTAACTTCATTATCCCTGTCATTTACCATGCTAGTCGTGAGAAAGTTGTAATATTTAAGATGCTAGTCTTTTTTTTCTGAAGGTAAGGCGACAACAATTCATGTCTAACTTGCTCAGGAAAGGAATGAGATGAGTTGCGACCTATGAGGTTTGTTGATAGAGCCTCTGGTGAAATTTGTTACCGTCTTAACTCTGACCTCCCTGAAGCTACTTGAGATTCATTTCCACAGGAAAGATGAATATAGCTAATATTTATCAATCTTGGGGAGAGTTAGGGCCAAGTCCAACAACATTGCCAGCAGAGAATAGTGAAGCCGTCGGACTGCCATAGTGAAGTCGTCGGACTGCCATAGTGAAGCCGTCAGACTGCCGAAGGAAGGAGGGCAATGAATCCAAGAAGAACTGGGAAATACATGTGAATTAGAAACTGGCTTAAAGCAACCTGCAATTAGTTTGAATGCACTTTCCATTGTGACTATTGAATGCCCTTCTAACACAACACAACATATTTCAAATACTGAAAATGTTCAGGGATTGAAGGTGATCAACGCGCATACATGTAGACATAAAGATGAGAATCTGAGCTATCAACATGAATATAGAACTGAAACGAACCTCCTTAAAGGTAAACAAAAACTTACCCAACTTCCATGATCTTCAAAGCTAGGAAGCTATTGAGATGTGGTCGTGGGAAGTACGCCGCATGCGGTAGTTGTGGCAAGCACAAGTGGTGCGGTGTAGTGATTTGTTGGTGCACGAGACTGCTATCGTTGCTATCGTGGCAAGTGGAAGGATAGACTCATGGCCCGGCCTTGGTTTGAGGCCAAATAAGGCTCTGAATTCCTTCATTGGCCATAATAGAATATATGTTAAAAAACTTAGGATATAGTGCTATGGGAACCGTGTCAGGATAATAGAATTTGTTCAAACTGATTTCTATAGTCCCTGCACTGCTTGCGGGTAGGGACTAATACATAATGCATATGTGGTTTCATTAATTAGAGTACTATGTAAAGAAGGAGTTTGCATTCATTGGAGTACTATGGAAAGAAGGGAAATTGAGGATGTGTAGAAAGGGAGCCTTTTATCCTTAATGGATTCCTTCCATATTCAAGTCTTCCCACTCACCCTTTGGTACTACTCACTTGGTGGTGTGCTGTAGTCCAAGCTATTAATAGCTCAATATTAAGCTTATATTGAATACTAGTTTGACTTGCAAACACATTGAACTATTTTATTCACATTCTAAATACTTGGTGACATTGTTAATCATGTTGTTTTTTCTTCATACTTCGTTTTACTTCCACAATTGGGGTTAACTGAAGCTGCAAAATATCTAAATAGTATTGTGAATGGTTAAGTTAATGCAATGCGATATATAGGTGCAACTATGAGTTAGGTTGGTTTTCTCAGTTAAGAGTTTCTAGGGTAAATCTTGTGAATACTATGTGGGAATGTGCCATTGTTTCTTTTTTTATTATTTAATATTATGTAAGCATTTTCTTTATTAAGTAGATATTAAACTCTTCACCTTTGATGTAATACTACCACCCCATCATGGCATCTAAACCAAATGTTAGAATTGTGTCATTTTAGTTGAATAGCTTCTATTGCAGAAGCATGGGCAAACATGTGCTCTGAGCTAGGGACACGTCTTAGGTGACTTTGAAGGGATAGTATCCCATGTTGTGGTAATGTGAGTGAACATGAAATTTGTGTTGTTTTCAAACTTGCAGCTAGTTGCTTGTCATGGGTAACTCTAATGGACTAGTACCTATAAGTTGTGGCAACCTAGTCGAATGTTGCGAGCTTCATGTTCTTTTACATATTAGGGCTAGGAGAAAGTCTTGGGTGACTTTGTATAATAGTGTCCCTTGTCATGGCAACTTATTCAAATATTATCCCCTATTGTAGTGACTTAGCCAAATGCAAGATTTCTATTGTTTGAATGATTAGGGCTAGGTGTTGGTTCTTTGTACTTGGATGAAATAATATCCCATTATTATTGTAGCTTGGCCAAACATGAGCTTCATATTGGTGTTAGTCAAATTCCCCCTATCTTTCCAGCTTAGCCAAACATGATCTATGGGGCTGATTGTAAATCATGAGTAACTTTGAATGAATAATACACCTTGTAGTCACAGTGTAGCCGGATGAGAGCTTTGCATTGTTTTAGATGAATACCCATATCATGGTAATTGAGTTTAATGTGAAATTCATGTGATGGTAGCTTAACTTATTTGAACAATTTGTGAAATTCATGTGATGGTAGCTTAGCTTATTTGAACAATTTGTTTTATGGTTTGGATGTTATTATAGATGACCTTTGTGTTACTTTAAACAAACATGAATCTATAATTGGAATGGATTGTAGCTTGACTTTTTTAAAATTTTTTAACCATGTCATATATATTTTGACCCAATGCATTTTAAGTGAATACTACACTTATCATCACAACAAAGAGTAGAATCATTAAAAGTAAAGATCGAATTCTATATAGCATGATCAATAATTGAAAAGTTTAAACTTACAAAAATAAGGAAGTACGTACAACAAAGAGTAGAATCATTAAAAGTAAAAGTAAAGATGGAATTATATATAGCATGATCAATAATTGAAAAGTTTAAACTTACAAAAATAAGGAAGTACGTCTACAGAGATGCTACTAACACGAAGGAAGAAAATGCAGTAAAATTGCTTAGAAAATTAATAGTAAAAATAAAAAGTAAAACAAAATGAATAAAAAAGAAAATGATTAATATAAAGAAACACCAAAATTAATAAAGCTATAAGGTGGTGGCATCAACCTTATAAGGTGGTGGCATCGATGTCAATTGAGTGTAGATAGGGTGGTTGAGAGGAATGTTGTTATCCTCCCTACCCAGGTTCAAATCTTGCTTTGTGACACTTGCTCCTTGGGAGGCGACTTTGATTATGTAATGATTGTATCTCTAAAATACCTTCATTCTCCGGAATATCAGATATTGGTATTCTCTCGATGAATATAGCACTCTAACAAACAGTGTTTAATTTTATATTTTAATATAATTAAAATAAATTATTTTAATTATCATAATATTTAAAAAAACTTTTAAATAAATAAATTATAATATAAAAAATTCAATTAAAACAATATATAAAAGATGAAGAGAAAGAAAAATGTACAAATTAAAGATTAGAAAAAAAATAAAAAAATAAGAGAATATTTTTTTTTAAATGGTGAAAAAATAGATAAATTAAAAAATGAAAGAAATATATAATTTTAGAGAAACATAAATAGTGAAACTTAAATAAATATATAAATGAAAAAGATGCTTCGTAATAACTCAAAATATGTGTATAGGAAAATGAATTTTTTTTAAATCGAAAATATATATAGTATAATTAAAAATAAGAATAAGAAAATAGAAGCTTTAAAGGGCATGTGAATGAAGAAGGGAATTGAGAAAAAGAGAAGAGAAAGATTGGTAAAAGGAGGGAAATATTACATATTTAAATTTGTTGGAGGGGGAGAAAAAAGAAGTGAAGAAATTAAGTGGATGGGGAGAAAAAAGAAGTGAAGAAATTAAAGTTATAACTTTTTATGTGATTTTGAAGACGATTAGTTATATAATGTTATGATTGATGGTATTTGTAATGATCTTTATAATTTTTTTTTTCAAGTCATGAGTTTCAATGTATTTTTAGTTGTAAGTGAATTTTGTGGTCACATTCATGTTTGAAAATGTGAGATTTATGTAAAAACATTGACAAAATAACCTAAAACATGGATATGTAAACACATTGACAAAAGAAAATCTAAAGAATGGACATGTTATGAGTGAATAGGTTAGGATTTTTTATCAAACTTAATTTGCAATAAATTGTGAACTTTTTTTTTCCATGGAAAAAAGATCACAATCCAAATTTTATTGAAAATTTAAACTATATTGTTCATTGGCTAAGAATAGCCTTACACTTGGCCTGAGTAGATTTTCTTTTTGTACATTATATCTAGAAATATTTCTTCAAAAAAGAAAGCTTCAAGTTCATAAATCTTACAGTATTCATAAGGTCTACCATATGATCATGTATTCTAATACAAAAAATAGGTTATGTAAGATAAAAAACTGCATGTGTTGGATTTAGTGTGCCCAAATTTGATGGGCAAGGACATATTATTTAAGGATGTGAAACTTATTTTTTTTTATGACAAAAACGGTTATGGTTTAAATTATAAAACAACGATAAATCACTGGCACATATATATCAAAGGTTTTCTGGCTTGCTAAATGAGTCAAGTTCAGATTGGCTCATCAGTCTTCTATCCCCAAGCCTTGATCGGCAAATCTTCCTTACCAAAATTTGAAGTAGTGAAAGGGTTTCCAATCAGAGGAAAAAGCATAAACATATACACACTATGACATGCTTTACAACAGAAACAGAGATCCAACATTTTTTAGTTGTCATGCTTGCTTGGTTGATACTGAGCTAAAATAGCCAACTTATTTTCCATGATGCGATAGCCGACTTGTAATTCACTCCCTGTCAAATCTTTCACGTGGTTTCCAAAGTCTTAGCTCATCGCATCTCCTTCCTTCTCTTTCAGTCATTCTTACCTCCTTCTGTTGTCCTAGGAGAGCCGGCCACATCAGCGTTCCCAATCAGAGTCTTTCATATACTTATTGACAAGCTATCCGGATTCATGCCATCCTTGTTTAAAATAGGTTTTCCACGTTTATCCATCAATTACAAGTTTACGCTCCCTCCCGAGAGTCCCGAGAGGCTATGGTAAGTTAAAATATTGAGCATTTCCATTTAATAACAGAGTCCCTTTGCTAAGAGGAATAACAACATTAGCTGCTTTGTTCGCTTCACCATTTAGATCCCAAATGATATGAAAAAATTGGATGTTATGAAAAGAAGGCAAGATATTCATAATTTTCTTAAGAATTTGATGAAGCCTCATATTATTAGGTAGATTGTGTGTGACTAAGGCTTGAATGATTACACGGGAGTCTCCAAAAACATTTATCTCTTTGATGTTCATAGCCGGACCTTGATAGAGCCCTCGCCATAATGCTAGAGCTTCATCGATATTGTTGGTATCATCTCCAATTCCCCAAGAGTAAATAATATCAATTGTTTCCTCATGATCTAGGATAACCCCTCCTTCTCCAACGACCCCTGGGTTCCCTTTAGAAGCTCCATCGAAGAAAAGAATGTGCATATGAAGTGACTTCCTCCAATTTTTGAAGTTTGAGGAATCTTGCCGAATTTCCCATTGATCCAACTGAGTTGAGCATGGAGATAGAGAGCTCTGAGTCTTTGGATATATACTCAGCAGCCAGTCTTCTTCAATAGGAGTGAGCAGGGATTTATTCTCATGAGCAAGGAGGCTAAGGAGGCAGTCTCCCATAAAAACTTTAGCCTTGACTGCGATTTGAGAAGTATTGGATATTTTGTCTCTAAAGATGTGGTCATTTCATTCCAGACAGAGTTTCCAAAGAGTGAATTTAGGAAGGATCATCCAACAACTTTTCAGTTTGTCTTTTTCAAGGAGAGAAAATGGGCATAGATTAATCTAGTTACTGATGAGGGTATGAATGTTAGCTGGTAAATTAACTTGATTCGACCAAGGGGAGAGGGAAAGATTCTAGACTTCCATTGCAAAGGGACAATTCAACAGAAGATGGTTTTCAAATTCCTCCCATGAAGAACAAAGAGGACATCTTGTAGGTCCCTCCCAACCTTTTTTTTAAGGTTGTCTCCCGTGAGAATGCTGTTATGAGCCAGAGTCCATATAAAAGTGTGTATTTTTGGCATACTTTTAGTTTTCCAAATTCCTTTCAAAAGAGTCGGATTAGGGGGAACATAAGGTGTTGCTTTTAGATTCTTATATCACTCAACTGTGGTGTAAAATCCGTTGTGAGATCTCCATCCACGAGAGTCCTTCAAGTGACTTGCAATTGGAGATTTTCCTTGAAGCATGGCGAGCAAAATATGTTCTTCATTATGCAAATGAGTTGGGCAGTTTAGAATCTTCCAATATTTCTAGGTGTTGGTTCCATCGTTGTTCCAAACAGAGATATCCCACATAGATATTTGATTTTGAGAATAGAGCCAATGTTTAATATTGGAGGTGCTCGACAAGGAATCTAAAGGCGACCATCCAAGAATAGAGTCATCCCATATGAGAATGTTTTTCCCATTTCTAGGTATCCAACTTAGAAGAGGCTTGAAAAAGCCAAGATCTTTCTGGCAAGTTGTGAAAATTGGAGACCCTTTGGATACTTTTGGACGAGTATCAAGACATTTTTTCCTAGTACCTGAGAAATATTTTTTCCATAGAACTTGCTTACTCCAAGTTAATTTTCCTGTTACCAAATTCCAGAGAAGTTTAGCACCGAGAGATAGATTTTGAGTCTCGAGATATCTGATATGGAGACCACCTTCTAAGATAGGTTTGGTGATTTCCCCCCAACTGACCAATGGAAGTTTATTTTCGCTATTTTTTCCACCTCACCATAGAAATCGTCTAAGAAGAGATTCGACCTTGGAGATGAAGCCACTCGGGGCAAGTAAAATGGAGCTTTGGTAGATCAGAATGCTGTTGAGAACTGATTTTATAAGGACTAGTTTCCTAACCAAATTTAGCCAAGAGGTACCCCAAGAATTAATTCTAGTCTTTAATTTATCAATCATAGGTAGCCAATGAGCAAGTTTTGGAGTGGATTTGAAGATGGGGACTCCTAGGTATTTAATAAAGTCCCACTGTGTTTTCCCTTCCATTTCCAGAATTCTGGAGATTTCCACCATTTCCCTTGGGGAGCAATTCCATCCAAATTATTTGACTTTTTTTTATAGTTGATTTTACTCCCTGATGCTTCCTTGTAGAGGTCCAACTCCTGTTTGAAATTTCTGGCTATGATGGTGCTAGCTCCTCCCAAGAGAAGCATGTTGTTGGTAAACTGAGTATGATTTAAATCTTTGACTCCCCCTGTTATTATGATACCCATTAAATCTTGATGGAGGCGACAGTGCTCCAATTGCAAGCTGAGCACTGAGGCTTGGATAGCGTAAAGAAGAGGGGAGAGTGGGCATCCTTGCCTAAGCCCCCTAGAAGCTTGAAAGAAATATGCAGCACGTCCATTAACCAATGGGGCTATCCAAGGTGATCCAATGCATGCTTTCACCCAATTAATGAATTCAGGGGCGAAACCAAATCGAAGCATTACCTGAAAGATGAAACCGTGCTGAACTCTATCGAAAGCATTGGCCATATCTAATTTAAAAACCATACCTTTTTCACGCTGGTGAATACTTGAATGGATAGCTTCCTGGACCAAGATAATATTATATGTGATCTGCCTCCCTTTGATGAATCCTCCTTGATTTTCAGGTATGATGGATGGAAGAATTCCTTTGATGCAGTTGGCTATAAATTTCGTAATAATTTTGTAGCCAATATTGGAGAGCGAGATTGGTCTAAATTGCTTGAAGGAGTTGGCACCTTTCTCATTTGGAATGAGAGCTAAGAATGTAGAGTTGGTTTTCCCTCCTATCTTGTTGCACTTCTGAGATTTCAACACCATTTTGTGAAGATCGTTTTTAACAGTTTGCTTGCATACTTTGAGGAACCTGGGTGTGAATCCGTTAGGGCCAAGGGATTTATCAGGTTCCATATCAACCAAACCGTTCTTATTTTCTCGCCTAGTGACTGGAGCAATTAGGTCCTTATTAGAGTTCGGTTTAACTTTAGAAGGAACCAAATTTAAGATATCATGGCAATTTTCATCCCGGAGATGATGATCCTCTGTATAATTTTTTTTTAAATGATTGTGAGAAACATGTTTGATTCCTTCAAAGTCCGTGATTATCTGGTCTTGTAGATGGACTTCCTTTACTGAGTTGAATTGTTTTCGAGCTTCTGCTTGCTTGTTGAAATAGCTGGTGTTCTTGTCACCGGATTGAAGCCAAAGGCTTTTGGGCTTTTGCCTCCAATAGTCTTCTTCCAATCTGTAGGTAGAATGAAGATTGCGCTGGAGGGTCACTTCCTGCTCCAAAGTGTTTGATGTGATAGTGCCTGTGAAAACTTATTGTCAAACATGAGTTTTGTATTTACATTCTTAGTGTTTAAGGATGTGGGATCACTTTAAACCTTCCAATGTTGTGCCTGATTTCTATTCTACCCTTATTTTTATAGGATCTCGACATGCAATATTTTTTGTGTGGAAGGATTGTATTCCTCAGTAGAGTTTAAGTTAGTGTATTGACTAGCTGAGTCTGAGATGATACTTTCACCTTCCCCTCTCCCATGAATCCTTTTAAGTCTTTGCTCTTTTGTCCTTCCTCTAACGATTCCTTTTTTTTCTATCCTATTTGATGTCCCACAATTTCTAATTTGTTCTCATAATATCCCTTGCCTTCAATGAATTCTACTATAGGGGATATTTTAATTGTTTTCCAAAAACCTATCCATGAAAGTACCTTCCTCCACTGCCTCTTCTAAAGCTTTTGAGTTTTATATTTACACACTAAGGATGTGAGATCACTTTTACATTCACATGGAACAAATCCACAATCAACAAATATGCCAATGTTGAATGTTGAGTGTTGCTTCTTTATTGTTGAGCACATAAATCTATAAGCAAAAACAACTCACTCAAACAAAGGATATGCTACTTGGCTATGAAACTTTGAAATCACAAAAATCCTCAAATAAGGGATTTGCCGTGCTACCTTAGAATGTGTGAGCTTTGCTTGGTTCCAAAATGTGTGACCCATAGGCTTGGGACATTGGATAATGTGTGATATGTGTTTTGTAGTTTAACTACATTAAATTATTATTATTTTTATTTTTTTTAGGCCATTGACATGAGCATTTATTATGGATTGATGATTTTAATTTATTAAAATTTGTCAAATGTTTTTTTGATAAAATTTAAATTTTGAAGCTTTTAAATTGTGTTTCTGAATGTACAAATGAATTTAGCACCCTCAAATATCCCATAATATCTAAGTTATGCAATTTCCATAATTAATATATCAAAAACTACACCATTAATTAGTGTAAAAATAAATAAGATATTTTCCTTAAATTATTTAAAATATAAATAATTTTTAATAGTTGATGATATCATGACATTATTATTATTATTATTATTTTTTTCAGTATAAAAAATCGTACTTTTGCTATTCATAATTGAATCAAAAAGTACATAATTGTTCAAGGTTATAGTCTAATAACTGTCCTTCTGTTCTAAATAGATACAAAGTTGTTCTGAAGAGTGTATATCTTGTCCATAAAACTGTTCATCACCATTACAAAAGTCCCCCATATATCAAAAGATGGTTAATCACCAAACACAACAAAATAATCAAAACTATAATTTTGTCTATAGCAAAAAAATAAAGAGATCCACATCAATCTTAGAATTTTCCAAAATTTCTTCCCAAATGAGGATCCCTTCCTTTCCTATTAGTGCAAGCTTTGATAGTTTGCCTCCATATTTTGCTTTCTGGTACTAACATGAAGACTTAAACATTGGCTTTATAGTGTATTTGCAAATTGACATTGTCACACTATTAGTTTATGGTGATTCAAAAGTGACCATAAAATAGACAAAAGGAGATTTCAATCTCAATATTTTGACTTTATATCTTTGATATAACAAAATCGAAATACTCCTTAAGACTTTCACTCAAATCATAACATTAATTAATATACTAATGAATAAAATGCTTTCATGACATTAATTAATATGCTAATGAATAAGATGCCTTCATTTAATTATTCATTGAAAAAATGGTCTACTATGCACTTTACAATTTACAATTTAAATGAATGAGATTATATATATATATATATATATATTATAATCTTTATACATTAAAATTAATCCATAATTAAATATAAATTAAAAATATATTTATACTTAACATTTTCATTAAAATATTTAATAAATAATCAATTAAAATAAATGCATAGTAACCTAAAGGAATGAGATATGTCATCCTTATTAATCAATATACATACATATATATAATGTTTATACATTTAAAAAAAAACCTTGTAATGAAAAAAATAAAAATAAAAATTCAATTCATAATTAAATATAAATTAAAAATATATTTATATTTAAATTTCATATTAATAATTTTAGATACACAATAAATAATCAATTAAAATAAATCTATATTAACATAAAATACATTTTAAAAAATTTACTCTCGAATGGGGTGGTAAGGTCCAGGGGTTGTGTAAGGGATGCCCCATGCATAATAGCTAGGTGGAAGTGCACCTACAATACACCATCCCCATAAAAGGGGCGTAATGAGACTTGATGATAGCAGGAAGATAGGACTTAGAGGAAGAGAAAACATATGGAATTGCAATGAAACTGGTTCGAGTTGTGGAGTACGGTGAGAGGTATTACTAGCACATGGTGATAATGGATCGAGCGACTGACAACACGAGAGGGCATCATTCTCAGAACCATGGACATGTTGAGGCTTAATGACGAGGTGGAGGGACATTCAGTTGGTTTTAGTTTTGTTAAGGGCTTGTCATGTGTTATGTTATTTGTTTTCAAAGGGGAGAGACAAGGCCTATAACTCTGAGGCTTTTTACAATGTTTATGCCAAAGGAACAATAGCCTAGTGGACTTGGGGATGGCAACTTTTAAGTCTGTCTGCAAGTTATCTAGACCGAGGAGGCCATAACGATGATTTGATTGGGGTATTGGTGTTTGTAGACAACCACTGCAAGATGGCAAGACGGACCAAGGGATGGTGGTACATGCAAGGGGCCAATAATAGAGGATACATGAGGGCTTGACATGAGGTAGAGGAGGATTAGAAGACATATTACCAATAAATTCCAACTAAGATTAGAGCACAACTTGCTCAAATGGAAGTTGCAATGAAAGAGGAGCAACAATGCTACCATCCTGATGATATAATGGAAGAAATACGACCATGGGTAAGAGATTCAGGAAATACCTGCACCAAGGACACCAAATTCTATAGGATAATAGCTTTGCATTGGACAACCAAGGCACTGATGGGCAACACGTTTCTAGAAGCCAAGGAGGAACGAAATGAGTTGCTACTCTAGATGGACAAGCTCAATACCAAAATGAGTCCTCATCAAAGTGGAAACAAGTAAAGGATTTGACATTGCTGCTCAAACTCTAGGTTTTGAGAAGGTCCACATTTCAGTTTAATATGATTCTTAGAAAGAATAGGCCAACTTTGTCTCAGTTTCTTTACATAGTTTTTACTTATCTCAAGTAATTAGATTGTCATGTTAATACTAGCAATTGACTATCAATCACTTATTTAAGTGTTTTAAAAGTCACAAACAAACTAAATTTTTATCTTTAGTATAGATTCTCTTAAGTAAGATATAAACATTTTATAATATAATTTTGTTTTTAATTTAATATAATCTTTAACTTAATTTTATTAAAACATAATAAAATATAATATAATTTTGTTTTTAATTTAATATAATCTCTAACTTAATTTTATTAAAACATAATAAAATATAATATAATTTTGTTTTTGATTTTTTTACTTGTTATTAAAACATAATAATTTTTTTTAAAACATCACTAATTTATCATATCTCAAGTTTCTATAAAAATGATTATTAAAAATTATCATATCTCAAGTTTCTATAAAAATGATTATTAAAAATTGAAAACCTAATATTAAATAAATTATATTTAAATATAATTTAATCTTAAAAATCCAAAAATATCGTCAAAGACCACTTAACTAGAAAAGCAAAATACCAAAAATCCAAAAATATCTCAGACCAAATGAGCCATATGCACATGAAGTGGAAGTGGAAGTCACTGTCATGCATGTCATGTCAAGCAAGTGGATTGTCCTCATCATTAGATTCCAACTTCAATTTTTAACTACTCACTCTAAATTAGGGAGGTCAATGTTCCATGTATCATTGTAAAAGTAAAAGTGTTGGTAATATATTTATAATTTAAATAATAATATTATGTTAATTATTAATAATAATAAATAAAAATATCTATATTTAATATAAAATTTGTATATATATATTTAATATAAAATAATAAAATAATATTAAATTTAAATATATATAGAGTAAATATGATATTTATATATTATTATAATACAAATATAAATATTTTAATAATAATTAAATTTTATTTTCTTAATTTGTTTTTTGAGAAATGGTTAATTTTTTTTTTTAAATCACTTTCATATAGATAATTCAAGCTAGAAGATGTCTTAACATAATTGAATCCACGTGAATGGAATGAAATCCATTTAACTCTACCAACAAACCATCGTATTCTTGAGTCATTCACTAGCTCTTAACCAATTAATTTTAAGTCCAAGACCATCTTTATATCTCCACAAATAGCAAATTATGAATTTTACAAATTAACTGAAATGCAACTAATTAAAATAATCAAAATGTTTACACATTAAAAACTATCATATCACAATTTATATTCCGAATCTGCTGATCATCTTTTGATGAAGTGCCCTTTTCTGCAAAAAATATGGACTATGTGCTGTATAGAGCTCAATCTCCAATTGGAATGGGATGATTTGGATTTTGGCTCTGGATTGCTCAATTGGGTTAGAGACTCTAAAAAGCCACTATTCCTTCCTATTTTTATTTCTTGGAGCATCTGAGGAACATGGTAAGAAAGTTGTGAAGGAGAGTTCCTTTTCTTTTGTTGTCTCGTAGCCGGTTTTATTTTTTGACGGGGCTGCCCAAGATGGTTTGTGTGCTACTGGTGGGGTCATTTACATCAATGAAGGCCATCACTTTTCTCTTCGTCTTAATGGTGGCAGAGGCACCAATATGAAAGCTGAGTTACTGGCACTTTGGGTTGTCCTAAAGGTGGCAAATTCCTTTGGTTTGGTGAATCCAATAGTCTTTGGAGACTCTGGTGTTACAATTAAATTGGCCAATAATGAATACTCTCTCAATGTTTTGGATCTTGAAAATTGGTGTGTTCGTATTCGTCAGGAGATTGCAAAGCTAGATCAGATTTCTTTCAAACATATCTACAGGTCACACAACTCTCTTGCAGATCAACTTTCAAAAGATGCTTTTGCTGGTCCTGTAGGTGTTCTTTTATGGGGAGAATGGTTGGAGGCCTGTCTGCTAGACAAGGGTAATTTATATATCTTTTAAGATATTTTGTACTTTTGGGACGAACATAAATTTTGTATGTAATTCCATTTTGATGGTCGATTA
Source organism: Larix kaempferi (assembly GCA_027924585.1). Classification (NCBI taxonomy): domain Eukaryota; kingdom Viridiplantae; phylum Streptophyta; class Pinopsida; order Pinales; family Pinaceae; genus Larix; species Larix kaempferi. The sequence continues at coordinate 14,008,997 of BSBM01000370.1, forward strand.
TATTTATGTATAGCAGCTACATTGAAGAACTATTCTGAGATCATGTTCTCGTTTGGATATCTCGAGCCAAGATATTCTCACTATCTTTGTACTATTTGATTTAAAGGAATAGCAATAATACGATTTTTTTCTGCTGGAAAAAAATAATCTTCTCCATATTTAATAAAAACAATATAAAAATAAATTTATAATAATTATAATAAATAACTAAAAATTACTTTATTTTCACAGGTAACTGGGTCAGGATTAGCAGTATTATCGGTTTTTAGTATATGAATTCCATGTTGTAAAAGTTCTGGTTGAAAGTGCATCATATACCTATGGCGCTTCTGCATTTGTACTTGTTTTTCTTTACTGAATTAATCCCATAGGTTGAGCATATGTACTGTTTTTTTTCATGCTGAATTGATACGTTGGACAACCAATCCTTGTAAATCTCGCTGTAAAATCAGGTGATGTGAATGGACTGTCCACGGCATCAATCCCTGCATTGACAGCAAAAACTTTTGACAGAGCAATGGACCTCTCTCTTCGCAACAGATGTCACTGTACAAACAACACTTTTCTCGATCCAATCTCCAATTTACTGTTAACTGAATCATCCCATAAAACGAGGACGACCCTCAAGCATTCACTCAGTCCTTCCATTCAATTCCACCAGCTCGCCGGGTAGCGAGTTGGATCTGCCTGTTTGGAATTTCGTCGAGGGTTTGTCTGCTCGGGGTTCGATCCCGTGACTTGTAAGTAGTCGACCGACAAACGAGCTCTGAAATTTTCTTGGATTATTGATTGTTTTATTCTTACTATGGCTCTATGATCGCTCTGTGTCATCCAGGTCTTAAGGTACCTGATATCCAGTTCTTCCGCATTTATGAATCGATTCCCATTTTACAGACGGGGTATCAACTGGGGGTTTTCTTTTGTTTTCTTTTTAATATGGGGGTTTTGGGGGTCTCTCTACTAAAGGTTTCAGGTCCTGTAGCTTTAATTTCAAAGTATGATGATATTAATGGATGTCTGTGCTGTTGTGGGTAGATACAATATAATCATGGGGCGAGGGAAGCGAGAGATGACGAAAATAGAGAACGCGACGAAGAGGCAGGTAACTTTGACCAAGAGGAGACGCGGCCTGTTCAAGAAGGCGCAGGAGTTGGCAATACTGTGCGATGCAAGCGTTGGGCTTGTTGTGTTTTCTGGCTCGGGAAAACTCTCTGAATATTCCAGTTCCAAGTATGTATTCCTTACAGTTCCTCCTGTACTGTTGAGCAGGAACTGTCTGTTTGTCAATGTTTTTGAAAGCCAGAACAGTAATGGATATCATAAAGGTTCGAAAATATTTCAGAATCATAAAAGGGTTGAAAATGGGTTAGCATGTTATTGTGGGAAGAAGCGAGGTCTTCTGGAAGATCTATAATTTTCCCATCTTCTGCAATGTTTTTCATTTTTTCCCCAAAATATTCGCAAATGATTGAATATTTGCCCAAAATTTCTGAAAAAGTTATTTTTTTATTATAAAATATTTGAAGAGGAAAGAAAGTATGCCTCAACTTTGCAAGTTTAACTTACTTCAAACTATAAGCTTTGATGCCAAGTTCACTCTGCCTTCTCTCTGAGAGAGGCTTCTTGCTTATTGCAAATTTCACTCTGGCTTTAGTTATTCCAACCGTTAGTTATGAAACTTCTGGCTTATTCAAACTAGTAAGTTCTACAGCAAAGTTTACTCTAGCTTGGCTTTAGTTATTCCAACCGTTTGTTTTGTAACTTCTAGAACTAGTAAGTTTTATAGCAAAGTTCACTCTAGCTTTAACTTTACTGTAAGAGAGGCTTCCTGCCTTTCAAACTTATTGTAAGAGAGGCTTCCTGCCATTCAAATCATAAGTTCAAACTTACTCTAGCTTTAACTTTACTGTAAGAGAGGCTTCCTGCCATTCAAATCATAAGTTCAAACTTACTCTAGCTTTAACTTTACTGTAAGAGAGGCTTCCTGCCCTTCAAACTTACTGTAAGAGAGGCTTCCTGCCATTCAAATTATAAGTTGAAGCAAAGTTCACTTTAGGCTTATTCAAACTAGCAAGTTTTGAAGCAAAGTTCTCCCTAAGGTCAGAGATGCTTTTTGGTCATTAAAAATATAAGATATGAAGCAAAGTTCACTTTAGGCTCATTTAAACCGATAAGTTTTGTAGAAGTTCACATTAGCTTTGCTATAAGAGAAGGTTCTTTCTTAGCTTACTTTAAGAGAAGGTTTTTTCTGAGAGAGGTTTTTTTTTTCTTTAAATTTGACCTACCACTAAGTTTTGAAGCAAAGTTCACTCTAGCTTTTTACCAGGATTCCCACACATTTTAAGTTTTGAGTTCTTAATAACAGTGATCTTTATATAAAATGTGTCTGAACAAACTTTGACATTTTTATGTTTCACTTTATAGCTATAAGCTGGTTATATAGCTTACTGAATTTACATTAAATAACTTTATATAAAATGTGTCCGAAAAAAGTGACATTTTTATGTTTCACTTCATAGCTATAAGCTAATCGAGGTTATATATGTTACCGAATTTACATTAAATAATTGTGATTAATAACTCCTTTTTATTCCTGGGTTACCCTATGTATATCATCTTTTTTATAATAATAATAAAAATCCTAAAAAATACATGTTCTTAACGGTTACGTTCAGTTAGACTCACTCAAGAGAGGAATATAAATACAACAAATTATCTATTCAAAATGTCAATAAAGTTAATCACCTTTAAATCTTTTATACTTGAAATATAATTAGTTTACAAAATATAATTTAAACTTACAAAATAAACACTCTTACATTAACTCTTGAAATCATCACCTTTACATCTTTGATATGAACATTAACATGTTCTTGGATTTGTCCAAAAAATAAACACTTACATTAACTCTTGAAATCATCACCTTTACGTCTTTGATATGAACACTTACATTACCTCCTGAAATATGACTACTTAGTCTAATTTAAGCTCGTCACTGTTAGGTCTTTAATGTTGGAATAACAAATTATTCTTAACTATATGCTTTCATATTTGCAAAGTGTAATTTAAACTTATTTTTCACATTATCATATTTGTTTTACATGGTGTTACATTTAACTTTTTATATTATTAAAATAAGATATTATATAGATTATTTAGAGAGGATTAAAATTTTATAATATTATGGATTTTTTTATTTTTTTAAGAATTAAGAATTTATAATAGTAATATAATCAATTGTGATATTTCATTTTATTATTTTTGAGAATTAAAGTTTATAATGTTATTCCATTTTTTAATCCAATACTTTTCCATCTTAATGTGCAAGTTATTCACAGTTTTTATTTATTTGCAAAATGTTTAAGTTGTTCACCATTTTTATTTATTTGCAAAATGTTTATTTAAAAAAAGTTTTATAGAACATTTAGAGAATTGAAGGATTATAACGTTGCAATAATAATATGTTGTGATATTTTTAATCCAATAATATATTTATATTATTTATAAAAATGTCTTTTGTCTTGTTTCTTAAATCTGTATGTCCATATCTAATATACTTGGGGTTGAGTGCTTTGTATTGTTCTTAATCATCTTTAAAGTATAGATATGTCTTTTTATCTTGTTTCTTAAATTTGTATGCCCATATCTAATATACTCGGGGTTGAGTGCTTTGTATTGATCATAATCATCTTCAAAGTATATAATCATCTTCAAAGTATAGATAGAGTTATTTTTAAAATTTTAACTAATTAGCATGTTTATTTATTTGTCAAAATGTCCTTTTTACCTTGTTTCTTAAATTTGTATGTCCACATATGTATACCCGGGGTTGGTTGCTCTTTGTAATGATCATAATCATGTCGAAAGTATAGACAAAGTCATTTTTTAAACCTAATATGAATATTTATATTATTCACATTTATGTTATTTTTAGTAGTCATTGAGATTATGCTTCATCGAGAGATTTGAGTTAGGTGTTGATATGAAATTAGTGAAAACACTTAATAAGATTGGTAATGTTTTGTTTTTTGTTTTTTTTCTTTCTATTTTGCCAAAAAAATTTATGGGATTTTTTTTTTCATTTTTCATATTATTAGCAATAGTAATGGTTAGTAATTTGGAGGGATTCGACAAGATGTGAATCTATTGAAATCATGATAATTATTGGTAATCTCGATGGATAAGTCTTGATTTAAATATGTGATATATGAGTTTATTTTTTTATTTTACAAGAAAATACTTTGCGGGATTTCATCCTTTCTCTTAATCGTCGAACACAATTACCATTGATAATATTGAGAGTCATGACCATATTTAAAAAAGTAAGCATATTTCCTTTTTATATTTGTGGATGACATATTTAGCAAAGCCATTGGCATCCAACGAATTTGAATTAGGGACTTCTTGGTGTGAAATTAATAAATGTTGAACAACATTGGTGATAATTTTTTTTGTAAAATAAGTAAACCTTTATATTAACAAAATACACAAACTACAATACTGTGCGTACAAATGTCTGTTAACCAGTCTGAAACCACGAGCATAACAGGTTTGAAAGCCATACAACCTTGTGTCCTAGTGCTCCTCCCTCGAGAGGGAAAACATAGCGTACATTCAAACATCCACTATCCATATAATCAAGAACAAAAAACTACGCTAAACAGATTTACAAGCTAGGTCTCATTATTTAGTCGATGTGCCGGTGGCCTATGACCAGACCCCTCACAGAGTATCCTTCCCATAATTCATAACAAAATTAAAGAAAAACATGAAACAATGACCTACCCAAGCCCTTGAAGGGTAGAAGCTACATCTTGGCCGACGGAGGGACTCCCGTGTCCTCGGTCGCGCCACCTTTGCTGACAACATTCTGCATGTCCTCTGCTGGACCCGAAGCAAAGCAGTCCATCCCCATAACATCAATTTTCATGTGTAGAAGTCGGATGTCTGCATATAGTTGTTTCCAGAAGGCCAGAGGGATATCATCCCCTCCCAATTTCTCCTCCCTTTCAAGCAGAACTCTGTGTTGCAAACCTTTAATAACCTAGTAGAGAGTCACAATCTTCTCGTAGAGGCCCCACCTTTCCCTTGTCGAACTCGGATCCTGGATCCAACTCTCCAAAACTGCCTCATCAAGCGAAGGTGAATTTTCCAGGACCTCCCACCACACCCCATTCTCCAACATGTCAAGGTCATCCCTGATCGAAGGGGGGATGGACGCCCTGTAGATCCATGCTGCCTACGCAACCCGAGTCTGCTCCCGACTATCTCGACGCTTCCTCTGGTTCTCCGCCTTTTCAGCATTCCCAACCGACTCCATGATGAGAGTGACGATAAACCAACAATTGTCGTCACCCGTTGTCCCACCACCTTGCTGCAACGTTCCTCTCAGACTCTTGTCTTTGCTCAACGAGTTGGGAATCACATTATTGCTCTCCTTAAATGCAAAATAGTACTAGCACATTGATTTAAATGAGATGACAGAGGGAATTAACGTAAATGCTGAAGTGACCTTCCTATTATGACTCTCCACGCTGGCACAAATCCCCGTTCTTTCCATTATTGTCTCTAGTCGCATCCAACTGATTGTCGTACCAGTTTCAATTTCCATCGCCATTCTCGCTTGCACTCTCATACTGAGTCAGACGCAGTAAATCGTCCACACGCTTGCTCCCATCGGACACAGTAAATCGTCCACACGCTTGCTCCCATCACGCTTATCCTTCTATCACCTACTCTCACTAAGACATCCTGTCCAACGTGCGTCATCATCAGTAGCATGCAGGAGGGATGCCATGTTGCTTCATTACCTTGGTTCACCCACATCCGAGGAACAACATTGGTGATCATTGATTGAGCTAACCCCTTGGATTTTTTGTTTTACAAGAAAACTTTGTGGGGTTTCCTCCTCTTTCTAGATAGGTAATCTCTAAAGACTTGCTTAGTATGCGTATTTTTGTTTTATATGGAAAACTTTGGTGTATCTCCTCTTTCTTAATAGTCAACCACCATAATCATTGATAATCACTTGAGACTTTAAACTTGACTTGTAATTGATAACTTCTTTGTCTAATATATATTAAGCAAATAATTCTACTAATTCTACTAATTAGGGTTTATTTTTCACTAATTATCTAACATCAAATAATTCAACCACTGGAATTAAAATAATAATTAGGGGTTACCTTTTACTAATTACCTAACATTTATTAATACTTTTACCAAAGTTATATACTTCTTTCAACATTTACTAATACTTTTTTCTGAAGTTATATATTTCTTGTCGGTGATGTTTCTCAAAATCTTATCATTGAGTAGATTTTTTTGTGTTTAGCCTTTTTAATTTTTTATATTTTATTGACTATTGTCATCTAGTTTTTATTTGAGGAATTGATTGAGATGGTATAGTAGCAAGTATGATGATGATTAGTAACATTTATTGAGACCAATTTTGGTTTATCGGATCTTAAAAAAGGTAAGGAATCATTTTGTTTGCTTTAGAGTTTTATTTCTATGCTTGAAAAGATTTAAGAAAAGTTTTCCTAGATCACCATAGTTGTGATCAGTTAAAAAGTTAGGAAGATCAATATTGTAACGAATATATTGAAATTGCAATATAATGTGGGTGTACGTAGGACATCCAGAGAGTAATTTTCATCTTTTCCTAGATTACCATAGTTGTGATAAGCCAAAAGGTTAGGAATGTCAGTGTTGTAATAACAAATATATTGAAATTGCGATATAATGTGGGTGTACGTAGAACATATAATGTGGGTGTACGTAGAACATCCTAAGAGAAAATGATGCTTATCTTTTCCTAGATCATGATAGTTGTGATGAGCTAACTGGTTAGCAAGGTCAATATTGCGACAAATATATTGAAATTGCAATATAATGTCGGTGTACATGAGACATTCTAAGAGAAAGTGGATTTCATCTTCAACACTTTTAGTGTCACAAAGATGACAATTTTTTTTGTCCCACAACGTCTTATGAATTGTTTAATGCCTTGTTTCACTATGGAGCTCATGAGAATTTGTTCTTATTTTAGTAATGGTGATTTTTTTCTTTATGCTAGTTAAAACAAAAAGGTACTTTTGATCTTCTAGATTATGGTTGATTACCTTCTAATAGTATCTTAATTTTCTTTAATACTCTAATTCTTGATCGCATCACAACTTCTTCTTAAATTTAGATATTTAATTTTCAATATTACCACTATTATGTAGAGTGACCTCTTACTTGAATCCCCAATGATTTAGCCAAGACTCGACATCTCTATGTTAGCCTCACTTTAGTTGCAATTGTTTTTTACCAGAGTTTGAAGTAATCTTAGGAAGCCTCTTGTCTCCCATGTTGTTTATATTGTTCTTGTATATTAAATACCTAGTCATAGCCATGTTCTCAATGGGGAAGAGACTCACTTCTATGAGGATGATATGAGAGGGTGCATTGCCTTTAATTGTGAGATTATAAACTATGAAACACTTTTGGATTTGTTTTATCCTTCTCCATGATTCGATTGAGATGTTGCAACTCCAAAAATCATAACCATATTGTTGGACACAATGGTCACATTGAGAGGGGGGGTGAATCAGTGTGTAGGCAATTTAAATCACCTTCTTTTCAACTTCTATTAATCAAGCTCAGTTCATCAATACATTATATTTCCATTTTCATTATCATTGCATAAGCATCCATCTATAAATCAATAATGAATCATAAGCATGTTTATCAACTAAATCATTAAACCATAACAAGTAGCACAACACAAGAGAACACAAGATTTGTTTGGTAATTGTTTTATGTATTGTACATGGAAGATTTCAATCTTCGCGATTACAATCAGCACCATTTGATAAGAAGAGCACCAACTCATATTCCAGAGCCCAGCCTAGTTTTCTTAGTACCAACTAAGAAGGATTGAGGTATCCAAACCTTAGATGCAAGACTAGCTTGCAATCAATTTTGTTCACTTATCTCAATCAACATTTGCTCAACATCAACCTGCTCAACACAATCATGTCATCTCATAAAGATCACACATATCACTGTCATCAACCTTTCACTTGTCAAGTCACCACTATCACTATCAACAACTTGTCACTGCCTTGTCACATTAACATATCATTTAATTTTGTTGTAGGTGTCATTGTCATCAAGCTTTTGTGTTGTTCAAGATCATCACAACAGGTTTAGGACTAAATGGAATTGTTCATAGCCATCAATCTGAGATCCAAGGTCTGCTCAATCACCTACAATAAGAAATCTGCCCAAGGGAACATAGAATACTTCCATTCACCTGAATTCTTCATGCCCAGAAATATCATAGATAAAAAGATCTTCAATCTTTTGCTGCTCCTCGGATCTGCTGCTGCCTCAGTGCCCGAAAATCTCAGACTTTAAAATCAGAGCTCTTCATCCTTCTTCTCCATCGAAATCCACACTTTCAAAATAAAGATTTGTCTCCTATTTATACTTTTTCTTCTCCATTAAATCTGGAGGCCGACATGCCATTTTTTTATTTTATTTTTATCACAAGATGATTAAATAAATCAAATGAGATTTGTTTAAGGTGGCCATCCTTCAATCAAGGAGATAAACAACCATTTGATTTTTTATGCCACGTCATTTGCTGCCTTTCCCGAATATTTTATTTTTAACATTAAATAATTAAATAAATCAATTAAGATTTATTTTGAGGGTGCCATCCTTCAATTAAGGAGATAAACAACTTTTTCTTTTTTATGTTATGTCCTTTACCCTCCTTCCAAAATGCCCGCAAGGGTCCTTAGGTCATACCCGTAATGGGTCCTTAGACCTTGCCCAAGGGTTTCTTTTAAATGCTAATCTGTGATGCCCGCCATGTTCCTTAGGATGCCCACAAGGGGATAAAAGTGATGCCCGCATATGACCTTTTTAATGCCCACAAGGGCCTTTATTTATGCCCGCAGGAGTCCTTCTCAATATGCCCGCAAGGGCTCTTATTTATGCTCGCATGAGTCTTTTGGATGCTCGCACAGCTCCTTAGAGATGCCCGCAAGGGCACTCTTTTCATATGCCTGCAGGTTGTCTTATAGGATTCCTGCAAGGGGCCTTTAAAAATGCCCGCAAGGGCCTTTATAAAATTCCCGCACATGCCCTTATATATGCCCGCAAGGGGTTTTTAGGTATGCCCGTATGGACCTTTAGAAATGCCCACAGGGGTCCTTACTAAATGCCCGCAAGGGATCAAGAGAGTGCTCACAAAGGCCTCTTAGGATATGCCCGCAACTGCCTTGCTGATATGCCTGCAAGAGCTCCTTGGATGCCCACATAAACTCATCTTCAATCCATGTTGTGATGCCCGCAAGCCTTGCTAAGGATGCCCGCAATGCTCACTAGAAATGCCCACATGGTTCAATAAAATGCCCGCAACTACTCCTTGAGATGCCAAGTCATCAATCTTTGTCCTTTCCTTTGTTATTACATGTCATTGCCTTGCCATGTCCTTTGTCATGTCTTCAACCTTTTATGCTTGCCTTGTCATCACCATTTTATGCTTGGCCTTGTCATCACCCTTTGACCTTTGTCATTAATGTGTTGTCATCAATGACAACTTTGGTCATCACATATAAGGTAACATGAGTGAGGAGAGTCTTAAATAGGAGTTTCTTCTTATCTTAAAACCAAAGGTTTGTTGATTTACAACTATTTTCAAGTCCATATATATGTTATTTGTAAATACGTAGTTAGCTTGTTATTAGTTTTTATTTGAGGAATTGCTGCAACGTTATGATAGTAAGTATATATGTAATTATCTTTTTATTTTAATAAATAATTATTTTGTGCTTTTAAAATCTTTTTAAACTTCATTGATTATTGTTGAACGTTGTGTAATTGTTGCCTAGTTCTTTCACTGCAACTATATGGTATTTATTATATATGTAATCAATCGTAACTAACAACTGCTACATCCATAATATTAGTGTGTCTAGGGTTATATTTAATACATTCTATAGAAAAAACACTATTAATGTGCTAAATATAAGCTTATTGGTATATATCAACCACTCTAATATTATTAATGTGGTTGTTGCTAGTTATGGGTTGATGCATAGGTATAGTGTCTAGGTATTTTACACCTATTAATTCTACCTTTTATAAGAATCACAATCTAGATAAAAAATGTCCTTACAATGGCTTGGAACACGATATTTTCAGCCTAAGAAATGAAGGCAATATCCTCTTGCAAGGAGACTTAATGCTAAAATATGAACTAACCAAGCTATTTCCTTAAGCAATGATTCTAACCTCAATTCTCTATGGCTAGATGAAGACCTTGTTTTAGCTAGCATATACAAAGGAAATTCCGAAGACTTGGTAGAAAATTTGTTTGGTAACAAGTTAATCAAGCTTTGTAGTTCTCAAGATCTAATAATTTGCAATGGTCTTATTATGTGGTCAAAATCCAACCAAATGACTTGTATCCATGGTTTGGGTAGTAATGTCGTAGGTTATGTGATATTCGATATCCCAATATACAATCGAATAGTAAATCTTGACATCTTAAATGACCATGGGCTCGACTACAACTATGACCATAGACCTTTAACCCTAGCTCTAAACTTTGATAGACACATAAACCCCATAATAGAGAATTATAATAACCAAAATCAATTGATATTCGATAAAAATAAAAATAATATATTTTGAAGGGATTTAAATAATGATTTAATTAACTAAGGACAATATTGAAGACCTCTTATCATAATTTTACAACCCTCTCTACTTCATTAACAAGTTTTCCATCATGGTGTCATGGAAAAAGGAGAATAGAACAATTGACCATTGGTATGATAAAGAGTGGAAGCATGCTAGAAAAGTCATTTGGGATGCTTCTAATGAACCCTTAAAAATCAACAAGATCTATAAGTACAAATCCCGAATTGAAAGGAAAAAATGTGTTATATAAATAGAAAGCAAAAGAATCTTTTGCACCTCTCTAAGGTAAATCCTAAGAAATTTTGGAGGCAAATTCTAAGTCACAGAACCAAAGAAAATAATATGATTCTCTTGAGGGAGTAGAAATCCTACCTTAAAAAGCTTTATGAACCCCGCTAATTTTGTGGACAACATTCAAATCCTTTCTATAGTGGAATAAGTTTTCTCTTTAGAAGACATAGAGTTTGGGACTAAGCGACTTGCAAAAGGGAAAACTAAGGACATCAAAGGATACCAAGTAGAAATCTTTAGAATTGGTGGGTCTATTCTCATCCCTCACATCCATAGGCTCTTCAATTGAGTAGTCAAGCAAGGCTTGTGTAAACCTTGGACAAAAAGCCTCATTGTTCCTATTTTTAAAAGTGGAGATAAAAACAATCCTTCTAAGTATAGGACCATCATGATTAACCCTCTTTTAGGCAAATTATATGGAATTATTCTAAAAAAAAAGATCAACATATGGCTAGAAAGTCACAAAAAAAGAGCTAAAGGGCAGAGTGAATTTCAGGGCTTGTTGGAAATATTGTTTTCATTAATGTTAAAAGAAAGGGGAGACTATAGATGTCCAAGATAAAGATGAATATATTGTTGATAGGGGGAGACTACAAATAAAGATTGCAAGTTGAATATTGCTGAAAACTATTGTTTTTGGATACCTAGTTTGGATACCTTATTTTTGAAGGCATTTTTACTCTAAATACCTAATTCAAATGAGAACATAAGTTACATGGTTGGAAATCTTATTCCGAGACCTTTCTAATAGTATATGAAACTCCCTCTAACTCCATAGAAATAAGGAGATATGAAATGATTTGTAAAGTCAACCCAACCATAATTTTAGGGTCAGCCATAATTTTAGGTCGACCCTGCCAGGATATTGAACAATGTTAGGTCGGCCCAGAAAGTGATTTAAGAATAGTATAAATAAAAAGATGCACTTCTCATTTGTTATGTAAGAATATTCTAAATAGCCGACATGCTATTTTTTATAATATTTTTTTTTTTTAAAAATGACACATGTAAGCTCGAGGATGAGCATGTAAGGAGTTACACATCCCCCTACTAGGATTTCGAATGCGCCTCTTTGACGCAATTATTTTCTCTGGCAATTCATCGATTGCCACCAACCATAACGAGAAGCTAAATATTACCACCACCCATAACAAAAACTGAAATTCAAAAGTATATATATATATATATATATATATATATATATATATATTCCATAATGAAAACTGAAATTCATAAAGTATAGTATATATATATAGTTTTAGTATATATATTCTAAAATATATAGCTTCCTTGTTATTATCTTAATAAACAATTTTTATGACTTATACGTTTTATGACTTATACGCCTCTTTTAGTATATATATTTATAAATATATAGTTTCCTTCTTATTATTATTTTAATCAACAATTTTTATGACTTATACTCAGTGGATGCTTTGGGTCGTCTTGGTTAAATTTGATTAGCTTTTAGACAATTAGAAACGATTTTAATTTTTACGTAAAAGATTAATAAAAATAAGAATTAAGGTTAAATATATATATTTTTATTATTTTAATAAAATTATTTTATAAAAGATGATTATGATAAGTTGAAGTTGAGCCTATGGGGTAGCTTAGTTGGTTAAGTTGACAACTTTTTTGCTATTTTATTTTAATAAACAATTCTTAAGATTCATATTTGAATTTTTGTTCGATGTCTTGATTTTTGGTATAAATCCGATTTCGCGGAAAAAAAAATGAAGTTGAAGTTTTTTATGGTTTTAATAAAATTATTTTATAAAAGATGATTGTGACAAGATGAAGTTGAAGTTTTTATGTGAATGTGTATGTATAAAAAAAAAATATTTATAATTACATAATTTTCTTGCTATTTTATTTTAATAAACAATTTTTATGATTCATATTTGAATTTTTGTTGGATATCTTGGTTTTTAGGTATAAATTTGATTTTTAGTGAATGAGAAATAATTTTCAAGTTTTATTCAACTATAATATAAAAATAAAATAAAAATAAAAATGAATATATATATATATATATATATAATTTTATTTTAATAAACATTTTTTATGATTTATAGCTAAACAATAAATTGTTTTTGAATTTGTTTGATTATTTTTCAAGATTCACAAAATAATGCATCTTCGAGAGCAAAGCAATATGTTCTATTCTATTCTTTTCTTAGAAGTGTGACTCCTCTTCATTGAAAGCATACCTATGATTGGGTATATGATGTACAAGCACAAATTAAACAATATAGGAGACCACTGACTTCCTAAAATTGCTCTTAACTCCAGCCAAAACCACCCGTGACTTAAGCAGGGGTGGCATAAAGATGCAATGACTTGGTTAAATCATTGGGAGATTTTCCAAACAACCACTTTGCAAAATGTCGATAACCTTAAAAATACTATTACTTCTAAGTTCAAAGAGAAAATGTGGTGCAAGAAAGATTTATAGGTTAAAAGAAAATTATGTTACTATAAAGGGATAATCAAACCTAATCTAGAGGAGCAAAATTATCTTTATGTTTTAATGAACTCAAAGCAAAAAAATAATATTGCCAAGATTAAAACTAACTCTCAGGAGCTTCATAGTGTAACTGGGCGCTGGACAACCCCTAAAACGCCGTGGGCCAAAATGATTTGTCATCTTTGCGAATCAATGAGCTTTGAGGATGAAAATCAATTTCTCTTAGAATGCCTTGCCGACACACACATTAGGTCTCATTTCCATAATCTTTGCTCCAATATGACCTCTCTAACCTTCTAACTCCTCAAAAATACGGCGAGGTAGAGATGCTTCTCTTTAATATTTTTAAGTATAAAAGTAATATTTTAAAACAATCAAATAATTTAGACGTTAATCATCATCATCATGACCATTAAAATAAAAATCCCATCGATTAATCACTATTAAATTTAGATATAAATGTTAATTCTACCCTTCCTTTCTCTATTTGAATGCTTTCCATCTTGACACTAACCCCTTATTTCTTCAGTTGAATTCCTCTTTTATACACGTCATAATTTTTTGGATTTTTTTTTTTTACTTTGAAAAAAACCTCGTAATATTATTTTAGGATATTACATTTTTTAGATGCTTTTCAACATTCCAGCTTTCAAAAATCTGGCAGTCATCAAGACTAATTCCTTTTCTATCTATCAAGACTACCCTTCCTCAAACTTTACATCAAGTAAAAACTTATACATGTATTTTCATACTTCGGAGTTACGATAGAGATCTATGACTTGCTATATCAATTGTATTCATACTATTTTATTATAATAAAAAGACAAGAGAAGAACATCCCATACTGCCATTATTTACATGACTGTCTCCAAAATGCATCAAGTGTCATGAACTTTGACAAGAACTGAAAAGCCGATCTGCTAGTAGTGGCTGGATATCAGCCCATCATTATGCATTATGTGCCATACTCCTTTTTCCAGTGACAAGCCTGACCTGGACAATTTATTTGCTTCTGTGTTATATTCCATGTAAATATGCTTGAAAGAGATATCATCGAAGTATGTGCTAGTTCTACGCGTCTCCTCCAACAAAGTTAGCAGATAGAGGTTCTGACATTGAGAATCCCCCTTCATCCAATTAATGATTAATTGAGAGTCACCAAAGATAGACAATTTTTTTAATTCCATTCTTTTTTTCCAATCTTAGAATAAGCCATAACGCCATTAGTTCAGAATAATTATTGGTTCCAGATCCAATTCCAGCAGTGAATCTAATTCGAAGGTCTTCAGATATATGTAGTATACCTCCTGCACCACACAATTTTTCCCTGCTAATTTGAGCAGTTCCATAAAAAAATCTCTTGGATAACTTGTTAGGTCCACATATGGAATCTTTCTCAATTTCTTAATATGCTTTTGATTAGGAAAAAACTTTATCATACATAGGCTCTGGAATACACAAAAGGAGGCGTGGAATTCTAAGTTTTTGAATAAGATTGAATTTCTTACCCTCCAAATATGCCAATTTACCACTACAGATAACACTATGTATTCACCCATTTCTTGATTACAACACCAATTTTTAAAGCAGATTTCCACTATATCTCCATGCCAAATGTTATGGATGCCAATTTCTTTCTCAATTAGCTTCCAGGCCATCTTGGTATAAGCACAACTTACTGCCAAGTGATCATTTGTTTCTTCATCTTTTTGACAAAGGCAACATCTTTCAGGACCTGACCAATTCCTCTTTTGCAAGTGGTCCCATGTTAATGCCTTATCATATAAAAGGTGCCAGAGCAATAATTTGTATTTCATGGAGCATTGAAGTTTCCATAAGGCCTTCCACCAATCTCTTAATGTCGGCTGTTGGACATTCTTCAATAGAGTCTCATAATCAGTCTTTGGAATGTAGATACTGTTTGTAGTAGGTGACCAAGCTAGTGTATCCAAGCAGTCAAGAATTTTTATGTGATTTTCAGTTAAATTCCCAATGTACTCCTCCCAACATCTTTTTTCCTCCCCTTCAAAATCAACTAATATGTTGTAATCCAATCACTTGCTACATTTCCAATTTGATTTAGTACTCTGTAGCCGTCATTTTGAAGTTTATGAATCATTCCTAAAGGGAGTAAGTGGGAATTTCCACTTCCTATCCACGGTTCAATCCCAAGTCTGACTTTCATATATGATCCTACCTTCCAGGAAATCCCATCCCCGATCAAGGAGAAAGAGTGTATAGCTACCCTCCAAATTGCAAATATGTTCCTTGTACATTTTAAAGGATTTTTAATCCAGTCATCTAAAGAGGCAGGTTTTATGTATTTCTATAAAATCACCTGTACCCATAGACCTTTTCCTTCAAGTAACCTCCATATGCTTTTTGCTGCATGAGATGTTGAGAAAGGGATCAATTGTTTTACTCCCCATCCACCCTTACCTTTAGGCAAAGAGATAGCCTTACAGCTAACCCAAACATAACCTTTGTTCTCCAGGTTTCTTGACCAGAAAAAATGCATTAACAGAGATGAAATCTTATTTAGGACTCATTTAGTTATCCAAGACAGTGCCCAAAAAAATGGTATCGCTATCAACACCGCATTTATTACAATCAGTCTACCCCCTTTCGATAGCCACCATAGGCTCCAAATGCTTATTCTCCTTTCACATTTTCTTATAAGCCATTCCCAATCTTTAAAGCCATATGACATTCACTTGAAACAATTATTTGAATCTTCCAAAGAATATAATAATTTAGGAAATTGTATTTTATTATTTTCTTGGGTTATATATTTTTGTTTTATCGAAAGGAGTAAAGTGTATTTATATTTAAGATATTGTAAATTAATAAATTAAATTGAAGTTTTTAAAAATACATATACAAATTAAAAAATAAGTAAATATAAAGTAAAAAATAAATTATTAAATTTTACAATAAAATAAATCAACGTAATGTTTTAATTTATAATAGTTTAATTATAAGGAGGTCATTAACCCTAATCTAGAATATTAAAATTATTGATTTGTTTTAATGAGTTCAAAGAAGAAAATTAATATTTCCAAGATAAGAATAAACTCTCATGAACTCAATAGTGAAACATGGCATTGAACACTTCCTAAAACTTTGTGAGCTGAAAGGATTTGTCATCTCCGAGACTATGAGCATTGATGATGGAAATCACTTTCTCTTAGAATGCCCACATACACCCACATCAGATTTCAATTTCAAAATTGTTTTTACAATATAGAGCTTTCTAACTTTCTAACTTCTCAAAACTATGGTAAGTTAGGAATAGTCCTCTTTAAGCTTTTTAAGTACATGAACAAAATTTTAAAGCAAACCGAATACTTTTTTTCTTCTCTTCTTTTAAGGTTCAATAGACCAAATTTGGTCTTAGTGGATGTTAACCATCATCATCATCATAATATTAAAAAATACATTTAAAAAAAACTATAAAACAATATTTTTTTTTATTTTCATTTATTTATTTTATTACGAAGAAAATTATATTTTTAAAAAGGGTTTTTCTTTTTATGAAAAAATTATATCTTTATATGTTTTAAAATTTTGAATACTTATTATGGATTTATGTTTAAAATTAGACCATGGGATAAAATGTTTAAGTTTTATTAGTCCCTACCAAGGCAAGGAATATAGCAATCAGTTGGTCTTACATAAACTTTGACTTTATATTAATCCTAAAACAAATTCATATTGTTTCTTAATGTTTTGTAATATTTATGTATTAAATAAATATTTTAAAAATATAAATTATTTTGTTGAATATTTAAAATCTGTTATTTCTATTTTATGATTGGTTTAAAGCTTTGAAGTGACAAATTACCCCTGGTTGGATGTGGAATTGTTTAAACAAAATAATAATTTAAATTTTAAAAATTCAAAAAAAATTCTAGCTTGATATGTGGCCTTTGTACTAAAGGTTTCATTATTGCTATTGAATACTATCATTTTTGTACAGTTTGAAATTGTTTAAACAAAATAATAATTTAAAATTTAAAAATTCAATTTTTTTTCTAGCTTGGCATTTGGTCTTTGTACTAAAGGTTTCATTAATTATAATGAATACTATCATTTTTATACAATGCCATTAAGGATAAGTACACAACTCTATTAATGATATCATTTTGTGAAATCTACCATATTCACATTCAAATTATTTTCTAATCAATCAATGACATATATATTTAAAATATTTTTTTATGAACTAATAGTAACCATTTTTTCCTTTTAATCTAACACTAATATGCACAAGCTTTTATACTAATATGCACAAGCGTTTATAGTACATGGACAATGTATAAACACATACTTGTCTTTTTATTATCACATATATTTTTAATTAATAAAAATATATGAATGTAAGTTTTTTTAATATACATTTTTTTGACTTAACACTAATATATATAAACTTTTGTGGTTACACAAACAATATATATGTATATGTTGTCTTTTATTTTTATTTTTATTTACATATATATTTTTAATTAATACAATATATTTGACTTACTTTTTATCAACATGTAAGGTATAATTGCACATTATTATTTATACTTATTTTTATTTTTACAAAATATATATTTTAAAATATTATACACTTTGAAATTTATATTAATACGCATTTAGTTTAATGATTCTAAAAATTATATATTTTTGTCATAATATATACTTTAAAATGGTAAATATAGACACACACATTTATCATACTTTAGTTTTGTTGTATATATATCATATTTAGAATATTTAGAATTTTAACACCACCTTAAGTGCAAGGAAAGTGGCTAACTCTTTTAAAAATAAAGATATGGATTAGTTTTTATTAATAGTATTTTTAATAATATATAAGTAACACAAATAATATCATATATACTAAAAAAGTTACAAAATATAAATTATATATTAATAGTATTTTTAATAATATATAAGTAACACAAATAATATCATATATACTAAAAAAGTTACAAAATATAAATTATATCTTAACTATAATATAATCTTAAGGCATGGACTAGTTGCAACTATTTCTCTTGTTTTGGTATGAATCGTCATCATTGCACAATTTGGAAAAACAACATTTTCTTATAATAAATTATATTTTACCTGGATGGTGTGCTCGGGACAAAGAAAACAAGTGACAACACCTGCAACCATCACCTCACAACATGTGCAACTCTTGGTGGTGGTGATGAGAGGATGGCTAGGCTTGCGAGCATTGATAGCCATAATCATGGAATGTAGGGAGGATAATGCCGCCGGACTAGAGAAGGGTATGATACAACTCAACATCATCATGGTTACAATGGGTTTGTTGGGACAAAAGGATGTGTGTGTGATGTATAGAATTGAAGATATGGAAGGTTCCTGAACATCAACCTCTCATCTCCAAAAGCAGAAAAACCAACCTCTTTTCTCTGGTTACTACTCTATGTTCATGCTCTGTTTGTGTCGTGTTCTATGTCCACATTCCACTTTTGGTGATGGTAACTTCCTTATTTTCGTGCTTCTTGTTCCAATTCAGTTGGTTCCACTTTTTTCAATCCTCGACCCCCTTTCTTTCTAGTTTATCCCCTCTTCTTCGAGATTTTTCAGGGTAGTTTTGGCTGTGGTTTTTTGGTTCTATTTTCACAGAGGATTTTGGTGAGCATCCTCCACCATACTTAGATAAGTATGGCTGGAGGATGTTGAGGGAAGTGTGGTTGAGACAGCAGGGGCCTCGTCTCATGTGCTTGAGTGCGATAGGAGGCTGCATCAATTAATTGGAAGGAAATTTTGGAGCATATTCAGAGAGAAATATTGATGGTGGAGGAGGAGGTGAAGCATGAGCAATATTCGATTCACAAAGAGGAGGTTAATAAGCCATGAAAATATAGGTTCTGGACATAGGAACCTCTAGCAGAAGGGGTACAAAATACTTCAATATATTCACCCTATATTGGCATATGGAGGCGTTAATAGGAAAAGCGCCGCTAGAGAAGTAAGAGACCAACAATGAAATCCTTATGCAAATGGATGAGATTTATACCCAACTCAAGAATAAAGCTGCAAAGCTAGATGTCATTGCCAAAATTGTTTGCTGAACCTTCGGGTCACAAGGTTCCTCCAGTTACTCTTTTTGAAGAGGACTGGACAACATAACAATTTCTCTATTGTAAGTGCTATCTTTAGGAGCTATTTTCAAATGTTCCTCAATTTTATTTGGATCGTTGTTGATCATAGGAAAAATCTAGACTCCTATAGTATTTTTAAATTTAGGCAGACCTATAAAATTATGTTTGCAGTTGGTATGGTTTTCAGTCTTGTAGACCAACATTTTGACTTCTTGTATTTTCCTTGTTTTCAATATAAAGGCAACTAGTTTCCAAAATAAAAAATAAAAATAAATTATATTTCTCTTTAGGTTAATGTATATAGTATTTTATGGTAGGGTATGTATTAGTTTTGGAATATTATTTAAAAAACATAAAATAGAATTTAGAAAATGAATACATTTAAGGGAGTAAATGACAATACTGAAGATGAAGATGATGGTGAATAGTGTTCACTAAGACCAACTTTGCTTTATTGGACCTTATAAATATATAATTACATAGTTTTCTTTAGAATTTTATTTGTGTTAAAAAAGCTTTAAGAAAAAACATTCATAGATCACTGTAAATGTGATGAGTTAAAAGGTTATGAAGGTCAATATTATACAAAATACTTTGAAATTGCAACATAATGTGGGTGTACTTATCACATTTTAAAGAGTGATTTTCATATTCAACCTTCTTAGTGTCACAAAGATGATAAATTATTTCGTCCCATGACATTTTAGAAATTCTTCAATGCCATGTTTCACTATGGAGTTCATGAGAATTTGTTGTTATTTTAGCAATGTTGATTTTCTTCCTTATGCTAGTTAAAACATAGAGATGCTTTTGTTCTTATAGATTAGGTTTGATCATCTCCGTATAATATCTTAATTTTTTCTTATCCTCTCATTCTTTATTGCACCACGACTTCTCCTTAAATTGAGATATAATAATATTTTACATATTTTAAATAGTATGCAAAGTGACCTCTTCCTTGACTCCCCAGTGATTTAGACAAGACTTTGCATCTTTATGCTAGCGTCACTTTTAAGTCGTAGGTGATTTTGACTAGATGTTGAAACAATCTTAGGAAGCCTCTTGTCTTCCATGTTCTTTATCTTATTCTTGTACATTAAGTACCTAGTCATTGTAGGGACCCTGAATTTCGGGGCCCTTTAGAAATTGAATCTAAAACTTAGTAACATAATATAAACCAAATTCGATCTTATCATTGATAGAAATATAAAATAACTTTAATGATTGAAATTAACAAATACAAAATGGAACAATAAACCTGTCAAACCGTAGGTCGATTCCGCTGCACAAGGAGTCGTTGTCGTCATTAATCTAATCCATCTTGTCCATTTCCATCCTTGTCTTTAGTTGGATTCCACAAGTAAAGGGATCGTTTAACCATAGGCGAGGTAATCGTTAGCTTCGCCACCCAACCGTAGGCTTATGCAATTAGTCGCATAGCCACCCCTGAGCCTCCGGGGTCGTGAAGGATACACACCAGCAAGGATTCATGAGTGAGCTCCACCTCACCAAAATCCTTAGCCAAACTCACAATAGAAAGCATAATCAAAACTCATTCGCAATTCCGACAGTCATCCAACATTAGGGAGCCATCCCCTTTCCCTTCCTTACCTCTTGCTTAAATAGAAAAATCCTTTGCGACACATGTCGCCTCATGCAAAAATACTCTTTTATGCAAAATTATTTAATACAAATATTCACCTAACCATGTGTCACTCTCTCATGAGAGTGCACATACTTCCCACATTTTACTCCTAGATGTCCCCTGATGCTAGGATTCCAATCTCTATTTTAGTGGGTGCAGGTGGAGTTGACTAGTTCATGACTCCTAGTTTATCATTTGCTCCATATTTAATTATTCCCAATTATTTAATTACAAATAATTATTTCATGCACAAATAATCTAATGCAATACTATATTCCAAATACATAGGTGTTCATTTATCAATTTCCTTTATTCATTTAGGTACCACATCGTCGGGTCCTTCTGACAACACTTTCTCATTTTACTGTCTAGGTACCACATCGTTGGGTCCTTCTGACAATAATTTCTCATTTTACTGTTGTGCTGGGATTCCATGTAGTGATTTTAGGAACCGTTACCATAAACCATCCGACTACACTCTATGTGAGACTAATGGTATTGAGGAGTAAGTCCATTCTTACTGCGCGCCCCCTCAACCTTGTATGTGACCAAACCATTATGGTCTCACCTGTTGGTTGTGGAGCCAGATCTTCTAGTCTCATAGATGATATTGTATCAGCCATGTTTGTACCCCAGTTTTATATGATATGTAGGTGGACTGTACACTCACCCCAGTGGGGGGGGGGTGTGGGGGGGCATCGCCCCCCCACGGGGTTCTAGGGGGGACCATCCCCCCTGGCTGGGGGGTCTGGGGGCAGTGCCCCCGAAGAAAATTTTTGGGGCTGTTTTTCGCCAGCTGTTTTGCGGGCCCATGGTTTTGGGTATCCTGTGGTATTTTCCCATTGTATTTCCCTTATAAAATAAAGACATTGTAATACGGCTAGGGATGATGATGTATTAGGTTTTATGCATTGTAAAGATCTCTAAGATCAGGAGACAGACTGTGAAATAGAGAAGAGGAAGTGCATCGGTTGTGCTGCAGGTTGTATCCCTTCACCTTGCTGGACGGTAATAATAATAAGGACTGGCAAATTCAGTGTGGACGTAGCCCAAGTTGGGTGAACGACGATATATCTGTGTCTCTCTTGTAATGTGTATGTGTGATTATATTTGCATTTCTGTTTATTGTTATTGCTCTGCGATCCTGTTTTTTCTAACATCACCCATACGACTTCACTCCCACCCGAGTAAAGCTGAACGAGCCTTCAAGTCATGCGTGGATGCTTTCGGGAGCCAACACCATCGTCGTACTCCTGTGTGTGTTTTTCCCGTCCTCTACGTCCCCCTTTTTGTTCTATCGTGATTCAATCGGTAAACCATCTTACCTGTCACTATACACATACGCAGAGCACACATCAATAGTACTGCTAAAAAATCGTCATAACATAATTTCATTTCATTCATTTGCTAATCGTTAAGAAGAACATAGATATTTGTCCATTGGATTCACATCATAATCACCCGCATAATTTCATTTCTATATTTCAACATAAATACGACATTCATCATAGGATTTCACATGTGCTAATCAATCAACAATATTTCATATTAAAATCACAAGTATCCATAATCATCATAAAATCAATTATTCATTAGAAACATATTCATTTATCACGTATATCGCTAATCAGTCAACATTTTATTCTAAATCAACATATAAGCAGTTGTTTTATCTTGGTTTCTTTAATTGGGTCACTTACAAATATTTGTCGTAAATATCTATAGTCGTAGCGAGGTTGAGGGGCATTACAGTCATAGCCGTTCTCTCAATAGGGGAGACTTGCTTCTATGAGGAAGATGATAGGGTGTATTGCCTTTAATTTTGAGATAATAAGTTATAAAATGCTTTGGGATTTGCTTTATCCTTCTCATGATTCTATAGAGATGTTGCAATCCCAAACTTCACTACCATATAAGAAAGCAAGCGTGACGAGAGTCTGAAAGAGGAGTTTCTTCTTATCCTAAGGAATTTACCATTGTTTTCAAGTCCATAATAAGCATTCCACCCTCCCTTTATCATTTTCTCAATTGTGTAGTTCTTATAATGCTCGTGATGAAGATCGATTACGAGATATTTGTATGAATTCATTTCCTCCAAGCTGTTATTGTCATACACAAAATTAGTATAAGTGATCTTTTTTTATTTGATTACCATAATCTTTGTTTTGTAAATGTTAAGAGTCGTACATGTACTAGAGAAAAAATCATTGAGAAGTTTTAATTGCTTGTCGAGATCATAGGGACTCCTTGCCATAAGAACAATACCATCAGTGCAAAGAAGAAGGATTGTGACTATACTTGCTAGAGTTGTGTCAGCATAACCATCTTCTTCCAAACAATCCTCTAACTTATCAATGTATATAACAGAAAAGGTAGGGGAGAGGGAACATCCCGGGGACTTGACCTTGTGATCTCTTACTTGCAACTCATAACACTCAACCATGCGAACTAGCCCACCAGGCTAAAATAACCATTTTATTATTATTATTTTGTATTTTCATATATTTTTAAAGAATGACGATTACAAAAGATCATGTCTTTTTTTAAATGGAATTACTTCAATATTATAATTATGAATTATTTTAATGATTCTAGTATTTTATTTATAACATGGTATCCCTAGACTGCTCCCCTTTCAACAACTCATGGTGTCTATCCACGATGAGAGATATTTGCTCCAATTGTGCTCCTTGGACCTGCGCCTAACCCTCCAAATCATTGAATTGATAGTCCATATTCGACACATGACTTTATCAACTATGATATAGATGCTACTACACCTTCTAATTGCTCAGAGATTTGCCTCAAGATGGCCCTCAAATCTATAATTTTGACCTTGACATGCCCCAAACTGGCTCCCCTACCTGAATCCTCCAAGTCCTTACTACCAAATTCTTCATAATATTTGTTGCAAACAACTTTGTTCACAAATTCTAGACCGTCCCTACTCTCCACTCCCTTGAATCCAAAGGGGGACCCCTGGGGACGAGACAGAGGATCCCCAACTTTGAATTAGCCTAAATCGCCCTTCCCTAGCTTATCGCTACCATAAACAAGACCAAATATTCACATCGAACATAAAATTCAGGCTGAACAATGCTATCATACCCATAAAATTTAGAGGAATCCATATACTGTAATGCCGAAGTCAAGCTAAATACAAAGGAGAAGCATCGAGACAACCTTCACTTGTTCTGACTGAAATAACTTCTGTTCTTTACATTTATGACCAGGAACATACTTTTCACCACAATTATAGAAGAATCCACATATTTCTCGGTCTACCATTTTTGCTGGAGACATCCTTTGTACTTTCAAGGGGGGAGAATGGATTGTGCTAAAGGAATTGACCTTTTTAGGGAACAAGTGGGGAATGAAAGAGGGTTTTTTGGTTTGTGCATTGATCAATGTCTCTACTTCTAGAGTAATATGATCTGACGCCTCCAACTAGGTAGCAAGATGTTGCATTATGACTTACTATAATTGCCTCCTTGAGGCCACTAATGAAACATTCATTATATAAATAAATTGTTTAGTTCTCTATATGGATGGATAATTTCTCAAAGGATGAGATAAAGTTTGCGACTGATCCTATTTTGTGTAACTTGGTAAGCTGCCCCAAACAGTTAGTAATGTTCTTGTAATGGGCATTGATAACCTTAACAAATAAAATCTAGGCGATGTAACCCCATACGATTTTTTATGCCACTCTCACCATTGCCATCATTCTAGATCTAGATACAAGACCCCCACCCTTACTTTCATCATGTCATCAATAATTTTATGGAGAGGGCATTAATGTTCCATCTGGGTAACCCATCTTGGCTAGTTAGAACCATCAAACTTATTTAGGTCCACTTTAGGAAAACAATGTCACGTGTTATTATCCATGGATGGTGGTTTATGGTTATGAGGACTTAAAAAGGGTTGTTGGTGGATAGGCAGTCCCGAGTAAGAAGTTTCTTCATAGTGTGGATCACTATGTTGTCCATTCTAAGGTCTTCTTATTGTATGCATGAGCTATGAGACGTGTCAATTTATCATTCAACATCTTATCCAAGTTGTCTATGGTCTCCTGATTTTTCTGATCCAACTGTCAATTCAATGTATGATTCAAATTTTATATGGTTTGTTGAATGCATTTAAGATAACCATTAAGATTTGTGTATTGAGATTCCAACTATTCCAATCTACTAGTAGTATATCGGTAGTCATATTGTCTAGGATTTTGGTGTGAGGTGGTTTATAGGGATCCACCATGGGTGGGTTTATTTAGAAAAAGTTACTGGGTCTTGAGGACAAGGGAGTGTCATGTGCTATAACTCTCTAATATATGTGCGAGGTCCAATAGTAGTACTTGGCACAATATCTTAGATCATTGACTAAGGAGGCTCAACTCCGCTTGTAGCCATATTACTCGACTACTAGGTACTAGAGAGTGATCTCCCTGAGTGTTGTTCTTGGTGTACTATAGCAATAAGACGGTCGATTAGTTTATCTAAAGCTGGTTCTAGGTATAACTGGGAGACTTCTTATATACTCGAGGGTACATTGAAGTGATATTCCGTGTATAGGTGTTGTCTGATGCAATACTGCTCGAAGGGTTACCAACATAACTTACAAAGGTGTCCAACAATGTGACTTAGTACACACGTATTTTCTTTGTGTATGCTCCCCTAATTGCAGGTTACCCATTAAATGCCATATATTTGTGTTATTTAAAGACATCGAAATACATCTCTTAAAAAAATTAAAAATTTAGTAGGTTTCTAACCCTAGAAAGAGCTTAACAATCACTGAGAAATAGGGTTTGAGGCCGAAAATTTTAAATAAGCACAATTCCCACAATATTTATTAGATCGCTATTATAAGGACTTGTTGGAAATGGTGTTGGCACTCCCCATCTATTGGCACTGGTTTGATAGATGCATGTGGGTTGTGGTTAGGGTATTTATATGCCTCTCCCCTTCAAACAAGCATTTCCCTCATTGTTGATTAGTCATGGATGTTTTTGCACGAATAAGTCATCTTCCCAAGTCACATATTATGTTGGTAGGTTCTTCCACTTGATGAGATACTCAATAATTCCTATGTTCCTTTGTTGCTTAATCTATGTTTCAGTGACTATTTCAAGTTCTAATATGATTTTTCCCTCTTAATCAAGCTTGGGAAAATAGTATAAGTTTGGATATTTTCATTGATTACCTTCTTTAAACAAATAAACAAGGAAGACCATGTGTACATGTGAATAAGGTGTCAATTCCCATTTACAATCCATATTGCTAGTTCTTTGCAACACCTTATAGGTTATAGTACATGGTTGTTAATTTATTATCCTTATTTTATTTCTCGAGGGAGACATGTTTGTATGGTAGTGGCCTCAGAAATACCCAACCCCACACTTCAAAATTCCTTTAACAATGATGTTGATTTTATTTTCATTTCATCTTGTTTTGTGTTGTAGCCAAGTTTTCCTTCAATAGTTGTAGAACCTGTCATTGGTGCTAGATGCGATCCTACAATTTACTTGAACCTTGGGTTTATCTCTCAAGGGTGATGTGTTTGATGAAGGATGATACACATAGAGTGCCATAAATGGGGACAATTTGGATGAAGTATGGAAGGATAGTGTTGTACCATAATTCTACCAGGTAACCACTTGGCCCACTGTGATTGGTTATTAATGCTACAAAATGGAGATATTTTTTTAGAAATTTATTCACAATCTTAGTTTTCCCATTAGACAGGGGATGGTAAGAGGAGTTCTAAGCCAATTGAGTACCCAACCAAGAAAACAAGTCAATTCAAAAATTAGTAGTAAAAATAGGATCTCTATCAAGTGATGATAATATTGGGGTTCCATGTAACTTTTGAACTATTTCCATGAATGTGTAGCTATTGGTCTTAGAAGGACGGGGAAATTATAAATACTGGGCATACTTTGTGACTTGATCCACCACCACTATAATGAAATTTGTCCCTTCAAAATTTGGTAGGCCTGTGATAAAATCCATTGAGAACTCTTCCAACATTGAACTGGTATGGCTAATAATTCGATAAGACTAGGGTATTTATCATCTCTTGTTTGTTCCATGGTAAAAACAAACACCCCACCATAAAATTTTGAACATAAATTCCAACCCTTCTTAGAAAAATTCCATCTTGACTTTGTGATAAGTTTTCAAAAATCCTAAGTGTCCACCTATACAAGAAAATCACAATTCAAAAGGGACCTTCTATTTGAGTTGGTATTTATGACATAAATATAGGTGATCCTTATACCAAAGTGAATCATTATTCCACACAAATTTTATCTGATGCACTAGGGTCATGTTATAGTTGTTGAATGAATTGCCATATAGTCTAGTCCTACTGCCATTCTATCCTTGCCTCTTTAACCCAATACTCTTGTAGAATGGAATAGAACAAAGTAAGTCTTCAATGTCCTCTTCTTTCCTCGAAAGTGTATTCACCACCACAATGTATTTCCCTTTTTTGTATATAATTTCAAAGTCATAGTCTAGCATAATTGTGATTTACTTTAGTTTATCTTCCGAACAGAGTCATTTTTCTAAGAAGTACTTCAAACTATCATGATATGTTTTTACCTTGAAGTTGTCTTCCTATTAGGTAAGGATTCCATTTCTTAAATATACATACTATCACAAAAATTTCCTTCTCACAAATAGCTTTTATTAATTTCTTTTCTTAGTTGGAAACTTTCAAAGGCAAGGTGTATTCCTTCTTGCATTAAAACTGAACCAATGGCATGCCTTATGGCATCGCATTCCACGTTAAATTTTTTACGAAGTTAGCCATCACCAAGTTGCTACACATGGCCATATTAAGTTTCTCAAAGGATTGTGTTTCTCCTCGTGTTCCAAGAAAATCATCCTATTTTAGTAATTTCGTTATAGGAAATTCTATTCGACCATTGTTCTTGAAAAACTTGTAGTAATAACATGCCAATCCTAAGAATCTCCTGATATTATTCATGATATTAGGAGTTGGCCATTCGATCATATATTTCATTTTGTTAGTAGCCATCTTGATGTTGTCTTGAGATACAATATGTTCCAAATATTCCACTTGATCATGAACCCCAAGGGTACACTTGGAATATCTCAATATAGTCGTTGCTCTAATAGTATTAAGACCACATCAACATGTTGCACATGATTTTCCCAAGATTTGATGTGAATTAGTATATCATAAAAAATACCCATATAAATTATTTGAGGAAGGTCTTGAAAATAAAATTCATCATGCTTTGAATTGTGGAAGGTGCATTTGTAAGTCTAGAAGGAATCACCAAAAACTTATAATGATCTTATTATGCTGTAAAGGTTGTTTAGGGATGTCTTCTTCCCTACTTATAATCTGATGATATCCTAAATGAAGATCCAACTTAGTAAATAAAATTTCCCTCTACGTTTCATCTAATAATTCATGAATGATAGTAATACAAAACTTATCTTTAACCATGATTTGGTTGAGTTCTCTATAATCTAGACACATACATCATGGAGAGTCCTTTTTGGACACCATCACCATAAGTGAAGAGAAATCACTTTGGCCAAATCAGATGATGCTAGTGCTTAACATTTCTTTAACCATATGGCCTATCTTACTATTTTAGGCATAGGGATATCTCTAAGGTTGGATGTTAGGAGGAACTTTCCTCGATATGAGTTTAATAGTGTGATTATGCTCTTGAACAAAAAGGAAGATCTTTGGGCATCTCTCCAATTAGCTTGGAATGGTTGTCGATAACTCTGTGGATATCCAAGGGCACAGAGGGATTAGATGTTTGAAGATATACTGAGCACAATTTGAAATTATTCCTAGGTGTCCCCTTTTTATAGTTTTTCATGTTGTTAGAGCTTACAATTTTATATTGTTTACCTTGAATACCTATTAATTTCCATTTCCTTTCCTTTCAAGAAAAATCTTATGAAAAGTTCTTCAAAATTTGTTATCATTGTTCCCAAATATTATAACCATTGGACTTACAAGAGCACATCAACAATGCCAATTTGGATTGAAATAATTGGGTTATATAAGAAATAATTGTCCATAGTGAGCTTAATACTATGACACCTCCTTGAACAATTTATGGTACCTCCATCTACAATCATTACTTGGAACTCTATTATGGATATATAAAGAAAATGATAAATTTTTGGTGAATGAAATTATGAGTACTACCACAATCAATGAGATTTGGTAGCATTTTTTTCCTAGATATATCTTCAATCTTGAGAGTTTGGGGAGTGTTAATGCCGACCAAACCATGACAAGATATGGTTAGAATATACTTGTTTGATTCTGGATCTTATGAACGTTCCATATTTCTTCTTTCTCTTCACAATCTATGTAGAACAGTTTATTCTTTTCATGCTTATACCCCTTATTATACTTGCTGTCACAGTTGAAACATAGTTGCTTTTCTCTTCTTTTATCTAACTATTGAGGTGTCAACCTTGTAGGTTGAGTGAGGTTAGGAGTGGGAACATTGCGCTTCTTATAGGTGTTAGTGGCAATCCTTCTGGTAACCACATTTTTACATTTAACTCTCTTTGGCACACTGGACTATTTATCCAAATATTTGTCCTCAAAGAGATGCACCTCATGTTAAATGCTCTCAATTCAACATACCTATAAACATTTCTAATAATTCATCCTTTGGGAGGTCCTTCACTTTAAGACTCAACTTTTGAAACTGTTGAATGTGCTTTATAATTGGACATCTTTACCTAAGATTCATCCATTGAATCAAGAATGCATTGGTCACACTATCTCGACAATGTGCTATCGATTCTTCCCTAATAACAAACCAAGAGAAAATAGAGTCATTTTTGTATTCATAAAGCTAATGGGACCACAAATTGATCAGGTGTAAAAAAATATATGTAATAGTTACATTTTGTAGAATTCACACTTGGTTAGCCCCAAGGGTTAGCTCTAGTGGTCATGATCCAGACGTGACATATATCCCCCAAATTTGGGGAGGTGACATGTTTAACTCTGTTGATCCCCTCGAGGTTAGGATCTCTATTCAAGTATGACAATTTACTGTGTTTATCATCCATGGATCAGGAGGAAGTACTTAAAAGAGTTTTCCATAGCTCATTCCATCTATTTTTTTTACAATTAAAATAATAAATAAATAAATTGGCATTTGGTTTAGATCAAAGAATTGTTCTATTTGGAATATCCATGCCATGGTATCCTTACTATCAAACTTCTTCATATTGATCTGGGAATGAAGTAGTTCCTTGGTTCCTAGTTGAAACCACAACGGTGTGAATGAGTGGTGGATGATCAGTGTCTAGGACTCACTCCTCTTGTTATCTTGACACATTAAAATGTTCTACATATGTGACCGATACTCAATCCTCTTGTTCTCCTTATCCTCTTCTTGAGGAGGATAATTTAGGATATGGGACCTTGTCTTCTTCTTCGTAAGGTTCTCCTTCAGTTCTTTAAGATTATATTTTCTTTCCATCTCTTTGAAATCAAGTCTTTTCTTTCCATGTTTAATTTGATATCTATTTTAAAATTGGATTCCTATTTTACTTTCCATATTTAGGATGTTAATCTTCTTTGCTATTGTAGTTTCCATGCTTGTTATTTTCTCTTCTAAGTTCCATACATTAATTCCACATCTTCATTCTCTTCTTAAGTCAAGGATCAACCTCCAAAATCCTAATTTGCAAGAGTCACATTTGGATTACTACCTCTAGACATGAAGAGCTAGGGTTTTGCATGATGTTGTTGGCAAGGGAGTGTCAGGTTTCTATAACTTTCTGATATATCATTGGGTTTCCAATAGTAGTACTTACCTGAAATTTCATGACATTGACTGAGGATGGATTGTTTGCTTAGTTGTACTACTTGAATCCCAGGTACATGACAATGATCTCCTTTAATGCTAAGTTATATGTATATAGACACAAAGAACTAAAAGAAAATCTAAATATGGTCTTGGGTATGCCTATGGAGCTTCTATTGTCCCCTAGGGTAAGATGAAGATCAAAGTCATAAACATATTCTCTCTAATATAGTACTACTTCCTAGGCACAAACAAAGTTGTACAAGGATGTCCTATGTTGACCAAACTTGTATTCTCTGCATGTATGATTCGTAACCACAATTTTACCCATTGAATGATAGATCTCTATGTTTATAGATGTGGGTACTTGTATCTAGCCTAAAAAATCTACTTTTGACAAAATATAGAAAAACATTCTAAAATTGGGGTCCCTTGAAAATCCTTATAAATTCCTGATTTGGGTTTGCTCTGCTAGCAAAACTTATACCTAATGGAAATATGGTTTTGTGACACTTACTAGTATAAAATTTGTATTTTAATACCTTGATATGTCTTCTTCAAACTACAACAATTCTCATTCAATTCCAAGTCTTTAAGAGAAATTTGGTTACAAACTTCTACCAAAACTTGTTTTTGGTGTCTTTTAGGTGCGCAAACTTGTACAGACTAATATTTCCCTAACATGTTTTAAATTTGGTCTTAAAAAACTCCAATCTATCTTTTCTCCGATCCAATAAATGCCACTTAGTTTGGAGTTCACAATCTTAAGATATGGTTATTTACTAAAACCACTTGTTTAAGCCTAGTTTGAGGACTAGAAAAAACCCTAACTTGTATAGTTCATAGCTTCAAAAATATGTGTAAGATGTTATTTTTTTACCGAATGTACTTCATTCTTTCCTCCATCAACCTTAAAATTGACAATCTTAAAAGAGTGAATTCACTCTTAGAATGTTTCCCTCTTGAAGGGTATTCTTATTGATTCACTATTTCTCTTGATTTGGGCATATCACTACTTGGGACATTTTTATGCTTATTTGTCTATTTGGTCCATAGCATTGGATATCATTTGTATCCTTCAAACAAGCCATTTATAATATTAATAACGATAATTCAATAACTTTTAAAACATGATTTTGACATTCATTGATTGAATTTATTTTAAAATACATTTCATTTGTAAAATGCATTACTTTGAAATTAAATGCAAATCTTTTCCTAGTTAATTATTATAGTCGGCCCCTTCAAGGCACAAGCGTGAAAGAGAAGGGAAATGTTTGCATTCCCCATATGTACACCTTCACCCTCAACTCCACAGTAAAGTTCATTGTAGAGGTCTGACGAATGTAGAAGCAATTATCTACATCTACTATATTGATAGGCTATTTAGAATTTCAAAAAATAGTTCTAAACGGGTAGGGGGGGATTCCTTTCTCCTTTTCCTTTTGGTAGGGCCGAGAGTGCTGCCATTAGGATTATTGCCAGTGCTGCCATTAAGATCTTCTCTAATTGATTCCACGTTTGGTGGGGAAAAGTGAAGTTGTGCATTCCCTCGTATCCACACCTTTACCCGTAGGTCCACCTTCATACATTAATTTGTTTTTGGTGATTATTATCTTATAAATAGTTATCCATCTCATTTGATAATTTATACATCCTATATTATATGGTTATATTGTAATATGTACACTAACATGGATGAATCGTGACTACATGGTCTATTAATGTTATAAATTTTATATAGATTAACTATACCTTGACATATTATCACTAATCAATGTTAGATTTCATATGAAGAGGATAATTATTGTGAAATATTAATAATGTTTCATATATATAATATGATTATTTATTAAAATTCATTTTCCTTAATTCATAAATTATTTTGAAAAATATAATATTTATATATTTGATTTATTTATAGTTATAATTTAAAAGGTTAGTTCAGAGTTAAACCATCTATTCAAAATATATTTTAAATAAAAATAAGATTATCATATCCAATCAAATTATTTAGAATTACAATCTCCCAAAATTCATCAAAACATTTTATTTAAAGATGAGTAAAATTCTTTATGTTTTTTATAAAAATGTTATACAATTGTTTAAGGTGGTCATATCTTGTGAGATTATAGTACTAATACTTTGCCATGCACTATTTGCAGCATGAAGAAGATCGTAGCGAGGTATATGAATTTTTCAAATGAAAGTGAAAGTGGAGCTCCTTTAGAATTGGAAGATCGGGTAAGTCTATCTTATCCATAAGATGTTTGAACTTTAAACGTATCAAAGAAAAATATAAGTTTAAAATTATTAAAATTTAATATATAGAAAATTTATTAGTTAAAAAATTAAAACAATAATCTAATTATCAATTGTGTTAAATATAACTTTTTTATTTTATAATGTTAGAAGAAACAAGTGCATATCGTATAAACTTATATTAATGTATCATGTAATATATTTTTATGTAAAATTTTTCTATATATTGTAAATTTTTTTTTTTTTTTTTTTAACGATTTTGTTTTTAAAACTTTATTAGTAGGTAATATTTATATTAAGTTTTGATGCATTTATTAGGTAATATTTATATTAAGTTTTGATGCATTTTTTTTTATTTATTAGGTGATTTTTTTACTCCTTTCCTTAAAGACCTAAAATCAAAGTTATGGGATTTCATGTGTCTAAAAATTCTTCAATAGAAATGATCATTTTTTCCAAAGATAATAAGATTAAGGTGATCTCTACATATATATACTATATACTTGGGAGTATATACAAGCATTAAATGATGAAATTTAAACCTTGTTCTTCACTTTGAGGGATGATCACAAATTTTACAATTACAGAAGAAGGATGTTAATTAACTTCATAATGCAATGGTTCACTTAAATTTTCTAAGTCTTAATAGTGTTGCGGCTGTAGTTGTTAAAGTGTCCATCATCAAAACAATGTGGGTCATTTATCTCTTTAGTTTCTCCATTTTTTAATAAATTGAAGTGTTTATTCTTCAAACACTTTAGCTAATTGATTATGGATAAATGATCTTCCGTCTTACTATTTGTATGAAATTGAATATTAACCAAAAGACATCTAAGAAATCTTTTAATCAAGTGCGGAACAATGGCTTGACGCTAATTTGATCTTAGTAGGAGCGTACTTATAAAATCTACAACCACAACATAAATCATGGAGAGTTCAATTCACCATATGCATTCTTATGATTATGTCATAACTCATAAATTTAACAAATAAAACAAATATCACATTGACAATGGTGTAATTGTTGTTCATATGTCTTTTTGAACATTTGTGTCACTATTCAAAAGCAATCGATTAATGTGACACTAGCATTTAATACACGAGGCATTGCAAGCATGTAAAGAATCAATCTAACTTGAACAATTATGTATGGATTTACAATTAAATATAAGAAGGCATTAGGTGCGATCATATCAATGTTAGTGCACTAAATTCCATCAAAATTTCATATTTAAGTGCACTTGTAGGGCTAGGGTAGCAGTGGGATGGGAGATTCTTGGAAAGCGCTTCTATTGCACTCTTCACATTTTAAGAACGTTTTTGCCCCAAGAGTTACCTCAATTGTTGAGCCATCTTCCCAAGACACGTTGCCGATGGGGGAGCTTTAGGTCACAGGTTTAAATCCACAACAGTCCATCAGGTTTATCAACCCCTATTTTTGTTAGTAGTTGAACCACCCTCCATCCCCTTATTCCAAGCAAGAGGGAGATCTCATCATAGGGGGTTTCGTACTTAGTGAATCTATGACATAACACATGTGTTCATGGGATTTTAAAGAATACCCCTAATTTCACTAGATATTAAAGAATACGTCCCAAATTCATTTTGTGTAGCCCCCCTCCCAATACACCTTTTCAATTAAAAATAACTTTTTTTACTAGATATCTTACGTATCCATTTTTTCATTCTTAATACTTTATTTTATTTCTACCCCTGGTATGGTGACACACCACAACTCTTATAAGGCAAGGGAGAGGATTATGAAAACTATTGGACTACCTTTTTTCTTCCTTATTTTAATTTAACCAACAAACTAATTGGAGTCAATTAGTGGAGATTATTACAACATTAATTGCTTTGCATAATCGAATGAGTTCAAATAGGTCCTAGCTACCGATAAAATGATGCCTCTTCTCTTTCCTAAAGGAGCAAACAATCAAAGAGACTAGTAACAAAGATGCTAGTTTTTGAGTCATCATTATATCATTGTCCACAATATCACAATATCACACTTAGTGAATGATAATTTTTTTCAAAAGATACAAGTACAGATTCCTATGACCATTTATTGTAGTGAGAGAATTTTTATTGGGTATGTACCCACTTAAAAATAAATTAATATAAAAAATAGAATGTACATTCAAAATTAAATTTTTTTTTAACAGAAACAGGGGATTGTATATAAATATTAAAAAGGCTGTGCACAGCCATGCAATACAAAAATTTGCCATGATTCTGCTTCAAAAAGGGGTAAGCTGCAGAATTGGCAATGAGTTTGGCTTTCAATGTTTCTCTTCCTAATTTTCCTGAAATTTCCAGTCATTCTACTAGTGTAGACCTTTACAAACTGATTACAGAGCAAAATACAGAAGAACATTCAAAAAAAGTTTATGTGAAACCTGTGGGTCGACCTCCTAAAAACAGAAATGACATTATCCTTTAGTCTGCTGCAGGGAGGACGCAGCTTCCTTCATTCCTTGGTTGACAGACGGGGTTTCATGTACCTGACTGCAGTGGGTTTTGTTTATGAAGATTGAGAATTCCTCTCTGATACTATCCATTTTCCCCAGGATTTCAACTGTATTCCTTTCAATGTCATCAAGCCGAGATTCCACACAGGAGAGCCGGGAGTGGACGTATTTGAATTCCAGAATTTGCTCCTTGTTCTGGTCAGTGATTGAACACACCGCCGAGTAAGTCCTTGACAGATAAACCTTGACCTCCGATGTTATCTGGCTGAGGGTAGCGATGGCCTGCCGGACGCCTTCCATGGCTCTGGGCTCGCGAAATTCTACGTGCTGCTGTATCTCCAAGTCTGCCACAGAAAGACGCTGAAACTCAGGGCCGAGCGGAGTGCTGCTGTAATGTTCCATAGGTTCGAGCTTGTTCTTGTAAACCGCCTCACAGCTATAAATGCTGGAGCGTGAGAGCGTAGATGTCAGATGGAGAGGCACATGGCCTTGACGTGCCAGCTTATTGCATCGGGGAGTCCACCTTGACGTGTTCGCCTCCATGGGATACGCCTTGTTAACCTTTGGGAGTGTGTTATATCCCAAGTTTATAATGTGTCCATAGTTGATAATGCTAGGGGATGAATGCATATCCAAGTTCCTTGTTTTGCACTATTTGGCCTTGCCTCAAGGAGGCTCCCTCATTAGCGAGTTCATCTGCTACCGAGTTGAGACTTCTAAGAATGTGGAGATAATTTGTATCAGTGGGAAGAGAGAGGGATTTGATTCTTTTTCGAAGATTTTTGTTCTTTGCTTCTCTTGGAGAGGTGTTGTTCATATGCTGGATAACATGCCTGGAATCGCCAAATACCTGTAACTTACTCACATTTAAAGAAGAGACTAGCTCGAGTGAGTGGTACATCGCCATCCATTCTGCTTCATTATTTGTTCTTGTTCCAAGTCCCCAAGCAAACTCGACTACCTTTCTTCCTCCAGGATCGTAAATAATCCCCCTCGCTCCTGCCTCCCCTGGATTCCCTTTCGAAGCTCCATCAAAAAAGATTGTATATCTTTTTTGATTTCTCCACCAGTCGTTAAAGGATTGCTTGTCTTTCCTTATCTCCCAATTTTGTAGACTTGTTGTTTTTTTGGACTGAAGCGGGCTCCCCTTGATAAAGTTTTTGCACCATTGATATTCCTGCCAGTTTAAGGAGTCTTGCTGCTGGATTGTTGTTTCCTTTGCCGTCAGGGTTTCAGCAGTTAGGGAAATGATTTTGTTTGCAGTTCTTATTTCAGTCTTGCTTTTTCCTTCGAAGATACGTTGATTCCTTTCCAGCCAAAGCTTCCAGCATATATTCATCGGAAGAAGTTTTAGAATTCTGTAAATTGAAGGTTTGGTCTTCCGTATTCCTCTAATACCATTAGCCCAATTTTCAATCACCTTTGAAATTTGATTGGGGATGAGAATGCTGTTGTAAAGCGGACCGAGAACCAGATTCCAGACTTTCTTAGAATAACTGCATTCTATAAATAAATGCTGAGAGCTCTCTTCCGAATTTTTACATAAGTGGCATATGGAGGGTCCTTCAATTCCACGAAGCTTAAGATTGTCTGCAGTCAGCTGTTTGTTATGAGCCAGAACCCAATAGAAATGATTAATTTTTGGTATGCTGTCTGAATTCCAGACCTGCTTCCAGATTTTTTGGACTGGTAGATTGTTAGCGGTGAGAAGATCATACCCAGCTTTGACAGTATACCTTCCTTCTTTTCCCCAACCTCTAGAGTCTTTGGATCTTATGTTTGTGGGAGCCTTCCCATGTAATAACAGCTGAAATTTTTTGTAGCTCTCCTTAAGGTTATTTGGAGGTTCGAAGTTTTTCCAGCCTTTCCACATCCCATTGGAGTTCCATGTAGCCATATCAGCCAGTTTCTGGATTCCTCTTTCCTGAAGCCAATTCTTGACATTCCGAATTTCCCCATTTTCACCTAAGGGGCTAGCTCCATTAATGCTGTCCTTCCAAATGTTAATTTTGTTTCCATTACCAGGAATCCAATAGATATGATCTTTGACTAGCCCAGCTGATGAGTGGATTAACCTCCAAATTGCTGTTCCTTTTTTATTTTTTAGGTTGCTTAGACATCTTTGCCGAGATCCCCTGATATATTTTGTTCTTATGGCATCCTTCCACCATTCTCTTTTCCCTGTTATCATTCTCCAAACGAGCTTGGCTCCCAAAGCCTTGCTCATTATTGCAGGGTCTCGAATTCCCAGCCCGCCTCTATGCTTCTTTTCTTTGACTGTTTTCCAGTTAACTAAATGGAACTTCTTCCCTTGAGTTTTTCCTCCCTGCCAGAGAAACTTTCTGATTTCCAGACCAATAGAATTAGTGACTGAGATTGGGGCCATTAGAATAGCTCCAGTGAATATAGGAATTGAAGACAGTACCGCTTTGATTAGGATCACTTTGCTTGACAGATTTAGCCATCGAGTCCCCCAGGAGCTTATTTTTCTTTTGAATTTTTCAAGTATTGGAGTCCAAGCAGAAGAGGCAGGTTTTTTTTGAAAGATGGGAATACCCAGATACTTGAACGAGGTCCAATCAAAGAAAGGTTTTCAATCCAAAGTATTGGCTAGATTTCTGAGTTGGAGGTTGTTGCAATTCCAGCCATAAACATTGCATTTTTGATTATTGGTTTTGCCTCCTGACGCTTTCAGGAAAAGGGACAGAGAGGAGTTGAATCTGGAGGCGATGATAGGAGAGGCGCTACCAAGCAAAATAGTGTCATCTGCAAACTGTGCGTGGTTTATAGGAGGGACATCATTAGCAATTTCGATTCCAGGCAGTGATCCAACGGCTTGGAGTTTATTGAGAGTTCTGCTGAGTGAGTCTGCCATGATCACAAAAAGACAGGGGGATAAGGGGCATCCTTGTCTCAATCCGCGGGACATTTGCAAAAAGGGGGATGGCCTTCCGTTTATCAAAGGGGCGACCCATGGGGAGCCAATACAAGCTTTGATCCAGCTTATGAAATCTTGAGCAAACCCAAATTTTTTCATTACTAAGAATAAAAACTCATGTCTAACTCTATCAAAAGCGTTTGCCATATCCAGTTTAATGACCATACCTGTGTCCTTCCTTTGTATGCTAGAGTGTATAGCTTCTTGCACAAGTAGGATGTTGTCATAGATTTGACGTCCCGCAATGAAACCTCCTTGATTTGGGGAAATGATCCGAGTAAGATGACCCTTGATCCTGTTTGCAATGACTTTGGTGAGAATTTTATATGAGGAATTGCATAGAGAGATTGGCCTATATCTTCCCATAGAGAGCGGATTTTTTTCTTTAGGAATTAATGCAATGAAGGAGGAATTTGTGGCTCCCCCTATCTTCTCTCTTTTCCTGGTCCAGTTTAGCATTCTGATGTGATCTTTTTTTAACCAGTGCCAGCATTTCCTATAGAAATTGATTGTGAACCCGTCCGGTCCGGGAGCTTTGTCCGGATGTAACGACCAAATAGCCTTTTTTACTTCCCCTTCAGATATTTGCTCCATTAGTTTGTTATTATCTGCTTCAGATATAAGATTAGGAATTTCTTTACTCATTTGTTCCATTTCTTCCTTCAGAGCCAGATCGCTGTTACTGTACAGGTTTTCAAAATGAGCTTTTGCCTCTATTAAGATATGAGCCTGTCCCTCGATTTTGACTCCGTCCTCCTTTGTGATGCTCTCTATGGTATTCTTCCTGTATCTCTCCTTGCATTGGGCATGGAAAAACTTGGTGTTTCTGTCACCAGCTTTCAGCCAAAGGCTGCGGGATTTTAACCTCCATTCTTCCTCTTCCTTTCTCTCGGCTTTTTGTATTTTTTCTTCTAGATCTTTTTCCTCCTTTAACATGTCCTCAGTCACAGGGATTTGCTCCATTTTGCTCTGATGTCTTTCAAGCTCCTTTTGCAATTTCTCCTGCTCCTCCCCTGGTTTTATGTAGTTCAATTTCGCCCAGTTTTTTAGGATTCTTTTCACCAGTTTTAATTTTGATTCCCAAATAAACCCCGGGGACCCGGGGATGAATTGTCTCCACACTGCTTTAACCTCATTTAAGCATCGCTCATCCTCAAGCCAGACGGGATTATATCTGAAGGGAAGGGGACCTAAATTTCCAGGGAAGGAAAAGTAAAGAGAAATGGGTTTGTGATCGGAGGCTGCTGATGCAAGGATGTTCGAATTTGGTATCTTGGACTCATTGAGAAAAATAGAACTTATTAGAAACCTGTCCAGCCTGGCCGCTATATGATTTGGTCCTACTCTCTTATTGTTCCAAGTGAAGGTTCCCTGCTTGGGCTTGATATCAACTAGGCTCCATGTAGACATCAGATCCTCCATTCTTTCTCCATAAGGATCTCTAACTTTGGACCCTCCTTTTCTTTCCCCTGCTGATATGGTAGTGTTGAAATCCCCCGCTAGAATGCAGGGAAGTCCATCGAGACTGTGTTTTAGTTCTATTAGCTGTTCCCAAAAGGTTTCCTTCTGTCCGTAGACAGTAGGTCCATATATATTTCCTACCCAAAAAATTCTATTGCTTGCTTTTTCTTCTAATTTAACAAAGTTCCAATGGCGATTTGAGAAAGAGGCTTTACATTGATACATACCCTTTTCCCACCACGTGATGATTCCTCTGGAAGCTCCTAAGGAGTTCACAGCATTCCCTTCTCCGTTGGGCCATAGTTGTTTCATGAGATTGTAACTTTCTTCCTCTTGCATTTTAGTCTCCTGGATCAGAAGTATTGTAAATTTTTCCTTTTTTTTTAATCTTTTTATTGCTTCTGCTTTTTGCTTACCTCCTAACCCTCTGCTGTTCCAGGAGACTAGTTTCATTATTTCTTTGTTGAAAGGGGTACTGCTTTGTCCTTTCTTTCCTCATGCGCTCCTTACTGCTGTTTGCTGGTGCTAATAATCCTTACATGCTGATCTAGGCTGGTTTGCTTACCCGCCGCCTTTTCGCGAGCTGCTTCTTGTTCTCTTACTACTTTATTGAACCTTCTTCCTCTTTTAACAATAAGCTCCTGCTCCTCCTCTTTACTGTCTGAAGTTTCTTCCTGAAAAAGTTTCGCTTTTGCTCGTGTTATTGATCCTCCTGAGTTTAATGAAGACTCTATTTCTGCTGCTGAGAATTGCCGCGCTGGATTACAGGTACCCTCCTTCTTTGAGTTTGTCTGTTCCTCATTTTCTTTTTCCTCATCTATTTGTTTCTCTTTTTCCTGTTCCTCATTTTCCTCCTCTACCGTCAAAACTTGAAATTTATTGGCGTTTTCTGGGGTTCTCATTGGGGTTTTAGTGGCTGCCTGAGTATTACTTTTGCTTCCCTTTTTTTTTGTAACCTCGTTCCATTCACCCTCATGAGGTTCTTCGTCTTCTGAAGCTTTCCTTTTTGGGCATAACCTGGCGAAATGTCCATACTCGTGACATGCTTTACACTTGAATGGTATTTGCTCGTAGTCTACTGTCTGTCTATGGCTCCATCCATCCATTGCTAAGTTTATTGCTTCTGGTAACCCCTTTTCCAAATCAACTTCTACACATATTCTTGCGCATGAGAACATTGGGGGTTTTGGTTCAGACTTGTCAATGTATTTCCCCAATGTGTTTCCAATAGCTCGGAGATCTTCGTCATTCCAGCAATGGAGAGGAAGATGAGGGAGTTTTACCCAGACTGGAACAGCTGCTGGTATATCTTTCTCTGGATCAAATGAGAGATCCCATTTATTGAGATACATTCCTCTTGGCCCCATGAAGTAAGGCCCATTCCTGAAGATTAGATCTCGATCTTCCTTCTTTTCAAAGTAGAAAACAAAAAACCCCTTACCACAAAAAATTTGTTGCACTTCTCCTTGAATTAGTGGTCTCCAATTTTTGTTGAGCCATATTTCAATGGATCAAGGCGACGACCATAATCCCGTGAAATGACCTACTAAGCCTTTGTAAGCTAGGGCCACTGCTTTGCGTTTTGAAGCATTTGAGGTTAACTTCACTTCTGGGACTTCCGCTTTTTTAACAAATTTAGACTCTTTCGCAGAGACCGTCTTCGGGTTTGTTGGTTGTGACTCCACCAGCGTTCTGAAACGTTCCAAGATGAGAGGCCGAGCGTCCTCCAGGGCTTCCCGACCCGGGTCCGGGGGAGGATCCATACGGGAGGCTTCGCGCAGGCTGGCGGCGGGCTTGCAGAAACCCTAGCAGCGATTATCTTCAATAGAGACTTCCTTTGTTTTCTGAAAATTCAATATACATTCAAAATTAAAATTAACAAAAGATATGTATTAAATTGGAAAAATTTAAATACAATTATGAAATAGATCCATATTAAATTTTACAACCCAATATTAAAGATATGTAACATATATAATATTTTACAAAATTAAAAATAAAGTAGTAATAAGAATGCTAGAAAATAATAATGTTTGAATGTCAATTGTACCTTTCTTTAAATTGTTTTCTCTTTCTTGTTTCTAATCAATAAATGTACATAACTAGAATTATAGATGCATCTATAGCCACATGTTAGTAGTGTTTAAAAATATGACTTCAATAAAAATAAACAACTAAAAAACTAGAAAAAGAAATCACCATCTCTACACCTAATTCTAACTCTTTGCACAACATACCTAATTCTGAAGTCCTTGAATATCTATATATTTTTAATATATTAAATATAAGCCTTACCTAATATATTACACAATATTTTCTTTTCATTTTTTAGAATTTCAAACCTTTCTATATGAACTTATGTGTGAGAATATTGCCTTTAGTAGTGAATCCCAAGTTTATAGACACTTTTGTTATACTAAGAGAGTGGAGAATGAAAAACGTTTTCTCTTAAAATGTCTTGTTAACTTATCAAAACCAAAAAAAAATTAAGAAAGTTTTTCCCCAATATTTATGGCCTTTAGCTCTCATATAAGAACCATCTCTAGGTCTCTGACTACTCCCGGTTCCCTAATGTTTTCTCATGTAGGCTTCTATGAAGAGCAAAAGAGAAGGCTTCTCCTCTTTCATGAGCATGCCATTTAAGAAAAAAATGAAAATGGTTAAATTCCTTGCAGTTTAACTTCTAAACTGCATGTTAACTTCTAAAAACATATTACAGGTTTGGTGGCTACCACTCCATGTTACAGGTTTTTAAAGTCTTTTAAGAAGAAATACACATTCTAAATGGTTAGGTTAACTTTAATTTTTTTTTTTTTTCAAAAAAATGGTTGAGATTTTTTTTTTTATATTAAAAAAAGGATGAAAAACCAGAGTACATAGTGTAAGAGCAGGAAGCTCTCCATAATCTATGGGCGGCCACTTCTCTACCAACATATTTGTCCAAAAACTTACATATAGCCAACTGACAGACGTACAGACTTGCAGGCCTATAGCCTCGATTT
Organism: Larix kaempferi; assembly: GCA_027924585.1. Taxonomy (NCBI): domain Eukaryota; kingdom Viridiplantae; phylum Streptophyta; class Pinopsida; order Pinales; family Pinaceae; genus Larix; species Larix kaempferi. The sequence goes on from BSBM01000370.1 coordinate 14,052,201, forward strand.
CTCACAAATTAGCAGACTTGCATACTAACGAACTTACAGACATATAGCAGAAGTACTAATACCTATGATACTACACACTGGTACTGAAATAAGGAAATTAACAGACATAAGTATTTGTAAGCCCTGCATACAAAAAACAAAAAACTACCGGAAGTTTAAGTTCACATCATAACTTGTCATTCTTGCCATACTTGTTCAACAGAATTTTCTTCAATTCCGCACTCTCTTCACAAATGCCTTTGACATTTTCTTCTACCTTGTTTGTAATGCCTCAAATATCCCTGAGCTGTGCCATATCCCAAATGTCACCTTTCTCCATGGCCACCTCCAGGGCCTCTAATGTCTCCTTCAACATACGGACCTCCAACTTTGCTGCCAGTTCTGAATTGGACATGCGAAGCACCGTTTTCATCAATTTCGCTGCATCAATTCTTAGGACATGTACCTGCACTTATAAGATTTCCAATCGATCTTCCATGATGCTTATGGAGGCTGCCTAACCCTGCGTTTCAAATGCCCCATAACCTTGAGACCGTTCCATGCTCAAACCAGAATTCATACCTTCAAATTATACAAACGAGGAAACTTTTCTCTTCCTGTAATCTTTTGCACCACCTTCCTTCACAGTTCCCTGAGCTTGCTTCCTGTACTGAAGGCCTTCCAGATACCCTGGCCAAGAGGGGGATTGCTTTCGAAATTCAAGAGAATTACTACCGGGAATAGATGGTACTCATGCAGAGAGGAAAACCCGAGTTTGCCATACTTGTGTAGCTGCTATGAGGGCTTGAGCTGCAGACAAACTGATGACTGCCTGTCACCCAGCTTATAACTGAGACTTCGACGGCCTTACGAAGAGGCATATTGATTCTCCCCATGTGGATACCACGTGATGACTTCATTCTAGCGTTCTTTCCTCGAAAAACCTAGTTGGGTTTAGAACCATAGCCTAAAAATTGCTGAAGAACAGAATCAGCAAGGGGGTGAAACCTTGGCAAGTTCCCAATGATTAGAATCATAGAGAGTGTGGAGGTTTTAATGTGTTAAGGAATCCCAATATTGTTTCTGAAAGAGCGATTTCTTACAAGGACACCCTTGTCTAAAGTAGCACCCTCATTTGCCTTCTTGTCTACGACTTGATTATTCGATCTCAAAACATGATAGAAACTGATAGATTCAAATTCGCTGACGAGATACTTGAGAAGGCTATGGATTTTGGAGGTGGGGCTTTTTTCGTTCATACTCAGATTCCTTGCCTCCCTGATTACTAACATTGAGTCGCCGCAAACCGCAAGATCGGTGATGCCATCTTCCCTTGCAATCTCCAGACCTTTAGTTAGGGCTAGCCATTCCTCCCTGTTGTTCGTGTTTCTTCCAATACCCCAAGCATAGTCATTCCTCTTATTTACAACGGAGTCATAGAGTACTCCTCCCGCACCTACCAACCCAGGGTTGCCTTTCGGGGCTCCATCAAAGAAGAGGGAATTGCATCCAATGTTTACCTTCCAGGCTTGAAGCTTCTCAGTACTCAGCCTAAGATGCCAATTCTGAATGCTAGATCACTGTCTCGTAACCGAGAGACAGAGGGAGGGGTTCGGAGATAAAAAGTCCCGAGCCCAAATTTTTTCTTCCACTGTGAGGGGTTCCTTACTGATGTTTTTCATCCTTTGAGTTAGAAAGGCTTCGATTAAGAGAGATTTAGCTGAGGCAAGAACTCATGCAGGGGTAGAGGTAAATCCATCAAACACTTCCTTGTTTCTAGTTGTCCAAAGTCTCCAGCATATAAATTTTGGCAGGGCTTCCCTGGCTCTTTTGAAATTAGGCTTGTTGTGAAGAGTTCCTATATAGTAATCCCTCCAATTAGCATAGAGGTCGTTCCAATTTGTTGGAAGGGTCACTTCAAAATTTAATTCGAAAAAATCCCTATGCCAAAATTCCTGAGCAAATTTGCAATCTAAAAAAAGATGTTCAACTGTTTCCTTCAAGGCTTTGCAGAGAATGCATCTTGCAGGACCCTCAATACCTCTCTTTTTAAGATTCTCTGCAGTGAGAATTTTCTTATGAGCTAGAGTCCAGGTGAACGTATTTATCTTCGGAAGACTATCCTTCTCCAAACTTTGGCCCATTTTTTGTCTTTGACCTTACTGTTGTTGTCCAAATGTTGATAACCAGCTTTAACAGTATAAATTCTTGTCTTACTCCACCCTCTTTTGTCCAACATTTTCTTGTGCACAGGGAAGCATCATGTAATAGATCTAGCATAGTATCATAATCCAGCTGGAGATGGCACGGGATATCCAGAACGCACCATCCTGCCCATCTACCTTTTTTGGACCACTTCGAGAGGTCATACAAGGTGGAGATATTGCTTTGATCCATCCATTCTTTGAGATCATTGAGATTTTGAAGAAAATTAACAGGAGATCTAGAATCTGGTCCAAGTCTGTCCCCTTAGAGCTTGATCTTATTGCCATTGTCGAGAATCCAATAAGAGAGATATTGCAGGGTTGGTGCTTCCTTTTTACACATATTCCAAATGGGTGAACCGACTTTATTCTGATCAATATTCTCCGAGCACCGCATTCTATTCCCCGTCATATTTCTTGCAAAGGATCTCTTTCCACCAGGCTTTCTTACCTGTGACAACTCTCCATAATATTTTGGCACCTAAAGCTATATTCATGAGCGAGGGATCACGAATACCTGCGCCACTTGCATCTTTCATTCTGCAAACCTTATCCCAGCTCACCAGATGGAATTTTTTAGCTCCATTGGACTGCCCACGTTGCCACAAAAATCGCTGAAGTTCTTTTGTTATCTTTTGGATGACACTTTTGGGAGCTAAGGAAATAGAGATGATGTAAATATGGTATGCGGAGAGAACCGACTTAATCAAAACTAGTTTCCCAGCTAAATTAAGCCACATGAATCCCCACGAGGTGATTTTAGCATTAATCTTATCAATCAGGTCCTGCCAGTCTATAGATTTCTTATTTCCTTTGAAGATAGGTATACCAAGGTAAATAAACGAGTTCCATAAAAGGCATCCTTCAAAACCCAAGATCCTAGAAATTCTTGCTAAATTTTCTTTAGGACAATTCCATCCATATATTTTGGATTTCGTGGAATTAATTTTTCTGTCAGAGGCTTTGAGAAAGATGGATAAGGAACTTTTGAATCTTTCCGCTATGATAGTTGAGGCACCTCCTAGCAGAATCGTTTCGTTTGTGAATTGGGCATGGTTAACAGCTCGGACTCCTCTTGTAATCTTCAACCCCTTTAGCTCCCCCACCCTTTGAAGATGACTTAACTTGCGACTCAACGACTCAGCTACTAATAGATAGAGAAAGGGGGACATAGGACACCCCTTCCTTAGCCCTCTAGTGGCTTGGAAAAAGGAAGTTTCATGCCATTAATAAGTGGAGCTATCCAAGGCTTGCTTATACAAGCCTTCACCCATCTGATAAACCTGTTGGAGAAACCAAATCTCTTCATGATCTCAAATAAGAAGAAGTGATTCACTCTATCGAAAGCATTTTCCATATCCAACTTTATTGCCATTACTTGCTGTTGTCTCTCCATACTAGAGTGAATAGCCTCTTGCACAATGATTATATTATCCAAAATTTGACGCCCAGCAATGAAACCTCCTTGTGAGTCAGAAATAAGCTTAACCATTAATTTTTTCATTTGAGTGGCTATGATCTTCTAAAGGATCTTGTAAGAGGTGTTGCAAAGGGAAATATGCCTGAATATTTCAATAGTGCTTGGGTTACTATTTTTCGGCATGAGAGCTAAAAAGGATGAATTGGTTGCTCCCCCAATTTTTTCCTTCTTTCTAGTCCAATTTAACATTCTCTTAAGATCTTCTTTGATGATGTCCCAAGCTGCGCGGTAGAAGTTAATAGTGAACCCATCCGGCCCAGGAGCTTTATCCATATTAAGTGACCAGACAACTTCTCTAAATTCATTTTCATATATAGGTTTATCTAGCTCACTATTATCAATATCAGAGATAAGGGAGGGGATACCTGTCAAAAGGTCCACTTGAGCTGCAGGATCGGCCTCGTTGCTGTCAGTGTAGAGATACTGGAAGTGCTCGAAGGAATGTAACTAAATCTCTTCCTGTACTTCAATACAATTACCATTACTATCTTTTAGCTCTTTGATGGAATTGTAGCTGAGTCTAGCCTTAGCTTGCTTGTGGAAATAATTTTTATTGTTGTCCCCCCCTTTAATCCAAAGCTGCCTAGATTTAATTCTCCAAATTTCCTCTTCATGTCTTGCTGCGCTAAGGATTTTGAGATTTAGATCCTTTTCCTGGTTGAGAGTGGTGTCGGTGATTTCACTATCCTCCATCTGCCCCTGGAGAATAGCCATTTCCGATTCCAGTGAACGTTTGATGGAGACAGGACTCAAATACTCCTTTTTGACCCAAGTTTTTAGAGCAGTGCGAACTACCCGCAATTTTCATTCCTAGATATAGCTAGGCGACCCATGAAAGGTAGAGATTCAAGTGTCCTGGATTAGGCTTAAAATATTAGCGCCATGTAGCCATAAAGGATTAAATCTGAACGGAATAGGCCCTATGTTTTCGGGAGCGGAAATCTTCAAACTAATAGGCTTGTGATCAAAGGTAGCGGACGGAAAGGCTTTCACTGGTAAAATGCAATTTTTAAGAAGGAAAGTGGAGCTGACCAAGAATCTATCTAATTTCGCTGCTATGTGGCCAATCCCTGCTCTACGGTTACTCCAAGTGTACTTACCATTTTTCATTTCAATGTCCAACAGATCTAACTCAACAATTAAATCCTCCATCCTTTCCCCAAAGGGGTCCCTAACCCTGGACCATCCTCTTTTTTCCTGCTGGTTTCGAGTGGTATTAAAATCACCTGCTATAATTACATCCTTTCCCTGAAGATCGTTTTAAGATTTTATAGATCCGCGCAGAACGTCTCCTTGTCCCTGTAATGAGTTGGTCCATAGACGTTAGAGATGTATGTGGATAAATGATTGTTTTTGTTTTGAATTTCAAGTAATAGTCATTGCTATATAAGACTTGATGATGAAATTGCTAGAGAGGAAAGTAGCAATCCCCCCCGACGCTCCTTTAGAATTAATAGCATGACCTTGGTTGCTCTTCCAAAAATGACGCGAAAGCGTTAAAAATTCCACGCCCTGCATTTTTGTCTCCTGAAGAAGTGCTAAGTCTGGTTTTTCAGTATTGATTAGATCTCTCAGCGCTTCAACTTTACTAAAACCACCCAGACCCCTACAATTCCAAGAGACAAGTTTCATCACTTCTTGCTGGAATGTGACCCTAGCCGAGGTTTGTGTTAAGATTATTCTAATTTGACTAGCAAGATCACTGAAAGAAACATAATCACAAGATAGACAAAGATATTACCCCGGGAAACCCTCATGGGGTAGAAAACCCAACAAAGCTTTCCTCAATAAGATGATCAACCAAAATACAAGATGTGCTCCAAGACTTGACCTCCTTCTTCTCTACCTCCTATGCAGATCTCTCAAACACAAGTGCGCTACTTTCTGAGTTGAGCAAGTGTGTCAAATGAGGAGCTCTCCTCCTCTACTTATACTGATTCCCGACTGACCAAAATCCCTAATGGGGCTGACCTCTCCTAGTGAAGTATGATAACCCCTAAATAATAAACTCAGGGCCAAACCCCACGTGGTGGGTCTAATAACCCTGGTTACCACAATTCATTGGAGGAATAAACATCTTCGGATACATAATAGAATCACCTTGGAGGGATGAAAACATCTCCGGAATAATAAAGTACAAATATAATATTCTTAGAAGTTACAATATTCAACACTCCCCCTTAACGAGAAGGATATTATAACAACATCTGCAGGAGCAAGGAGTCATTGACTACATCATACATGATACATATGTAAATCATCGGAAGCTTTCTTCAATACATCATCATCAGTAACTCAACCAATTACTGGAACATCTACATTATCGTCATCGTCATCGTATGATCATCAACATCGTCATCACACGATCATCAGCATCATCATCACACGATCATCAGCATCGTCATCACAGGATCATTAGCATCATCATCACATGTTCATCAACATTGTCATCACACGATCATCTTACAGGATGATCAATCCTGATCTCTTTAGGACATAGGTCCATGGATGATACAATCCAAACCATTCATTTAGGACTATGTCCAAGGATGATTTAATCCCCACCGTACATTTATGACTATGTCCAAGGATGAATTAATCCCCACCGTACATTTAGGACTATATCCAAGGATGAATTAATCCCCACTGTACATTTAGGATTATGTCCAAGGATGACTAAATCCCCACCGTACATTTAGGACTATGTCCAAGGATGACTTAATCCCCACCGTACATTTAGGACTATGTCCAAGGATGACTAAATCCCCACCGTACATTTAGGACTATGTCCAAGGATGAATTAATCCCCACATGTCTATCAAGGACTTCATTCTCGAAGGCCATACGTCTACAGATCAATTCAAGGGACCGAAGTCCGGGGATGATACAATCCCCACTTGTCCACTAAGGACTTCATTCTCAGAGACATATGTTTACAACTCACTTTAGGACTGAAGTCCAGGGATGATCCAATCCCCACATGTCCACTAAGGACTTCATTCTCGAAGACATATGTCTACGACTCACTTTAGGACTGAAGTCCAGGGATGATCCAATCCCCATATGTCCACTAAGGACTTCATTCTCGGAGACATATGTCTACGGCTCACTTTAGGACTGAATTCTAGGGATGATCCAATCCCCACATGTCCACTAAGGACTTCATTCTCGGAGACATATGTCTACGAATCAATTCAAGGGACCGAAGTCTAGGGACGATACAATCCCCATATGTATCCTCATCAATACAGATATCATTAGTACATCAATATTACAAGTACATACAGGTATCCTCATCAATACATCAATAAAAACAAGTATCCTCATCAATACATCAATATAAAAACAAGTATCCTCATCAATACATCAATATAAGAACATATATCATCATCATTAAAGCATATATTCTCATCAATACATATATCATCAAAGCATGTATCCTCATCAATACATATATCATCAAAAGAAGTATCATCATCAATACATCAATATATAAAAACAAGTAGTGTAAGTATTTTAAGTATAAGTGTCCTAAATCTAAGTAATCTAAGCATACATAAATATCTAGGTGTAGTAAATATCTAAGTAATCTAAGCATACATAAATATCTAAGTAGTGTAAGTATTTTAAGTATAAGTGTCCTAAATCTAAGTAATCTAAGCATACATAAGTGTCCTGGCTGTCGATGAGGGCAATCTCATCATCAGTGACTATATCACTCCCCCTTTCGAGGAGGGTCCTTTTGAACTACACCAAGCTTGTCTTGGAAATATTCAAATTTTACTCGAGACAGAGGTTTGGTCAATATATCAGCAATCTGTTCCTCAATGCTCACATACTGAAGCTTAATAGCTCCTCTCTGCACCATATCTCGAATGTAGAAATATCGGATCTCTATGTGTTTTGACTTATCGTGGAAAACTGGATTTTCTGTCATCTTAATACAACTTTGATTGTCACACATGATCACAGTAGGATCCATTTCTAAGTCAAACACTCCAGATAATAATTTCCGAATCCATACTACTTCACAACTAGCAGAGCAGGCAGCTATATATTCTGCTTCGACAGTACTGAGAGCCACACTAGATTGTTTCTTGCTAAACCATGAGATCATTGCAGATCCAAGACCATAACATCCACTTGATGTACTCTTTCTGTCTGAAACACTTCCTGGCCAATCAGAATCTGAGTAACCATGTAAACTGAGTTCATGATTTCCAAGATAGTATAGACCAAAATCTAATGTACCCTTTAGATATCTCATTACATGCTTTGCAGCTAGTAAGTGAACCTTTCTAGGTTCTACTAGGTACTGACTCAGGGTATTTACAGCAAAGCATATATCTAGTCTGGTATTTGTTAAATACATCAATGACCCAATGATTTGTTTATATAGAGTTACATCCACTAATTCTGATGAGTCATTAACTAATAACTTCAAGTTGGAGTCCATGGGAGTGGCCATGGCTTTACACTCCAACATATCAAATCTTTTCAGAATCCCTACAGCATACTTACCTTGATTTAAAAAGATTCCTTTTGGTTCTTGCCATACTTCTAGACCTAAGAAGTAATGCATTAATCCGAGATCTTTCATCTCGAATTCTGAAGAAAGCTTCTTCCTACATTCGACAATTTGATTCTCATTTCCTATTAGAAATAGATCATCTACATACAACAGTAATATAACAGGTTCATCATCCGTGATCTTGAGGTAAAGATTTGGATCAGCTTTACTCTTGGTAAAGCCCATGCTTGTTAAGAACCTGTCAATCCTTACGTACCAAGCTCTGGGAGCTTGCTTTAATCCATACAAAGCCTTTTTTAGCTTGCATACATGTGTTCCTCCATCTTTAACCTCAAATCCTTGAGGTTGTTCTATGTACACTTCTTCTTCAATTACACCATTCAGGAAGGCTGTCTTAACATCCATTTGGTGTAATTTCCACTTCATCATAGATGCAAGTGCCATGATAGTTCTAATTGAAGTGTACCTAGCAACTGGTGCAAATGTTTCTTCATAGTCAATTCCCTCCTTTTGAGAGAATCCTCTGGCTACAAATCTCGCCTTATATTTTTCAATGCTACCATCTGCAGCATGTTTTATTTTGAATATCCATTTGGAAGAAACCACACTTTTATCTTTTGGTTTGGGAACTATATCCCAAACATCATTTTTCATTATTGAATGATATTCTTCTGTCATTGCTTCTACCCACTCTTTCTTTTGAGCTGCCTCTTCATAGCTAGTAGGTTGTTGATCCACAAGATCACACATCAAGGCCACATAGTTGGATACTAGCTTTGGTTTCTTTCTTTCTCTCGTGGAGCCTTCAGGAGCTCCATATTTTTTAGCTCCTTGAATAATGTCTCTAGCCCATGCTAGCCTTCTTTTCTTAGATAAGTTTGTAATCGGGGGTTCTTATGGTTCCATCATTTCATGATCCTATGGTGTATCATCTTCAGGGATGGGCACAACTTCTGTGATTCTAGGAGGTGTATCTTCTTCATAGATTTCTTCAAGTTGGCACTTCCTAGATTTCTTGAGAGTTGTTTCTTCATCAAATGTTACATCTCTACTTATTTCCATATGATGAAAACCAGGTATGTAAATTCTGAAAGCTTTGGATGATTCACAATATCCAACAAATATTCCCTTCTTACCAAAGGGATCCAACTTGGTTCTCTTTTCTTTTGGAATGTGAATGTACATAGAACATCCAAATATTTTGAGATGACTTACCTCAGGCTTCTTTCCTATGAACACTTCTTCTGGAGTCTTGAATTCAAGAGCACTATGGGAAAGTCTATTTTGTACATAGACTGCTATCCTAGCTGCTTCAGCTCATAGATACATGGGTAGATCTTGGTCATGTATCATAGTCTTTACAGCTTCCATGATAGTTCTATTCTTTCTTTCAGCAACCCCATTTTGCTGGGGATTGTAGGGAGTGGTTAGTTCCCTCTTGATTCCAGCTTCCTTACAAAAATATTCAAATTCCTTTGAAGTATATTCTCTGCCATTATCTGTTCTGAGAATCTTGATTTTCTTTTCTGAGAGATTTTCTATTAAGGCCTTGAACTCTTTGAATCTTCCAAAGACTTCATTCTTACCTTTTAGAAAGTATATCCAAGTCTTCCTTGAATAGTCATCAATGAAAGAGAGATAGTATTCAAACCCACTTAGGGATGTGGTGGGCATTGGTCCACATACATTTGAGTGTATTAACTCCAAAATGTTCTTAGTCTTTGTTTCACTCTTTGGAAAAGGGTTCTTGACATTCTTCCCTTTTTCACATCCTTTGCATGAGCCATTATGGTCAATCTTTAAGTCTGGTAATCCTATGACCACCTTGCTCACATAGGGTAGGGCCTTGTAGTTAATGTGAGCAAGCCTTCTATGCCATAGTTCACTGGGGCTAGTGGTTTTATGGACAAGGCCAACTTCTGGGTGACCCTTGAGTTTGTAAAGACCTCCTTCTTCTTCGCCGATGACAATTGCATCCTCAATTGATTTTCTTTTGGGCCACATAAGTACTTGACCATCAATAAATGCAATTCTAAATCCTTTATTATCTAGTGCTGAGATAGAAAGTAGGTTCTTCTTCAAACCTGGAACATATAAAATTTCTTTCATCTTCAAGGGTGTTCCACAATCAAGCTTGTAGCTTGCTTCACCAATTCCTTTGATGGGATATTGATGATCATCTCCTAGAGATACCTTTTGCGGAGAAGACTTTTTTTCAAGTCTTGAGAGAGTTTTCTTTTGACTTGTCATGTGCTTTGAAGCACCACTATCAATGAGCCATGTATCTTCTCCAGGAGACACAGATCTAGAGAGTGCAGAAAATAGAACATACTCTTCTGCATCTTCTTCTTCATTCCTTCTAGATCTTTTCCTAGGGAGAGGCCTTTCTTCTTCTTCTTCATTTCTTTTGGATCTTTTCCTAGGAGGCCTTACTTCCTCTTCTTCTTCTTCTTCACTATCATCTTTTGCAAGATGTGCTTGATGTCTTTCATAGTGAAGATTTTTCTTCTTGATCGAAGGACAAAATCTAGCAATGTGTCCTTCTTTATGACAGTTGAAATATTGGAAGGAAGAGAACTTTCCTTTTCCTTTCTTCTCAAATCTTTGTGGAGATTGAGACTCCTTATGCTTGTCCTTCTTGAAGTAAGATTGATTCTTCCTTCTCTTAGTGTGTGTAGCCAAGGCTTGGTCATCCTCCTTGAGAAGGGATTCTCTGTTGGCTACCCTAGCTTCTTCTTGAACACAATCCTCCCATACTACATCAAACTTCATACTTTCTTTTCTAGCACACATGGTTTGTATGAATGACTCCCAAGGTCTAGTGAGACCATTTAGAGTAGTCATCACAAGTTCATCTTCATCAAGAGTATCACCAATGGCATCTAGTTTCTCCTTGATTTGGGAGACCCTTGAGAAGTAGTCTTGAATGGATTCTCCTTTGTGCATCTTGGTACTCTTCAATTGAGTTCTTAGATTCATCTTCCTATTGATGTTCTTTCCTTCATACATTCTTCCTAGGGCATCATACATTTCCTTTGGAGTCTTCTTGGATGCCACTTGGGGAATCAAGTGGTCTTTAATAGAATCAACAATGATTTTCTTTTCCCTAACCAAATCCTTTCTATGCTTCTCTTTGGCTTCATCTCCTTCAGGTTCTGCAGCTTCATCCTTGATATATTGAGCAAGATCATTCTCTTCAAGAATGAGACCAATTCTGTATTTCCATGCCCGGAAATTCTCTATACCTTCAAGCTTAGTGCTTGGAGCCATCTTCTCTTGGGGGAGTCCAAGAGATAAATGATAGAGTAGGAATCTTTACCTCTTCACTTTTCCGGATCTGCAACAGAAATTCTGGTTTATCACACTTTTGGTAAAACTAGGGTTTGACTTTCCCAGAGTTCTACCCAACCAAAAACCTCGATCCAAAGCTTAAAAGATAGATCTTTAGAATGGCTATTCAGCCATGCAACCATAATCCAAAAATACTAACTTTTGCAAAAACCCTAATTTTGGGAGAGAGAGAGAAATATAATTTCACCTTGTGAAAGATGTTCTATTCAAGCTAGCTCTGATACCATGTTAAGATTATTCTAATTTTACTAGCAAGATCACTGAAAGAAACATAATCACAAGATAGACAAAGATATTACCCCGGGAAACCCTCATGGGGTAGAAAACCTAGCAAAGCTTTCCTCAATAAGATGATCAACCAAAATACAAGATGTGTTCCAAGACTTGACCTCCTTCTTCTCTACCTCCTATGCAGACCTCTCAAACACAAGTGCGCTACTTTCTGAGTTGAGCAAGTGTGTCAAATGAGGAGCTCTCCTCCTCTACTTATACTGATTCCCGACTGACCAAAATCCCTAATGGGGCCGACCTCTCCTAGTGAAGTCTAATAACCCCTAAATAATAAACTCAGGGCCAACCCCCACATGGTGGGTCTAATAACCCTGGTTACCACAATTCATCAGAGGAATAAACATCTCCGGATACATAATAGAATCACCTCGGAGGGATGAAAACATCTCCGGAATAATAAAGTACAAATATAATATTCTTAGAAGTTACAATATTCAACAGTTTTCCATCCGGTTTGGCTCCTCCCTAATTTTTATTTAGTTGGAGTAGCTTGGTATCTTCTATGCATTTTTGTCTTCCTAGATCTAGATCCCTTTCTGCTTCCTGTTCAAGGAGTTGTCTCAACATTCTCCTTCCCCTCGTGTTTGGGACATCTTGTAGATCCAATGGCTCCTGAGACGAGGAGGGTTCCGGGGAAAATATTTGTGGAATGACTTTGCTTTGTTTGACCCTGTCTGTGCCTCCTGGAGTTAGCTTTTCGCTCATTTCTGCGTCTAGGGTGTCCGAGAGGGATGCAATGGTAGAGTCTAAAGGATCACATGCTACATTTGTCTCATTCCCAGTTTCTACATTTTCTTGAGAAGGAATTTCACCTTCTTCCATAGCCAAAGCTTGAAATTGGTTGCTGGCTATCGTGCCTATCTCCGGTTGTTCTTTTCCTTTGCCTTTCTCTATTTGTGCTTCAGTTGTCACAGTGGCTGACTGAACATTCTTCCTTCCTTTTTTAGATTGCTTCCAACCTTCTTCTTGGTTCTGTTCCTGAGCTTCAGATACAGATTTAGGACAGTTTTTTACGAAGTGGCCATACTCGTGGCATTTATTGCATTTGAATGGTAGTTGTTCATAGTCTACTTTCTGAAGATGTTCCCATCCCTCCATTTGTAAATTTACAACTTCCGTTAGACCTTTTTCTAGATCCACTTCCACACATATTCGAGCACAGGAGAACAAAGGCCCTTTAGGCTCAGCTTTGTTAGTATAGGTACCCAAGGCATTCCCTATAGCCTGCAAGGTTTCATCATTCCAACAATGGAGTGGGAGATGGGGGAGACGAACCCAGACCGGTACTGCGGAGGGATCGTCTTTTTCCGGGTCAAAGGAAAGGCTCCACCGATTTAGATAAAGGCCGCGGGTACCCAAGAAATAAGGATCGCTTCTAAATATTAGATCCTGATCTATCTTTTGTTCAAAGAGAAAGGTGAAGAAGCCCTTACTGCAGAAACAATGTTGCAAGCCCCCGGAGATTAAGGGCATCCAATTTTTGTGAATTCAGGCGTCCATAGTTTTTGGTGAAGGCCATATTCCTGTAAACTGGCCTATCAAGCCTCTCTCGCTCAGAGCAAGGGCTTTCAGGCGTGAAGCTGCGGACGTGATCTGGATCTGAGGAGCTTCTGTGCGTTTGACGAATGCATCACTTGAGGAAGGTGCAGCCTGAGACGACGACAGAGGAGAAGCAGGGAACAAGGCTCGAAAGGCTTCATCCAGGCGGTGTCTCTTCTCAGCAGGACTTGGATCAGCAGGGGGGTCCATGGGGGACCCGAGCAGACTGGAGGAGCCCAGAGTGATAAGATCTGCACGCAGGCCGAGAATCCCTAGCATTAAAAAAAAATAAAAAAAAATGCCAAGGTTAACTTTAATTTTTAAACATATAGTCTTTACACAAATATTTTGAAGTCATTTGCGAGATAATTTTCTAAAATTTTCAATTTTAAACACGCTCATTACATAAATATTAATAAATATGAATGTTATTTTATTTAAAGTTTTTTTTGGGTCATAGAGTAGAACTAAAATTGCTTTTAATTGGCTTGACAAATTAAGTTAATAGTCCAATACCTAGAGGTATATGGCAATTGGATCTTTGTTGTGGTTTTTTTTTTTTAATAATTGTGATGAGTCAACTCACATGTGCAGGATAGCAGCTAGTGATGATTGTACTTCGTGCAAGTTTGACAGCTAAATTATGATAAATTTTGCCATCTTTGTGAGATCTAAGTTTGTTTGCTAAAAATTAATAATTATAAGTTTTATTTAATTAATATATTATGTTGTTGAATATGCTTGCCTATTAGCAATTGTAAAAATTGAATCTTGCATATTCTATATACTAAGATGAATGGGAAATGCGAGAAATGTTGAACAGGGGGATCATAGCGAAATCTCAGAGCTGAAAAAGCAATGTGAAGAGCTCGATCATACGTGCAGGTAACAGAAGGAAATCATTTCTTAAATTTGATTTCTTGTTCAGGCATACGCTGTAATATTTCTCATTTCTTCCATACCTAACTTTTTCAGGCAAATGAGTGGCTCTGACCTTGAAGATGTCACATTGGAAGATTTACAGAAGCTACAGGAGAAACTTGAAATGGGTTTGAGATCTGCTCGCGTAAGAGAGGTAACTACGTTAGCTTCTTTATCTGAATGTTACGGTCTTTTGATCAGTTCTTCTAATCTTAACTTCTATGAAGCATGAACCATCTTTCATGGACTGATTTTTGTTTTGTTTCAGTGCGAATTGCTTCAAAAACAAATGGATGGGGCACAACGAATGGTGAGTACTCCACACTGACATTATCTTCTTCTTTCCGAGTTGTAAAACCAGTTTTTTAGATAGGTTAGCAAGAAGAATGGATAAGAATGAGACCTTCCATATCAGTATGCAGACTATTAAACAGTGTCCTATTACAAGTATTATGAACTAGCAGAACCAGATTTTTTAGATAGGTTAGCAAGAAGCAGTATCCAAACTATTAAACAGTGTCCTATTACAAGTGAATTGAACTAGCAGAACCAGTTTTTTAGATAGATTAGCAAGAAGAATGGATACGAATGAGACCTTCTATATCATCAGCATCCAAACTATTAAAAAGTGTCCTATATATGTGAATTGAACTAGCAGAACCAGTTTTTTTGGATAGTTTAGCAAGAAGAATGGATAAGAATGAGACCTTCTATGTCAGCATCCAAACTATTAAACAGTGTCCTATACATGTGAATTGAACTAGCAGAACCAGTTTTTTTAGATAGGTTAGCAAGGAATGGATAAGAATGAGACCTTCTATATCCATCAAACAGTGTCCTATTAAATGTGAATTGAACTAGCACACTCCATAGCATTGCTACTATGTAAAAGGTGATCATATGTATGTTTAAAGTGATTACTTTTACCAAAAACAAAGTGCAGATAATGTAAAGGAAAAAATAAAAAGAGATTAAGGCTATGATGTGCTGCATATAATGCTCAAGTGATATAAGTATACTTATACTAAAATGTGTTGGATATAAATACTCCACCTTATCAAGGATCATTGTCATTAAAATAGTATGAATTTAGGGTTTCAATGTGTAATTATGTTGATATGTCCTAAGGACTTATAGGTCCATTAGAGTTAAGAGTAGGATAAGTATGGTAGATAGTTAATATAATGTAGAACTTAGTGTTAGTTATTATTAAATAAAGTTTCATTATGTAGTTAGCATCTAATAAATGTAATGTGATCTCATTAGAGAATGCCCATTTGGTAGTTAGCATTTTGTAGCTATAAATAAGGATGGAGTCCTTATTGATCATGTTTGAGAATATTATTGTATTGAATGTTAGCTCATTGGGAGGTTTCCCCTTGAAAAAGTAAGTTAAGTGGATTCACTTACCATGTAGTTTCATAAGTTTCTTGGTGCATTATAGCATTTTCTACTATCTCCTTTATTGTTGTAGCTTCCTTGGAAAACTCCCTATAATTACTAAGAAGCACACTTTTGATGAACTTTTGGGGACATTGTGAGGGTCAAGGGGCTGAAAACCCTCCGTCGAGCTCTTTGTGTTGTTGAGGGGGCTCGACAGGCATGATTCTTGAGGCCAACAAAGCTATGACTATGTTTTTCCCAATTTTCTATTTCTCCCTAAAGGATTTTCTATGATTTGAAGAAAGGTAGACAAAGCATAGACATCTCATTGTCTAAACCTAGATTGATATAAAATTGTTGTAAGAGGTCCAGGGGACATCGATCATGCATGACTCAACCAATACCATTTCCCTAGAACATGCAATTATCAATGAAGAATAAAACTAGACTTGAATAATATATAAGACTATAAGAGAATTATAAGAGATCCTCCTGCAAAATCAACCTCAAATAAACCCAATACCAAACCAAGTACCATCATTTCCTCCTAGCTAGAAGCAAAGGTCCCTAAGTTTTGTTGATGCTCAAAGTCGTTTAGGCCAAGCACCAACACCCACTTTCTCTGATGGGTTAAGTGAGAGGGAAGGTGGGACTGATGTACCCAAGTTTATAGCCTTGGAAGGAAGATTAACATACATCAGTGGCATGTGAAGGGTGAAAAGAGGATTAGATACAATGCAAGATAAAACAATATTCTACCAAGGAATGATCTGTTCACACCACCTTTACAAAAAAACTTTAATACATGATCCACAATGACTTGATAAGGTGATGTTGATTTGGTAGCAAAGCAAAATGAAAGAACTTGATAAGCCTATGTTTTTTAAGATGCTTTTTAGATGATAAGGACCAAATTGATTTTTTTGAAACCTAGATAGTGATGATATTGCTTTCACTTGTTATACTTCACAACGATTATCCCTCACCCTAAATAATTATATATATTTCTTTTCTTTTAAAAATAATTCTTGTTGCAAGGCAATTTTAAGTAAAAATCTTGGGCTCCACTTGAGTTATCCCAACCACATTCAAAGCACAATTGACCTTTTCTCTCTTTATATAGAAGAATAGTTCAATAGGTATTGACTTGGATGACACTTGGGTATGGAACATGCGTAGTGAAATCAAATATTGGGCCTTTTGGCTCTTAATATAGAAGATTAGTTCAATAGGTATTGCTTGGATGGCACTTTCCTATGTAAGACGTGCAATGAAATCAAATCTTGGGCTCCACTTGAATTATCACACCCACCCACATGTAAATCACAGTGGGCATTTTGTTTTTTTAAATAGAAAAATTATTCAATAGGTATTGAATTGGATGGAACTTGGCTAAGTAAGATGCACAATGAAATCAAATGTTAGGCTTCACTTAGCTGGGGCTTGGCTTGTGATTTGATTTGGATGTCTCTTGGATTTGGAAATGAATTAGGGGCACATGGTTGTTGGAGTAGGAGAGTTATACCACATGGAAAGAACATTGAGTTTTTTATTCTTTGTATATGAGAATAGTTTATCTTCTAATCAACATGCCGTGCAATCGAATCTTGGGATCCACTTGGTTGGGGATTAGGATTCTGATTTGAATTGGATGGAAGCTTGAGTTGCACTTGGTTGGGGAAGACCAATGAGGTTTTGATTCTCAATATAGAAGAATAGTCCACTTGGTATTCAATGTGTAGTTCAAACAATTATTGGCCTCTTGACTTGGAAAGAAGCTTCAGTTGGAATTCAACATGGTGCTTATGTTAGGTGAGGGCTTGGATTTGGTTAAGAATAATAGGCTACAATCAAATCTTGGCCTCCACTTAGTTGGGGCTTGGGATTTTTTGTAGGTACAACAGATCCCATGTTTTCATTAAAACATGGGAGCCCCAAATTTTTATATGCAAAGGTAATGTTTAAATTCCTTAGTCATTTTGGGGTTTTTCACCCCGCTTATTATCTCTTTATGCCTTTGTCATGATTTGATATGGTTAATAATTTTATCAGAAATAAATTCCTTTGATTTTGTGTGTTTTTGTGAGTTGCGGAAAGCTTTGATTTTCCCAAAATTTAGCTCTTTCGGCAACCCGCAATCCAGATTACAGAAGCTTGGTTTTCGGTTTTGAAACATTTTCGTTCCGCAACCCGCAATGCGTAATGCGAATTGCGGATGTGGAAATTTTTTTCAATAGTCCTGGTCTTTTTCACCCGCAATTGCGGATTATGGGAAGACTCTCAAAATAATTTTGCACGTTGCGTTTCCGCAACCTGCAATTGCGGATTGCGGAAAGTGTTTGAACAATAAATTCGCGTCTTGCTTTTCCGAAACCTGCAACCCACAATTGCGGATTGCGGAAGGGTCATTATGTTAATTAGTGTCGTATGCGTTTCCGCAACCCGCAATTGCGGATTGCAGAAACTTTTGGTTTGTTAATACTTAGAGTTGCGATTCCGCTTCCCGCAACCCGCAATTGCTGATTGCGGATTGCGGAAAGAATGTATATATTTGAAAGAATAAACCCCCGCAACTCTTCTTCCGCATTCCGCAAGTTAGATCTCAATCCTTGATCTGTCTTAATCCTACAGCCTGGATTTTGCCCGATGAAATTGATAAATATGTTGATTTTTTTTACTTTCTTTTATCATTTTCATTTCGAAGAATTTACTTGTTGCGAAGATTTTTACCACAAGATTTTACCAGGGCTGTTTTCTGCCGTTTTCATCACTCACAGGTCGGTTTTATGTCTTTTTCTTATTAGTTGTTTACGAGTTTTTTCCATCTTGAATTATTTTTTATTTGTGTTTATTTATTTTTCAGAAATTTCCAGTTTTTCAACATGTCACGAAACACCCACTCCAAAAGAACTCAGAAAGAATTATTGAACAAAGACCCCAACTTCGGCATCCTTGTTGATACTAGTGACAAAGTTTATGAGACCTACCAGATTGATTGGTCTAAAATTTACTCCATATTTGATAACGATGACCTATCAGACATCCAAAATGACTGGCCCGCCTATGAGAAAATTAGGGATTCACACCTGCATGCCATAGCTGCTAGACCTGCCATTCTCCCCTACACAGACGTAGTTAAATGGAATGTTGACCATGCGAACCCTAAGGGTCATTCCTTTAACAATAGCTTAGGGTCTCAATTGGCCACTTTTCGCCCTGAGGTTTTCACTAGAGCATATGCCCTTAAACCGGCCATCCAACCTCTTAATGCTGCATTCCTGGACTCTAGTAAGACTAGGTATAATTTTGATGAAATGGTGAAGTCTTGGATGAACAAACCGTCCAATTTCATGCCCAGAGCCGATAACTCATATCCGGTTTCGTGGTTCAAGGAACCCAATTCACTTTTGGCAGCCATGCTTTGCAGGCTTTATGGTCTTCCTAACTGTTAAGTGTTCAAAGATGAATGAGCACTTGTGGCCCATCATGTCCTTACAACGAGGGAGTCATTCCCCTGGGATTCAATCTTGTCATTTGAATTAAAGACAACTATTGAACGATATTAGAAAACACCAAAGAAGCCACCTTTCTTTTATTCTGCCTATGTAATTGATATCTTCTGTTCAGAATTCCAGTACCCCTCCATGGGATGGAATTGGACCTTGTCATCACCTCCAGTCGACATTTACTGTTCAGACTTGTGGGAGAGAAACTTTGTTCCTTTCCTATATGATATTTGTGACCATTTCTTTGGTGCCATCTATCAACAAATATTCAGGGAAGATGCACCTGCTTTTTCTCCCAATGCCAAAACTTTAATCCCTACGCTTGGTGATTGGTATGTGGGAGAAGCTTTTTCTTATGTCAGAATTTGGGGGAGCAACACAGTGCATTTACTGCCAAGGGTAGTCCCAGACAGGCTGCTACTTGAAGAGATATCCTTCCAGACTGTAACAGATGGGGTATTTCTTAAACTTATTGGACCTAAGAGAAGGGGATGGCCTAAATTACCCCTAAACCTTGGGCCTTTGGTCATTCCAGCTTCAACTTGGGATGCCGTACTGGGAAAGAGGATTGCTTCTTTGAAATTGGGATTTGATCCCAAAAGGATGCATGACCCCAAAGCATTCCTTGATGCTCACTTCAAACAAGAACACATGAAGACAGATTATGCTCATGAGGATATCCCTGATGACTCCATTTATCTAGGAGTGAATTTCTTCTCTGAAGTCCTGGTGAGGGATAAAAATAAAGAGGAACAGAGTTGCATTCTCTAGTACCAACAGGAACTCAAAGCTAAGGTTTTGAGTTATAGGAAGATGGAGTTACAGCTTGAAGAGCAAACCAGGAAAGACAAGGAAGAAAAGGAAGCACAAAAAGCAACTGCTCCACTCATGTTAACCTATCTAGATGAAGGAAAAGGTAAGGGCCTTATGGAGGATGCTCCAAAATTGAAACCAGCTGCAGAATACAAAAGATTGATTCAAACATCTGAGCAGCTTAAAAAGAAATTGGCACAAAGGACTTCCATACTTGATACCCAAGTGGTTGCTGCAGCCAACCCAATCAGTGATACTTAGGTGATTGCTTTGAGTAACCCAACCAAGAGATAGAAAATTCAGACTCCTGCATCTCAGATTCCTACTTTGAATATTGAAGACAATGATGTGGAAGATGAAAGGCTTCCAACAAGCTCTTTTTCTCCTATTGTGCTTGTTGTATAGGAAGTCACATAAGTCTCCCAAGCTGTTACAGATTTGTTTGACAGCATAACGATGGATGACCCTAATCCTGATGACCATTTTCCAGAAGCCACCACCACCCTTGCTGCATTAATTTCCACACTGCCACTTGCTTCAAGTGAGCTCCCTCTTACTTCATTGGATAATATTTCTTTCCCATCAGCTGCATTAGCTAAGATATTTACTACCTTTGCAGCTATTTCATAGCCATTTCTAGTAACTCAGTCATCTATCTAGCCACTACCACCATCTACCATATCTCAATTGTTTGTTGCACTAACCACCATCCCCGATTCACTTCCAACCTTATCAGTTCCACTCACCACTTCACCTCCAATAGTTACAGAGATCCAGTTTCCAACTGTCTCTCTGCAACCATCATCAACTATTCCTCCTACTTCACCTTTAGAGGTTATCACTTCTACTACTTCTCTGACCTCTGTACCATCAGTTACTTTTGTCCCAATTTCCCTTCCTGAAGTTGTCTCTTTGACTACTTATTCCATTCCTGAACCTTCCACTTCTACCATCTCTGTCACTTCCTCCGTACCTACTTCTCAAATCACAATGCACATTCCAAGTGCTTGTTACACCGATAGCTCCACTAGTTGCAACAAGAGATGTAGCTACATATTCTGCTGAGTTAATAGCTGCTTGTGAGGAGGATATTGTTGTCTCCCTTGGAGAATATTTTTATAGCAAATCAGCTAAGGCAGTGGTGAAGAAAGGTAACAAGAGAAGCAGAGATCAAAGTGTGTTGTAGGCACATTTTCCAAATCAAGTTATTTGGACCAAACAATTTGATGATATCCAGTAGAAAGCATTGGATACTGCTGCAGCTATGGGAGCATTTGTAGAAGCAAATTTTGATTCAGTGACTTCGCTGAATAAAGAGATAGATTTGAAGAAGGAAGAGTTTAAGAAGCTTCAGGAGTAGATGGTCAGAATCAATGAAGAGCATGAATCTCAGATTCATGAATTAAGAAGTCAGCATGAATATCAGCTCAAAGAGTTGCAGGAATAGAACTCTTCTCTTCAAGATGAACTGTAGGATGCAAAAATCCTAAACATTGCAAATATGGAGAAGATAGAAATATTGGAACAACAGTTGAAGGATGCAACTGCAAGTGCAACCATTCCTCCTTTCTCTACGTTCTCTCAGGAAGAGTTTAGGGATTTGGCTAATCAAGTAAATGAAGAGCATCATAAACTCTTAGCTAAGTTATTCAACTGTTTGAATGACATTCAGGAAAATCATAATGCTTTTGAGAGAATGTCTTTCATCCCTGAGCAGCAGATGGACAAGAGGAAACATGCTTCCAAGGCTATCGATGACGTTGTCGATTGGAAGAGGTACATCAAAGAGAAACCAAATGACATTCCAGTGTTGGACAGCTTCAAGTTCATAAGAGTCAGGACTTCTTTGAATGCTTGGAAAAATGTCCTTGATATGGTGGATGAAATAGTCAAAAGGGCACATGCCATCCGTGGTAGAAGGTGGTATGTTGTGCATCATATTATGGTCAGCCTGCAATTTCCTGCCATTGATCTCATTGAGAAGGCCTTCCCACCGAAGTTAATGATTGAAAAGGTTGAGACCAAATGCGAGAAAGTCAAAGAATAGATCTAGCAGCTCGAGCACATCCAGATTGCAGAAGTTGACAAGTTCATCAGGAAACCTGCCAGCTTGGAGGGCAAGATCCATATTTTCCTGTGCACTTGTCATAAGTTGGAAAATAATGAGATCGAGTCCTTTACGTGTGATGCCTAGTTGGGACTCGAGTCAGCCAATTATCCATATATTGATGAGTTGTTAGGAGTTTGGACCAAGTGGAAAGCTTCCCTTGGTTATTCTTAGATTAGTTGATTTTGTAATCCCTGTTTTATGGGAAGTCTATCCTTTGTAACTATTTTGTAATTATTATTTAAAGGTATAGGTCTCATGGGGCAAGGGGGGAGAAAATATGCAAAAGAAGACTGGAGATACTCTGATTAATGAAGAGATTGTAATTTCTTGCAATTTTGAGCTAATACAGTTAGTTTTCTCTTAATTCCTCTTTTGTCAATTTATCAAATTTGTTTAATGAATGTTGATTTTCACTTCAGCTTATTAATGAGCACTGTTTAATTTTTGCAATCAATAATCCATGCATTGATCTACAATTCAGATTTGTCTCAATTGATGTTCTGTGTGTATTTATGTTTTAAGTGAATTTATTTATTTAAAACATTTATCTATTTCTGCAAATGATTAACATAAATTATTAAATTAATGTTAATTTTTCAATTAGCATTCTAGCTACAGGATAATCTTGCATGTACCTAATCTTCAAACTACTATAATTTAATTTTTATTGTCTGATCGTATTTTGAGGTAATAAGTAAAGATCCATTTTCACATTTCTGTCAAACTAGTGAAGAGCCTTATTAAATTTTCCGATCAAGTTATCTTGCATATCAACAAAGCACTTTCTTTAGATTAGATTTCTTTTAAGATAGATTCCTCTCTAGAGTTAGAACACTTTGATATTCCCTCACACGAGGACAAATCCTTTCAGGATCAAACCCCATAAGTGCCAGCAGAGGCCTTTATATCCATGGGATTTAACTACACCAAACAGTCTGGGGATAGAACTGCTCTTGCGCAGAGCTTTTTGAAGCCTTTCAGATTGGGTTTTCACCCTCTGTTGCTGGCCTTGGACAACATTCCAACAACCTACATACCCGGGGCTTCAACAGGATTCTGATTTGACTTGGATGGAATATTGAGTTGGAATTTAGCATGGTGATTAGCTTAGGTTAGGTTTTGGCTCCTTATATATAAGAATAGCTCAATAGGTATTGTTTGCGTAGTGAAATCACATCTTGGGCTCCACAATTGTCTGGATGGTGCTTAGATTTGGAAATAAACCTTGGGGTTGAGGGCCCAATTTTATTCGATGAGTAGTGGGGGTAGAGACATATGGCTTGGGGATGAAATTTTTCCTTCTAAATATTTCATGCTCATCCCACATTTATGGTGAAGCTTAGATATTTTACTTCATATACACACTTATTTCATATGATATTTGATGAACAAGAAACTTGATTTGGACATATGACTTGGGGATGGAATTTTCCTTCTAAATATTTCATACTCATCCCACATTCATGGTGAAGTTTAATCATTTGACTTCATATACACATTTATTTCATATGATATTTGATAAACAAGAAACTTTATTTGAAGCTTGAGTTGGACTTTGGCACCCAATTTGAATATTGAGTTGGACTTTGGCATGGCAGTTAGGTTAGGTGAGGGCTTGGATTTGGAAACTTCATTGGTAAGTGATTAGAAGCATGATATGATATGAACATTTCCCACACTTTTCTTTTTCCATGTGAGAAATGACACCATCTTTGTATTTAATCTTCATGGAAACAACTTGTGGAAGCATTTGTCTTTAGAAACGATCTCCTCGAGGATTGATAACATCTAATATTTGAACCTATGCGACCGCATATGCACCATTGTGAACCAATTTCCATTTCTAAAATCATTGAGGCTCATCAAAATGTGAGTTTTCTCAAATCCAAACAAATGTGGATCATGGAAGTATATTGTTTTATGTGTTCCATTCTTCCATAATCAACCCAAGGTCAACCTAAAGTCAACCAGGAAACCTAGGTTTAGGGTAAAGGGCATACATTTTCATTAGGGATTATATTCCATAGGTTTTTTTTTAAATTAATGGTAGTGAGTAAGACTTTGACAACTTTTCTTTGTTGATTGAAATGGAGGTTAATAAGTTTGATGGTATATTCAATGGTGAGAAGCTTGACAATTGGTTATGTAGTCTATACACATATTTCACCTATGTGATCACATATGCACCATTGTGAACCAATTTTCATTTCTACAATCATTGAGGCTCATCAAAATGTGAGTTGTCTCAAATCCAAACACATGTGGATCACATAATTATATTGTTATATGTTTTCCATTCTTTCATAATCAACCTAAGGTCAACCTGAAGTCAACTAGGAAATCTAGGTTTATGGTAAACGACATATATCTTGGAGCGATGATTTAATTAGGGTTTATATTCCATATTATTTTTTTCAATTAATGGTAGTGATAAATACTTTGACAACATTTCTTTGTTGATTGAAATGGAGTTCAATAAGTTTGATGGTAGATTCAATGGTGAGAAGCTTGACTCTGGGTTGTGTAGTCTATAAGCATATTTCAATACCTATGATTATAGACATAGCCATGATCCTAACTATTTAGGTCCATATAGATAAGATAATATAAGATAAGATAAGACAAAGATAGATATATTAATGCATGACAAATGAAAAAAAAACATAGGTCAACGAGACTAAATAAAGTACAATAAAAAGCAACCACCTACAAGATTTCCTATAACTACTCTGGGGGCATAAAATAATATAAACTAAATGATATAGTAATAATGCATGAAAGATCAAGATCAAGTAGTCTCAAAAGGAATAAAGAGAAGGAGCAAGGGATAGATACAACAACACGGCCCTAACTCAAGATCTACATCATAGATGGAAATATGGGCATGGTCGAGGGTGTGGATCCCTGATCGCCCCTAGTTGGCGAGGAAGGACCAATGAAAAGTATGGTGGTGTCATTTGAGGAATCTAGAGAGGACCAAAAGGGGTTGGGTTGTGAGATCCCTGGTAGATGGATTCCATCTACTAAAACTACCATAACACTCAAGGTCATTTGGAGGAAACGAGAGCTGGAATGCTAATGAGTCATACACTATGTATGATGGGTGTAGCTCTGTGGTATCACATGGTTGGTAAGTGTGTTGAATTGATGTGATATCATATGAAAGTTATGTTGTGCATGAAACCTCAAAGAATCCATAATAGGAAGAAATATTATAGTTGTTAGTGTGGCAATAAACTTCTTTTGACTGGTGGAAGAATCATTAAATGTCGTTGGCTATCAAAGAAAGGAAAATCACTTGATGGGTTGATTTCATAACCATTGTATAGATGAGGTTCTACCATCCTAGGTATTAGGTGAATTTGTTGGAAAAGTGGCTTCAACTTAGAAAAATTCTAGGTAGAGTAGTCCAATAGTACACTGAATTATTCAATGGACTTTAAGTCAAGCCAAGAATTTTGTATCTAGAAGAAGTGTTCAAAATCAAATTTATTTTTGGCTTACTTCCTAGTATTAGGTAATAAATAACTATGTTTAAAATAGTTTTTTTTTAGAAAAAGACTAGGTATTAAGTGAATCTCTTGGAAAAATGGCTTCAACTTAGACAAATTTCAAGTAAAGTAGTCTAGTAATACATTGAGTTATTCAATAAGATTTAACTTAATCTATGGATTTTATATCTAGAAGAGGTGCTCACAATCAAATTTATTTCTAGCTTACTTCCTAGTATTAGGAAATAAAATAACTATGTTTTTGGAAAACAGATACAAATAGCCATATGTGTTGAAAGCGAATAAAAATCCAAGTTTGTAATTAAAGAAGTGATTAAGCAATGCCAATACTCCTTCCTCAATCCCTTCCACCTCCAAGACTTGGTCCAAACCTAATGGATAGTCAAAGGGTCTAGACGAACATTCTCCATCTACTAGTTATGGGAATAAGAAGTGAAACTATCTTAAGAATCATGTTCATTCCTCTAGTGTGTGCAAAACTCTTTAGGATAAGAGACAGTTTAAGTATTTCCTCATAGAGAAAGAAACTAAACTAGAATATGTATAGATTATGGTTGACAATCTTGCTTCAATTTGTAGCTTATAATGATGTCCGAAAGACTATTCAATGAGTATGAAGGAAGTGCTCTTCTTCCACATGTTCCAGGTAAAATACTACTTGATTTCGCTTATCATTGATAACGTTTGGTAGTCACGAAAAACTAGTATCATATAAGCTAGTTTAAGATCTACAACATCCTAATATATTCCATCCTAATTCCTTTTACTTGGATTAGGTGGAATATGTTGGGAATGCAACAATGGTAACAAGGTAATGTGAAATAAAAATTTCCATTGGACAACGGATACAATTCAGTGTGATGTCAACCCACTTGATTGTTCTGAGTTAATCCTTGGGAGTCCTTGCCAATATGATTATATTGCTATTCATGATGGGTGGATTAACACATACACAATTTTTAG
The DNA here is from genome assembly GCA_027924585.1 of Larix kaempferi. Classification (NCBI taxonomy): domain Eukaryota; kingdom Viridiplantae; phylum Streptophyta; class Pinopsida; order Pinales; family Pinaceae; genus Larix; species Larix kaempferi. The sequence goes on from BSBM01000370.1 coordinate 14,078,784, forward strand.
AAATATGGTAAAGTATACAAAATCAACTATTCTTCTTCTTTCCTAACTCTCATTTAGTTTCTAGCAAGAAATCAAAACAATATGTTAGGATCATAGCCTTATTTCGTTTTTATTATATTAGTTATAGTTAGGTCAAACTAGAGCTTAGGATACACCATGCCATGTTTATCTTCAATTTATAAATAAAAGGAGATTCAATTGAATAAACATCTTGTCTTGTGCATTTGATATATTCTAAAAGGATATTTCCCCTCAACTAGGCTTCTTATTCACCAACTCTCTATCATTTTCAAGGCATGGAATTACATATTATTTTCATTTTTATGCTATTTGGGGTATTTGGTACATAAAATTTGGAATAAGATTAGATGATCCTTAGGTTTCGGTCCTTCAAACAAGTCATCTTACAATTTTTTCTCTAACTTTTTTTGGGGTTTATATTTAGTGAGTAGAGTTTCCATGGAGAATCAAGGACAATGATTTACATTGGGTCAAAAATGAATATTTTGGTTCTCTATACTTTCAATGTTACAAGTTTTGTAAGTTGAGGTTTTTTACTAGTCTTGAATCTAGTCTCAAACAAGTGTTAGTAAAATAATTAAATTTTATTATACCACACCAAATTGATTGCCACTAGTTACTTTAAAAATAACGTAAACTAGTGTACTTCAGGTCCAAATTTCAAATTCCAGACTTGGAAGTGAGGTATTGGTGATGTGGCAATCCATACAAGCTCACTCTCTTGAAACAGGAAAAACGAAAGAATTTATGGTAATGTGAGCATACCTTTTCCTTGGAAGGTCTAAATTAACTTTGAAGATAACATGTCAGAGTACATACTTTATAAATTATAGAAAAAAAGGTTTATAATTGTCAAAGTTGTAATAGGTTGAAGGTCCCCAAATCAAGGTTTAAAGGTTTGTTAACTTGAAATTGTTATAAATTTTGATTGGGAGATCTATTCGTGGTGATTGAAATGTGTGGTAAAGATAAAATAGAGGAAATTTCTAGATAAATATTATATTTGACCACATGGAGAGGGTAGTGTGAAAAATTCTGTGATTTCTTAACATCAATAGAGCTCATCCATGACTTAATAAGAAAGTGAAGACTTCGAGAAATAGGTATCCCAATTAAGGAACCAATTTAAGGATATGGATAATGTGGTGTTAAGAAAGGTTGGTATAACATATTTGTAAGAAAACCTCTAAAGGAATTGGGACATAAGTTAAAAGAGTGTATGGAACACATGGAATATAAGATGGAACAAATGGAAGCCAGACTTATGCATGCCCTAGATCAAAGGCTCCCTAAAAGTGATATTGTGACCCAATGAATTCATGGAAATAAAGAGACAAAAATTTATGTTGAACAAACTTCCACCAATTATCATACTTTAGTAGGATTTAACTTTAATATAGGAGCTAACTGTGGATGGATTCCTAAGGGTATCCATTTTCCCAAGGTTGAATTAAGAAAATTTGATGGAACAAATGCCTTTACATGGGTGAATCAAATAGAAGAATACTTTGAATTGCATAAGGTTATAGAAAATAAGAAAAGGATTTCCTTAGAAACTTTGTATTTTGAGACAAAATCATATTAATGATATCAATGGGTAAGTAAAAGGAACCCTAATTCTTATAATTACACTCGGGATTTATTTACAAGGGGCCTAGAAGTGCAATATGGTAAAGTTTGGGAACAAGATTACTTAGTCGATTGTAAAGAATGGATCAATTAGGTTCATTGAGGGTTATAGTCCTGAATATTGCTTATTGCCCATAAGGATGGATAACATAAGTGATGGAAATTTGTTGGAAGGTTATATGGGTGGATTAGAAAAAGACATTAAACACAAGATTCACCTAGAACATCCAGAAAATGTTGATGAAGCTACATAATTTTAATGTTATATTGAATCCAAGAATATGGCTACCAACATGTCAACAACTAGAACATATTTGGGAAGTAGGGATAGATTTGTTCCTCATAGGAAACCACTCCTCAACCTACTTGAATATCACAAAAGGAAATGGATGAAATATGAGTAAGATGACGATTCTTTGATTGTAATAGAAAATGGCCCAAGGGGCATACATGTCAAGAAATAAAATTGATCACATTGCAAAATAATGATGATGAGGAAATATAGGCACCCTAAAAAAATGGTGAGGAAGTTCAATTGTGAGCCCAAAAGAGTAGGAAAAAGATGTGGAAATTTTGTGTAGCATACACCAATATTCCAAGTGTGAAATATCAGTTCATGCATTGAAAAGTGTATTAACACCTCAAACCCTCAATATAATATCAATATGAAAAAATTCATAGTACTTGTTGATTCAGGTAGTACCCATAACTTCATTGGTTAAATATTAGCATATCATCCCAAGCATTTTGTGTACCTAGTCATAAACTTTCAAGTATTTATTGCTAAAGGAAGAAGTATTAATGGGGGAGGAAAATGTTGTAGAATAACACTTAGTATGGGAAACTACAACTTATAAATCCCTATAGGCCATTTGTATTGGAGGAGTAGATATGGTTCTAGGTATTCAATGGATGAGAACATTGTGTACAATTTCTACAAACTATAATGATTCATTCATTGGATTCAAAGTATAGGGAATTGAAGATGAATTAAATGGGTTAGAATACCCACACTCTCAATTGATAAGCTCACATAGAACAAAAAATATCCATAAAAAGGTCTATGTAAAGCACCATAGAGTTTTTCAAGAGTACATTATGAAAGGGATACCTCCATCTAGAGATCGTGAATTAGAAGTACACTTCCTAATAGAAGACCTTATAGATAGCCAAATAAACAAAAGAGTGAGATTGAGAAAATGGTATAAGAAATGTTGGTTGTAGGCAACATTCGATCAAGAAAGAGTCCTTTTCAACCCAAGTAGTGATGGTGAGAAGAAATGATGACTCTTGGAGGATGTGTCCTAATTATAGATATATAAACAAAACCACCATCCAAGATAAATTATTGATTCAATATTGTTGAATGAATAGATGAACATCATGTGGTGGCTTACTTCGCATAAATAGATCTTAAATTAAGATACCATCAAATCGAATTGAGAGAACAAGACATTGTCGCAATCGATTTTAGAACACATGAAGAAAATCATGAGTTTTTGGTCATGCCTTTTGGGTTGATTAATGCTTCTTTTACTTTTCAAAGCTTTATGAAACAAATTTTTATGAACTCATCTTAGAAAGTTTGTGTTGGTTTTTTTTATGATATAGCTATCTATGGTAAATCATGGGAATAACACATTAAACATGTGGATACAATCCAAATACTTGAGAATAATCAATTGTATGTAAAAATGTACAAATGCTATTTTGGGAAACAAGAAGTGTAGTATTTGGATCATATTATTTCACAAGAAGGGGTCAAGGTTGACCCTCAAAATATTCAAGCTATCACAAAATGGCCCATTCATAGGAACATCAAGGGTCTTAAAGGATTTTTTTGGACACATGTTGCACATAGACAATGGTTTTTCACCCCATTGTAAATTGATTGAGGCACTAACCACAATGCTTGACTATTGTGTACACAGGACTTCCAAGTGGACCTAATCGTATTATAATAAAATTGACTTTGTTGCTACCTATTAGACACTAAGCATAAGTAAACAAGTTTCATATTTACACTTCTATGATGTACTTTTATTCTATATGGGCCATCGGTGTGTTCCTTCATGCGAGTTGGAGAGGCTAATTTAGGAAGTGCATTATAGTTGGGTCGCTAGGCACTTTGGTGTGAATATTGCAATGCTAGTGTTGGAAAACTGATTCTATTAGCCAAAGCTCCAACATGATGTCATTATTTATATCAAACCATATGCCACCCATTCCATCGCAAAACCTACCACTAAGAATATTTAGGGGTTATACACTTCTATATATCCCTCAGATAGGCCCTAGGAACCGATCTCCATGGATTACATGGAAGACCTACCTTCAACCAAGGATCGTAACAATTGTGTATTTGTGGTATTTTATTGATTCTCTATGATGTCCATTTCAGGACCCCATAAGAAGAGTATTACAATAGAAATCACTACTAAGATCTTCCTCAAGCATGTTTAGGTTCATTTTGGGTTGCAACATCTCATTATTTCAAATAGGGATAGTAGGTTCCTAAGTATATTTTGGTCCAATTCATGGTTAGTGACATACAAATTGACTTCCTTCCACCCCCAGATTAATGGACACATAGAGTTATTCAGTAGGTTGATGGTGCATATCTTGAGAATGTACAACTCCAAGTATCCATGTACATGCGATGAGAGCCTCCTTATTGTTAGAATATTGAGAATATGCATAAACATGCAACAATACATTTCCACTAACATGTAAATCAATACCAAAGATCTACTAGTATATCCCTCTATCTATATAAGCAACAATAATCATGTAAGAAATAAGAGACAAGAGGACAAGAGAATAATACACCAGATATACATGGTGTTGTAGAAAATCCTCGCCGCAGACATGTAGAATTTCTATTGGATAAATAACGGTTCCCTAGGTTTCCCAATCCAAGAAAGAAATAAAAAAAAATAGACGATAAATTTCTCCTAGATCTATCTTTTATGCACACAAGGAAGTAAGGGAGGAAGAGAGTAGAAAAAGATAGAAGACCTACCTCTTTCTGGACAGTTGTCCTCGCTGATCCAATCTTGGAATCCAATATGCAGAGCTCCAAAGCTAGAAGAACCTGTAGGGACAACACAAAGTATCCTTACTTCCACAAAATATTGTTAAGCATAAAAGGATCTATTTACTTTGAATGACACAAAGGAAACATACATGTGATTAAACACTAATATGGGAGAAATAGGCTAAGTTCTTGTTAAAAGGAAATCCATAAGAAGCATGTACAATCATATACTTGACTTTGCAGCAGCATGTCCTTCAAGCTTCCCTTCCAAACCCCTTTGAGAGACACAAGATCATAAGGACCACTTCTTCAATCTTTTTTCCTTGTTGTGAGCCAAAGTATGAGCTTCATTTTATAGGAGTTGGGAGCCAAACTACATGGGAGAAATGATGGGATTAAGAGAGGATATCTTGGATCAAGGGAGATTGAAGTTACTTCGAATGGAAAGGGAGGTGATCCTTGAAGGATAGGGTTATCCACCCAAAATCATGCTCAAATATTGGTCCTAGATTCATTCCAAGGTAGTTGGACCAAAGTATCGCTCCCCTAAAGAGGGCTACAAGGTGATAAAAAGGGGAATTATCCCTCCCTTGACACTAGACTTTGTTTTTTATCCCTCCCTGAACAAGGGGAAGGGAATGATACTTCTCATAGAAGGCTCCAAAATTGGTTTGGATAAGTGGTTTTCGACCTCCAATTGATTGGATTTCCTCCCAAACATGGCTAGGGAGTGGACCATTTTCAAGATGGAGGGTCCTAACACTTCAAAGTAACATGTTTTTTTTTAAATGTATTTCTCATTTTTCATGGGGTGGGGTCCCTCAAAGGTATGCAGCATGGGTACTCGTAAATTTTAATTATGCATCCAGCAAGTGCTCCTGCTAGAAATTTGAGTAAAATGACAGGGATATATGTTGAAAATACGAATTAAAAAAGTAGTTTTTTTAATGCCAAATATGCCAACTCAACCATTATGGTTAACTCTTTTCTTGAAATTCTATTGGTTCTTGAATTCAATGGCTCGTTTTCTTATGAGGTGGATTGTTTTCTTATAAGGCTCATTTTAGACCCCAAATTTGCTATATTTACTTCCCTTGAACATTGGACGGCATGAAAAGTGACTTGCAGCATTGACTCAACAAGATAGAGACCAAAACATAATGTGACAATGACTGAGGCATTCTTCGGATGGACCAAAGGAAGTAAACTGCTGATTATGGGAGATCTGAGACACTATTCGAAGTGCCATCTGAAATAGGTTGGTGGTCTCACCTAGCTCTTTCAATTCATGGTCTTATTTTTAAATTTCATGCAAGTTTTAGTGGGATTTTAGCCACTTTAGGGCTCTAACTTCGCCCTTCCCAAAGTATTGCTCCCCCAAAGAGTCAAAAGGAGCAAAAAATGGGGATTTATCCCTCCCCTAGCATTGGGAATTGGGAATTATCACCATGTACCTCACTCTAGGAGGGATATCTACGCAAAAATGGGAAATTTTAATCTTGTAACCTAGTCATTTTACAATATTTCAAGCTCAAATTTTATCCATATTCCTCTTTTGTGTTCTACCGGGTATTGTGGACCCAAAAATCCACAATGATTGAGTGGAAAGAGAGGGAGTATGAACTTGATGACATGGCTTCCCTTCATGACCAAAACACTTTTCATGCACTAAGGTATTGTCGTTGATTACCTTAAGCCTAAGCTCTTCAACTGGTGAGGGTGTGTATTGGAAAACATGAAGGATCAAATTACAAAATGTAATACATGAAAGAAAAATCAGTTCGGATATGGATCCATCTTAGTTTCATTCTTCTTAAAGCGAGTACCCATATCATGCCCACAGATAGACCTGCCTTTTCGACTTCCATCTGAGCCATAGATGTAAATGTGGACTAGTCATGCATGTCGATTGGGTGGTCCTCAGGTACTTTCCTATGATGTTGGTTTGTTCGCATGGTGGAAGAACCAAATTCCCATGATAGGGGACTATCCATATGCGGGCATGGACTTCAGTGGTGACAGGGAATTAGTGCTTCCAGAGGGAGCATGGTGGGATGAAACAAGTACGTCTCTAGAGAATGTGACCTTGGATTAAAATGCGTTTTTTGGATTTTTAAATATTTCCATTTTTTTGTTATACAAAAGAGATATAAACATTTTCATGTTTTATGTTGTAGATCGAGGACCATTACAACTAGCGGGTTCATCACCACTACACCACCGTGGGGAGGACTACCAAGCAACGGAGACCAAATCCAGAGGGCTCCGAGACATGGAGCGGAACCTATGAGGGATGAATATGGGAATCCCTCCAATGAGGACGCGTGATTTTCCTTACAATATACAAGGAACACTCTAGGGGTGCTAGAGAGCATTGGTCACTTCCTATGTCGAGTGGTTCGGGTAGTTATGTGCTATCATGAGAACAATGCACCTCGTGACGAGGAATAGAGTCCAGCTAGTCAATAGTCTCTTTAGTTTTTGCGGCATTTACATGATGCATGGGTGATGTAGCCCAATTTTTGACCCTTATGTACTTTTTGGACTTATGATGTGACATAATTTTGACATGATATATATACGGATCTTATTTCGACTATTTATTCCCTAAATGTGTTATTTACATTATAGTGTTTTGTGCTTTTTTATGTACACTTTGTGATGGAAAAATGTTCATGTATGTGCTATGTGCCAATCTAATACAAAATTAGCCAAAGAATCAACGATTGTGTTAAATTCCTTTGGCATATGTCGATATTGACTGAAATCGAATGATCTCTCAAGGAGGCGTATTTAGGACTTTAGTGTATATTTGGTTGAAAAAGAGAATTAGTGCCTATTCAGTTGTTCAATGTGGAGAAATTCAGGACTTTAGTGTGTCTGGGCATGGGAATCCTGGATCTTTTCTAGGACCTAATAAGGATGTCCGACAACCCTTTTCTTCTTTCAGAAGCGATTTTGGGAGTCCTTTTGCACTTTCTAATGGGTCGAAGAATCGTCTATTAATGGATATTTCATTTGGTAAGCAATTACCCTCCCTACATTTGCCAAGTTCTTGTGGTGATGTTATGAGGGGTAATATGGGATTCGAGTATGGTAATTCTTTGCTTCCTTCTATTTGCATCGGAGATATAGTGCCAGAGTATTTTGATAAGAGTTTGGGTAGTCTTTTGTTATGGTCCCAAAAGGATTCTTGGTCTTATCCAAGGTATTTTTGGATCGATTCATTGTTTGTGTTACCTCTTAGGCTGAAGGGTTTTGATCCTCTTATGCTGCATCCCCCTTTCTCGAACAGTCCCATTGATTTCTCCCCTTTGGAAATGGATAGAGTGTATCCTTGTGGGGTGTTGCTACAGCATATCATCTTCTCTCTTCTCAGGGTCCCAGCAACGGAACCATTTGTTGACACAGGGTATTTCAACAGGGGTTCACACTGTCGTCAAAAACACCAACAACCCCTTATTCACCGGCCCGAAAAGGAGTTACCCTTCCCAGCAACACCTGCGGAGCAGGTCAGGTCTCACCTAAGGCGGATAAGGGTGTTGCAGGAACCAAGCTTCCGCAGTGGTGAGGAGGATATGCTCTTACACCTAGAATCCACACTATCGCACGAACCAGAGATAACTAATTCTATGATCAACTATTCATTTATCATTCGCATCAAAAGCAATTCACAGATTTATCATAAACCATTCACATTAACAAACTCATCCTACTTAATCATAGTAAGCATCATCAAATCCGCAATATCATAAACATACACAATTGTTCATCATTGTAAAAGACAGAAGATAGACCTCATAACCGAACATCTCCATGCATTCATTAAACACTGCGGAAAAACCCGTCGCAGAAATAGTCAAAACATAACACCGCGAATACCGAATAAGTCCCAATTATGATTATCATTCAAAACTTCAGTGCCCTTAGGCTTACAATTCACTTCTATTTATATGCTTCTATCCCATTACAAAATGGTCCATTTGACCAACTTAGCAATTAAGTATTCTAAACTATTTTTGCGCTTCCTTGGACTTCGCGATGATTCCTTCTTTCGCGGGATTAGGCTTTCGCGCCTGTCGGCTTCCGCACTTCCTACGGATCTATCCCGTGCCAGCATGGGGGGTCTAGGGTTGATGGGCATCTTTCACTATTGGAGGAGCTACCAGATGTTCTGGTGGATCATGGCAATCCCCTTTTAGGTTCTAATATCACCTGTGATTATTTATCCCTTGTTGAGCCTTCGAATCCCTTTGATCATTTGGCTTGTATTAAGAATCAAAGCTCTTTGATTTGTAGTGTTGTTGACCGTATGGTCCTCCTTCCTCAGTCAAGTTGGGTGATGAGTCTTTTTTTTTTTTTTTTTTGGTATGAGTGGTAACAATGAGTCCTAAGTTAATGCTTCTACTCATGTGGTTTAGGTGACATCTAATTGTAATTTGATATCCCTTTTAGGGACAAAAGGGTGTTAGAGTAGAGGTTTGGGAGGAGGAGTTAATACATCTCCTAGATTGCAGGGATGGCTATCCATTATGGGTTCTGCAAGAAGGTAGACAGTGTTAGATGTTAGTGCTAGAAGGAAAAAGACATTGAAAAGGTCGCTTAGAGCATGCAAACTTGGTATTGGGTTACCCTAATGTTGATACTTTCCCTTAATTGCAGAGGGTTGGGGCTGCCCTCGAAAAAGTTAGCCTTGAAAAGATTGATTTTTGCTAGCAGACCTTCAGTGATTTTCTTACAAGAAACTCTTGCGATTGGCGACAGTAGTTTGGATGACCTCAGAAGGATCCTTCCCGGGTGGGACTTTGTGTGTGCTGATACTTCAGGCCGGTCAGGTGGTCTTTTTATTGGTTGGTTCACATATCATTTTCTTTGTATTAATAGTTGGGATTTTCAATCAGTCTTGGGAGCTGTTTTATTTTCCAGGGAACTGGGAATGGATTTCTCTTTTGTAAATTTTTATGGGCCACATCAGCGAAGAATGGAGTACTAGAACAAACTATTAAGGGTTGTATTCCTCTTTGTTGAGAGGCTAATTCTGGGTGGTGAATTTATTTTTTCTTTAGGGGTTGCTGAAATTTGGGTGCAGTCGGTTTAGAGGGACCCTTTCACTGAATTTTTTATTATAGAAATGGCATATTCTTCCCTTCTTGATATTCCCCTAGTGCAGATGAGGCCTACCTAATGCAACATCAGGGATGAAGAAGCTTATATTGCGAAAAGGTTGGAGAGATTCCTGATTAATGTGGGGACTCTAGGATCTGCTTCTTGTTTTCGTAAGTGGGTTGGGGAAGGGGGTGAATTTGATTACCATCCCATTTATTGGGAGTTGATGCAGGGTTTGAAAAATCCTCCCAGTCCCTTCAAATTTGACTCTAAGTGGTTGCATGATGTTGAGTTTAGAGAGATGATTGAAAGAGCCTGGATCCCTTATGATGCTTTCAACCCAGCATCGATAGGTATTTAGTTTAATAATAATTTAAAGAAGATAAATGCTTTGTTGTTCCTTGGATATCTGATAAAACAATTGCTCAAAATGCAGAGCTTAGGCTTATTTAAGCTTCCCTTGAGGATTTTCATTTGAACAATCTAGAGGGTTACTCTTCTCAAGCTCAAAAGAAGGAAATTATATAGATGGAGACCAAAATAAGGAATTTAATAATGGAGGAAGAGGATTTAGAGCACTTGAAAAGTAGAGATATATGGGTTCAGAAGGGTGACAATAATACCAAGTTTTTTCACAATTACATTCAACATAGGAATAATTCAAACTCTATATGGCATCTCCATGATGAGGACAGTAATGAGGTGGTTGTTTTTGAAGATTTGGCTAGTACTAGTGTTAGACATTTCAATAATGTTTATAAAGAAGATCAAGGTGCCAACATTCTCCATGTGATGAGTTTAAGTGCCTGCTTTCCCTCTTTAGTGTCGGAGGATCAAAATCGGGATCTTCAACAACCAGTGACCTCTACAAAGTTAAAGGAAGCTTTGTGTTCTATGCAACTGACAAAAGTCCTGGGATAGATGGATGGCCCATGGAATTTTTTGAAGGCTTTATGGAATTATTTGAAAATGAATTGCTCATTGTCATTGAAGAATCCAGGGTCAAAGGTAGAATTTAGGTTGTTTTCAACTCCACGTTCATAGCCTTAATTCCTAAAAAAGATAAAGTCTTATCATTTGATGACTACACACCGATTTCCTTGTGTAACTGTATTTATAAGCTCATAGCAAAGGTCATAGCCAAAAGGATCCGTGGAATTCTATCCCAGGGGGTACTTCATGAACAATTTTCTTTTTTGGAGGGGAGGCAAATTCATGATGCCATTGGTACGACTCAAGAATTTCTCCATTATGCAAAAGTAAAAAACTTATCTGTTGTTATTTTTATGGTTGATATTAAAATAGCTTATGCTCAAGTAAATTTGCTTTACCTTTGTTTGGTTTTACTTTAGATTGGATTTCATTTGAGCATCGTTAACTGGATTATGTCCTGTGTTCAGACTGCATCCTTTGCAGTTTTGATTAATGTTGTTGCCTCTTCCTTTTTTAGACTGGGAAGAGGGATTAGACAAGGATGTCCCTTGGCTCCCTTATTGTTTATATTGGTAGTTGAAGGCTTTAGCATATCGATTCAGAAAGCTAATTCTTTTGGTGCTCTCAAAGGAATGAAGATAGGGGGTAATTTAAGTATTACTCATCTTTTGTTTGTTGATGATATCTTACTTTACACTGATGGTTCCAGGAGAGATATCATTAAGATCAAAGGATTGTTGGATGCTTCTGCTAGAGCTATAGTATGACTGCCAATCAATCCAAATATACTAATTCTTTCATGAACCTAGAGTTGGAGATGGCTCATTCGATCATAACTCAATTTAATTTCTTTGAAGTGGATGTCCATAGGGGTATTAAATATCTTGGATACATTATAAATCCTAATGAATACAGTAAGAAGGAATGAGAATGGTTGGTGGGAAAGGTTGAGAAAATAATTCATTTATGGTGCAATTTGTGGCTTTCTAGAGGTGGCAGGATGATTCTTATGAAATCTACCCTTGAATTTATTCCCGTTTTTTTGTTTTCTATGGCTCATGTGCCCTATGGTATTATGGATCGACTTAGGAAAATTTGTTTTAATATTCCGTGGAATAGAAATAAGCAGGAAAAATATTTTCATTGGGTTGCTTGGCCCATATTATCTCTCCCAAAGGAACTTGGGGGATGGGGTTTCAAACATCCTCAAAGTTTTGCTAAGGCCCTTGCTACTAAAATCATTTGGAGGATCCTTAAGGCTAACAATTTGTGGACCATGGTTGCTTTTTAAAAGTATATTTCTACCCTTTCCATTGAAGAATGGTTTAGAAGTAGCAATAAGAACTTGATAAATGTGTCTACCATGAGGAAATATTCTTTACAATCTTTTGATCTCATTGTTGATTGGATTGTTTGGAGGATTGGTAATGGTAGGAATCTCAAACTGGGTATAGACCCTTGGGCTAGTTGTTGTGATGCCTATATTTTTCCAAAGAATATGCTAGACTCTTTACAGGATCAATGTTTTTTCTTCCTTTGTCAGATTGGTGATGCGATGCATATGGATCATCTCCGACAGGTGTGGCTTCAAGATGGCCATCTTGGTTTGATTGAGAATGATAAGGTTATTTGGGATAATTATGTCAAGTCCTTGCAGGATTGTCACATACTAAGGATGGTTGATAGAGATGATGAGATTTTATGGTGTAGAAACCCTGAAGGTGGTAGTTACACTCCAAGATTGGGTTATTCTGTTGTAAGAGAGGAAGAGGATCTCCGATGACCTCTATGGTGGCACTCAACTATTTGGAACTTGGACTGCCCCTTAAAGATAAAATTGTTTCTGTGATTTGCTTTAGCTAATAGAATTCTTGTATGGGATTTCATTTCTAAATTTTTTTATGCTAGGCCTAGGATATGCCCCTTGTGTAGGAATGATGATGAAACAGTTTCCCAAGTTACTAGTTCATTGTCCTTATTTCCAAAGTATGTGGTTGATTGTTTATTGGATTAAAGGTGTTACTTTTGATTGGAATGGAGAGGATCTTCATGAGGATTTGCAAAATTGGCTCAATGATATCTCTTCTACAGGTTTTAAATATTTACCTATGTTATTAATTTGGGGTAATTGGTTGGATCGTAATCTTGTCACTTTCGAGGACAAAAGGATCCCTCCCGAAGTCTATGCTTTCAAAAGCATTGCCATCTTTGACTCTCTTCTGTGGTTGAAGAAGCAACCAAAGGTTAGGAGAGTTTCCTGAAGTGGCAGTGGATAAATCTTATCCTTGGTGTTTTTTCGACGAGGCATACTAAGCGGATCCAACTCTTGGAGGTGCTAGTGGTGTCATCTTTTCTTCCGATTTTGATTGGAAAAAATTTGTTGCAGCAGTGGGTCAATGCACAAATAATCATGTAGAGTTAATGGCATTGAATATGAGGCTTACTCCTTTCTCTTTCTAATGAGATTCACATAATCATATTTTTTGGGGACTCATTGCTAGTTATCAATTGGATGAAGCCGAACAGATCCCCAAAAAATATTTTCCCGAAGCCTTTGTTTGAGGAAGTGGTCAGAATAGCAGCTCATTTTTAGATGATAAGTTTTTGTCAATTTATAGAGAGAGGAATAACATTGCAGATCAACTCTTCAAGCTGGGGTTGCAGTTTGGAGATGGTGTTTGGCATAAATGGGAGTGTGACAATGACAATATTATGGAGGATGACCCTGGTCCTATCAATTTATGAACTTCATAAAGTCCCAAAACGCAACTAAAAAGGATACTTTCTTTGTTGTGCATAAATATTTTTGGAATTTTGTATGTTTTTCATTCTGGCAATAGATTTCAAATTTCTATTACTAATGACTTAATGTAGATGATTGTTAGTTGATGACAATTTTGATTCCACTGCTAGGCAGTGATGTTGGTATGTATGAAAGGCCTCCGTCCATGTAAAAAGTGGTTTGTTTTCAATAATAAACTACGTTTTTTTTTCTTTGGAAAAAAAAAGTAAGAAAAACCTCCTTAACTTTGTGATGTGTTCATAGTAGTTACTCTATAAAGTTGGTAAGTTGGTAATTTTGGGTTGTTCTTTTTTATTCATATAAAAATTAGAAACATAATTTGAATTAAAGATGAATTTTCAATGAAAATATTAAATTTTTTATTGTTTCATTACTATAATACAATAAATTTAAATACCATTTATTATTAAATTGATGATTAATAAAAAATATTAAAATAAAATTAATAACTATTTTAATTTAATTAAAATAATATATAAACAATTATAAGTAATAGCCAACCTTCAATAATGATTAGCAAAATGAATTAGAAAATATGATTAATAACCAAAAAAATATTAAAATAAATTAACTACTACTTTAAAGATTAACAAAATGAATTAGAAAATATGATTAATAACAAAAAAAATATTAAAATAAAATTAACTACTATTTTAATTTAATTAATAATATATATAAAATACAAAAAGTTATAAGTAATAGGGAAGAACCTTATTAGCAAAATGAATTAGGAAATGAAAATTTGTATTAAAAACAATGAGCGATAATCTATGATGTGTGTTTATATGTCATAAAAGAATAGTCTTTCAAATCAAGATACACTAATGATTTTGTTTTTTCGTTTTTGGAGATGAAAATTGTTGTTTTAAACCATCAACACGCCATTATAAAAATAATTCATTTTCATTTGAAAATAATCCATTTCCCTTTGTACTATCAGTGATTTATTTATGAAATCTATTCAAATGAATGTTCAAATCCATCCATGAGGATAATAATGCTTACTAATATGTATGGATGATAAATATATAATATTATATATAGAAATAAAAATAATAATATATAAATAAAATTGAATAATATATTTATAAAAATAATGTAAATTTATTAAGTTTATAAATCAATTGCATCTAATTCGAATAATTGTGTAATGGAATGTTATCTTCTTTATCCAAATTCTATTCCTATAAATGATATATTGATCTGACCTTGTACATATAAATGATATATTGATATGACCTTATACATTGAAGTCTAAAGTTTATAAGAATCATTACTTATATCTCTTATAACTTTGTCTTACTATATAGTAAAATACAAATTCATATATATTACATAGTTCAATATAACATATTATAGGATTTTTAAAGGTATTGTTATATGTTATAATTTTCTCAAATTTTATAAAAATAAAATATGTATTTCCTTATAATGGTTTTAAATAATATTTTTTTATTTTTTACTTCAGTTGAATACAATATTTGAACAACAAGGGGTGAGACAAGAAGGGGTCGGCTCATCGAGAGATGCATCTTTATTAATAGAATCTATGCCACAAAGAAATTGTGAGGTACAATCTTTGGAAAGTTCAAGTATTCATGCCAATTTACAATTGAGTAACAACGAGGAGAATCAATATTTTGGTGACTATGATACTTCTTTGCATTTGGGGTAAACTCTTATACTACTGCATTGTATTATTCATCAAATTCAACATTTTTTTCTACTAATCAATTGCTATATCTTTGAAATGATTTCCATTTCTTGTTTCAGGTTATTTAATCCGACTAATCCATAACATGCTTGGTCTTTCCAGTGTCACTTATGTATAAAAATAGTTATGCAACATTATCTTGCATAGTGATTATGTTTGTATAATGATTATAATAAATAGTGTTAATTAACCATGTAAAGTAGTGTTAATAGAAAATTTTATCTAGTTACCATGTCACACATTTTCAAAGAACAATCTACCAAACTAAAGTGTATATAATTTGGACTAAATATGCATTTAATTTGGATGTCATGTATTACTTTTTGGTTTGAAATTAATATATCATAATTCGTATAATGTATGTGTATTTTTTAAATTTTTTCTCATATAGATACATATATACAATATTATTCTTCATGATTTACAAATAAATATATATACACAGATACAATATTATTCTTCATGATTTACAAATAAATGAAAACAATGGTGTTGAATTCATTATCATATAATTTACATTTTCACGTTTTACCTTATCATAATCCAATGGAAAATTGTTAGAAATCTAAATTAGAAAAAAAAATTAGAGTATACATAGATTATTGTATTTCTAAATGACATTTTTATAAAATTTACAATACATTGGTGTGGCATTTTTTAATATCTATATACATAATTTATAAAGATTAGATTTATTTACTATATGGATTTTATAGAAATTTTGTATACATTAAAATAATGTTAATAAATTTCAATCAATAAAAGTGTTAAATATATGTGTTACTTATATTTACTTAAATATATTTAGTTATTCTTTTCTTATTATATATAACTTAGATTATTTTTTTCTTATATTTGATGATAGATCACAATAGCTAAGCTTAAAGGAAGTTTTCACTAATTTAATACATAGTAAAATGTCACACAAGATTAATATTTCTTTTAAATTTGTATGAACATATCCATAATTATTTTTCTTATTTTAGGTTGCCACAATTGTTGTAAGGTATTTGCAACCCGTTATTCTTCTTCTAGATATAACTATGTTTTTTTAATCTTTTTAATTCAAAAGAGCTTAAATGTTTACAAATGAAGCAAGTATAGGCTATGTTTACGTAGATATGGTTTCTCATGTTTATAACTATGGATCATATGCATATATTTTATACTAATATCTTGTTGTACATATTTGTGTTGAAGTTGTGTTTGAGGATTTTCATCTAATTTTTACAAAGGAATTAAGAAAATATTTTGTGGTAAGAATTTTTGTTTATGCATAAAAGAATATAATTGATTGGAAAAATCAATTAAAAGATGAAAAAATCATCTATTGTTTTTTAACAATTAATACTCATTTATGAAGAATTGGTTCTAAATTTGTCCCATCAAAAAGTTTATAGTGAAAACTTATATTTTATATATTGAAAGATTATTCTCTATTAAGAAACTAATAAGCTATGTCCCATCAAAAAGTTTGTTGTCAAAAAGTTTGTTGTGAGAGCTTAGACCCTTCTGTATTAAGAAACACATAAGCTACAGTCTTATGAAACACATGGAGACCTACTTGCCAACTTATCTCCAACAATGGGTAATGTCATTAGTGGTTAATGAACAATAACTTATTTTTGGTCTCGTAAAAGATAATAATATTGATAAATGCAAGCATATTCTAACAAACTAAGAAAATGAATCTTGTACGAGTAGTTTGAAAAACAATTGGTAAGTAGGCTATATATATATATATGTTGAGGCTTGAGAAAATGAAAGCAAAGAAAATTGTAAAAAAATCACTCTAAAAGAAAAATAGAGCTCAACGTGATCAAATGGATGTTGTTTGAAATTTGTATATCTACACATTACCAAAAGGAAACCCATTCAATAAGAGATATGTGTAATATTTATTATAATATATAAGATCATTCACTTGGTGTAATTGCAAAAGAAATGAATTATAATAAGGCAAATCATTGGAAAAGAGATTATCATTAAAGAGTTTGATGATCACTTAAACAAATGTCGAACCTGAACAATGGAGTTTAACATTTTTATATTTGATTTTAAAAACTGAACCGAAAAAAATATATCGATGCATGAGATTCAGTAATTTATATCAATAATTTTGAGCTTGTTGATACAACTAATATTAATGTCATTAATGTCATTGTTCATAATAATGAATAAAGGATTTTATATAAAAGAAATAAAAAAAATGTTATGATAAAAAATTCTAGAATAATTAAAATATAAGATTATTCGGAAAAAAGTATCTAATATACTTTTCCTAATATTTTGTGGTAAAGAATTCTCTCAAGTGATTAGATACTAGGATATGATTATGGCATATATATTGCAAGTAAAAATACAGAGATTACGTGGAAAAAAGTATCCAATATACATTTCCTAGTAGATACTCATGACTAGGATAGGATTATGCCATATATTGCAAGTAAAGATAGAGAAAGATACTTTTTTTAGGAGAAGGTTGTGAATATCTCTCACATATAATAAGAAGGGAGCACTTCTCATCCATGAAGGGCAACTTATTGTTTGTGGATATTGATTGTACAAAGAGTGTTTAAAATACAAGTCAATATACAAACCATGTGTTGAGTTTAGAATTCCATGAGTTAATTATAGTTGGAGACATTTACTTTCATATCTTTAGCTTATTTAAAATAAATTGTATCTTGTTATTTTATGAATTGGTAATTTGGTAATAAAAAATAATAAAATATAAAGTTTATTTTTAATTTCAATATTTTCAATTAGAATAATTCATGTGATAATTATCTATTTTTTTCATAAAAACATGATTTTTTTTTATAATGATTCATATTACAAGTTTTAAAGCTTAATGTTGTTAATGGGACAAATGTATGTAGTTACATGTATGCTTAATCATGTGTCAATCAACTTAGGCATGTGCATTCTATAAGGTCACTAATAAGATTTGAGATGTGTTGCATTATAGGATGGTAGTTGGGTAAAATAGTTTCATTATATATGTGCATAAGTTATTTTTATATATAGTGTTTATAAATATTAATGATAAGTCTATTTTACATGTAATTATTCATTTCGACACTTAGGCAAAGATGGGATATTTTTCATAGTTAAAAAATAGTCTTAGTTAAAAATTGGCTCTTGGAGAGAGAAGCATGTCACAAGTAGGATTTGAATCTGGATAGGGAGGATAATAATTTCTTTGTTCAACAACCTCAACTAAACCCAAATAACACACACAAAATTTTCTATGAGAGAAAAATATCGATAACGTCATGCGAATAGAAGATAAAAGTTATAACTAGTACAGATGCTTGTCATCATCGAGATGAATGATTAGAGACTTGAGAAAACATGTTTTCATGTGGACAAACAAAAGTGTGTTGAAATAACACATACAAACATAGGAAGACCATCATGGGAATCATTATCACCTCAACCACTAAATAATTTCTCACTTAGGAAATGGAGCCATCGTTAATTACTCAAGTTAACCAAGGAGTTGTAGATCAACAAATACTCTAGCTATTATCAATACTGTGAGAATTAAAAAATAAAAAGCTCCCTTATGGAGCTTGAACCTTGCTCATCAATGAGAAGCAATCTAAAATTACCCTCATCAATATGGCATGCCCCCTTTACAATCCAATCTGTTGTGATGTCGTATTCCTTGAAGATATGGATGATGAGAATAGATTGGAATCCAAGTAGAAGTTCCTTTGTTTGATTAACCAGGTGTGGGAAAGTTAAATATGTGAACCTTGCACTCTTTTTCATCTATCCATAAACTAGCTTAGAATGTGTAAACTGCTAAGGTAAAAAAAACTCAAGATTAAGTCTAGTGGATAGCCCTTGGACTTTTGCATAACTATTAGATTATTGGAAATATGCAAAGTGGTTCCCATGATATGTGATACCACAACCTTGACTCTATCTTGGTTTCCTTGTCAAGTACCATCATAGAAACAATATGACTTGTTATGGTTGATCTATAGTGGAGGGACAGATTGGGAGGAGTTGGATTTGATCTTTGGAGCTTGCACCTACATAAAGAATTTGAATATGTGAAATTGATTGATTGGGGATGGATTCTTGTTTGAAAATATATCTCTCAATCAAAATGATCCACGTTATAGATAGTGGAACTTGGAAGTAGAATGAGAACCTTAGGGATGCCTCTAACCTGGAACCAGGTGTTCCTTGATTCCTTAAAAGAGTCACCCTCCTAGGGGAGACAAGAACCCAATGATATAGAAACAATCCAAACCTTCTTTGAGACCCTAGCAAGAAAAAAAAATATGATATACTGATTCAACGCTCTCTCTACATAATAAACACATGTTTGGAACCTCTTTGCTTCTCCTAAGAAGATTATCCCAAATTTAGTATGCAGTTGTGTAGGGCCAAACATGTAAAAACATAGTTCTTTGGGAGTTGCTAACAATTTCCATATACCACTCCACCACCAGCGAGTGTTTCCCTCAATATCCTACATCGACAAAGCTTTGGAACCAAGCTTCACACTATAACATCCTCTTTTTATGTTTTCTTCCCAAATAAATTTATTTTCCTCTTCTTATAGGGAAATTGCACTGGTGACAAGAGCATGTTGATACGAAGTCCATATAATTGCAAAATTTCCATCTAATCCATGGTTCTTGACATATTTCCAGCTTGAATACCAACGAATTTCAAATCTATGATAAAAAATTTCTTCCAAGTTGCACACATTGTGTAGTCTTGAGTGATCAATAATATCAATTGGAACAATATTCCCTCCATTGATACCAACAACAACACCTTTTCCCAATGTGATTTTGTTCCTATCACCGGGATCCCAAGCTAAATTGTTACCTATAATGTTGAAAACCTGGACTTTTTCCTTCCACAACAAAGACCTCCCAATTTGATGTTCGGGATGGGTTCTAACCCAATAAATGATTCATTGTGGTTAGATGTATTTCTAAAACAAACATTGCTACCACGGTCCCTTCTTTGAAATGAGATTGTGATATCCTTTTGTTTAGTGCCTTGGAAAATAATTACATATCTTCTAGGCCTCATCCACCAGTATATTTTGGGTGATAAATGGTTTCCCATTGGATGAGTGGAATGTTGGTGTATTACTTGTGATGACTTCACAAGTAATGAAGGCACACATTTTGTAATCTTCTTTAGCATCATTTTTGCGATGTAGACATGAAGTGTTGCTCCCAGTAATCAATAGATTATCAACATATAGAACAATCAGAATTAGAGAGTCACCTTCATGTCTCATGTAGACATTTGAATCAGATTTGCATCTCAAGAAGTTTTATGACAGAAGGAAGGAGTCCATTTTAGCATACCAAGCTCAGGGAGCTTGCTTGAGTCCATACAAGGACTTCCTCAATATGCAAACAAGTGAAGAGTCTTCAACATACCCCTCAGGTTGCTTCATGTAGATATCCTCCTCTATATCTCCATGAAGGAAATCACTCTTGACATCCATGTGATGCACTTCCCATTGCTTGGATGCATCAAGAGCAAGAACAAGACAAATGGAATCCATCTTAGCAATAGGAGCGAATGTCTCTGAGTAGTCAATCCCATGGACTTGGGAGTAACCCTTTGCAACCAGTCGAGCCTTGTATTTTCTAGTGACCCCATCAAAGTCCATCTTAGTTCTGTAAACCCACTTGCATTGAACAAGCTTCCTCCCAGGTGGGATAGAAACAAGCTCCCAAGTTTCATTTCTTTGAATAGACTCATACTCTTCATCCATAGATGTTACCCATCTTGGATCTTGGTAGGCTTCAAAGAATGTCTTTGGATCTGATCCAATCATGAGAAAGCATCTCTCAGCTAGAAATGGATCTGTGTGAGAGAGTATATTAGATCCGGTTGTTCTTGAAGATGATGGATCTCCAACAAGATCATTTGTAGATGCAACAGTAGTGGTGGCCCATGATGCAATAGGAGTTCGAACCTTAGTTGCTAGATCTTCAAGTTTTTGTGGATCTGGATCTAGCATTCACTCTACCTTCCGAATCTTCTTTGTTTCAACTTTCTTCACTGAATCTTTTCCATTCAAGCAATGTTTGCAAGTGCCTTGGGAAAATTTGATCTTGGGAAGCCCTTCAACCATCTCTTTAGTATGCATGCCTTGCAAGTATTGATAGTCAAGATGCCAAAATATTTCATGCCACAATCTACTCTCTTCATTGGCATGAGTGTGAAGAGAAGATTGCTTTGAGAGAGGTAAGAAGTGGGAGAACTCATACAGTTTTGACTTGTGATTTGCAACTCCTTTTGCAATGGTAGATCTTGATACCATGTCTTGGATTTTGACCTCATTTGGAAAGAAGAACACCCTCTTGGGCTCTCCAGTATGGGTCATCTAATATACTGAAATTAGATTAGCAGTGAGAGTGGGTACATAGAGTACATCCGAGAAGTATCCATGATCTAGTTTGATTATTCCAATCCCCTCAGAGAAGACCTCATAATCATTCCCCAACATAATGGTTGGTCCAATAGTAGCTTCGAATCCACTGAAGATATTCTTGGAGGAAGACATATGCCTAGATGCTCCATAATCTATGATGAAGGAGGATTGAGTTGATGCACCTTCCATGAGGGCATGGCATCTCTCTTTGTTCTCATATACACATGGTTCACTCTCTTTCTTCCTAGCACATGCAGGTACTGGGAGATTATTCTTCTCAAGGAGTGAGGCCATGAGATCTATGGTATTCTTCATACATGAGCTCTCAGGGTGATATTCTCGATTACAGTATGTGCACTTGGATTTTCCCTTCTGAGTGTGCTTGTCCTTCTTAGGATTCGAGGCTCCATCTGACTGTATGGGAGCCTCCTTCTACTTTGTATCTTTCGCATTTCTATCAGAATTTTTTGTTTCCCTTTTCCATTCGCTCTTCTCATTTCAGTGGCTGCAAGAGGTGAATCCAACTTGGTTTTTATCACTCCCATGTGTACTAGCTTCTCCTCCTCAAGTGTGAGAAATTGGATGAAGTCTTCAAGCGAAGGGAATTTCCATTTTGGAATGGACAATCTTGGTGACTGGAAGGTCGAAACAAACATTGAATAATCAGGGCCTAGCTTCGACAGGATGGAAAGGATGAGTTGTTTTTCTTCCTTCTCAATCCAAAACCTCTTCAACTGTGAAATCAAGTTCTTGAATTTGTTGAGAAACTCAGTGATAGTTTCGAAATTGACTCAGTGATAGTTTCGAAATTGCTTGGGCTCATGGAGATGAGCTCATTTTCTAGTTTATACCCCTTTAAATCATCTTTTTGTCCCAAACCTCCTTTGGAGTCTTCAAATCAATAACATGAAAGTGAAAATCTTCATAAATGTTGAGTAGCAACAGTCCTACTGCTTCATCAAGCTTGTCTAAGTAATTGGATTTCTCTACTACACCAATTGGATCAACTGCTGAGCCATTCACCACTCTGGAGAGACTCTTCGACTTCAAGAAGGTGTCCATTTTAGCCCTCCATTCGAAGTAGTTGGATGAGTTCAACTTGAGATCCATTATACTGAAGAATTCGAAGCTAAGAGAGGGAGATTCTTGCCCAAAAAATGAGAATTGTGAAAAGAAGATATGTTGCAATTCGAATTGAACATTGCCTTAGGAAACTGAGCACATATGACTAAGTCCTTCACACCTGGCTAGACCTCACTGGATTGCTCCAGTGAATTCAAGGCTATAGCACCAGGATTTGCTATGGAAACTCAGAGGCTTCTGGTGCTCAATGAAAGACAGTTGCTCAAGGAATTGTTGCAACTGTTGCTGCTGCAATTCGAATAGCTATTGTTAGCTCTGATACCATGTAATATTTTAAAGCTAGGATCACTCAGCAGTATAAGACCTCACTACAATTTACTCATGTAGTGCATAAAGAAGAAGAAGAAACACTGAATCAATAAACACTCGTTACACAGAAAATGGAGAAAAATTGTTGTATCATACATCAATTGTAAGTTGGCACTTTGTAAAATGAATAATAACTTAATAAAATCAAAAGAATTTGAATGCCATTAAGGTCATTTGAAACATCCTCAATGGTTGGCTTGGATAGCATTGGAGACATCATCCGAACCAGTGGCAGTGGTCATAAAGGTCAACTAGTCAGTCAATTGAGTCTAACTGAGTGCATGGGCACTGATGTAGGGAAGGAAACTCCAATATGGGCGCATGAGGAGCTTTCAATAGTCAGTGGAGCTCAAACTAGTCTTAGTAGGTGCCTATCTAAGTGCTTCAGTCATTTAACTAATCAATCATCTCCTGAATCAAGGAACTGAGTCATCAACTAACTAACTAACTGAAGTAACTCCTAAATGGGTGGAAGAAGGAGCACATGTTCTCCAATGATGAAATAAGGGCGCATCAATGGCTAGGAGGGATAGAACTGAGTAGAAACAGGCTCCTGGGGGCTGTAAAACAAGGACTAGGTGCTGGGAGACTACCATACTGATGACTAGATGCATGCATTTGCATGCATATGACTGGATGCATGCAGGCATGCAAAATACAAAAATGATGGTGAGAATATTCCAAAAAATCACATACTAAAGGATCAATCCCTCACTCTTCTAATGATGATGATGCCTCTAACATGGTATCTAATAAAATGAAAGTGTAAAATCCGTGTAAGTATTATGGGAAAACCAACAACCCCAAAAATATTTTCTTTAAATGGAGACGTGAACTTGCTAAATCGAAGAAGAAATCCTTTGAAGAACATCAAGTAGCTTTGTGCTCCTATTCTGGTCAACCAAGTAAATATCTTCATCTATGGAATGGATAATGGATTCTGGTGCATCTAATCATATGATTGGTACATTTTTTTATCTACATATTATGACACTAATAGGAACACATCACATAAAGTTTCAATTACTGATGGTAAATATCTTTCAGAAGTAGGATCTAGTAATGTTAAAATTCCTAATTGGAACATGTTTTTCATGTTCAAGGCAAGCCCAAGAATTTACTTTCTATTTATTATGCTTGTCAAAAAGGTTATAAATTTGAAGCTTGGCCAGATAAATATGTTCTAATAAAAGATATCAAACATAACTTCAAAATTGTTTCTTCCGATCCTATTGATCATGATGTTGGTTTACATAAGTTTACTTATTTTAATTTATGTCAAAATAAACCTTTTTATTCCTATTTTGCTCATGTTGATGAACAATGTATATTATGCAATGAAATATTATGTCACTTGAATTATGGAAAAATGCAATTGATGTGTAAATGGTACTTGGGTTACATTCAATTTGTTCCACTAGAGGTGTTTGTGGAGGTTATGTTCTTGGTAAACATCATAAGAAAACGTTTGATAAAGGTAAAGCTTGGCATGCTAAAGAACCATTGCAACTAATTACTAGTGATATTTGTGGTCCTCTTGAAACTCTTCTTTGTGTCATGCAGTCTATTTTCTTACTTTTAATGATGATTACAGTGGAAATTCTTGGGTTTATTTTTTGAAACATAAAATTGAAACTTTTAGTATATTTCAAAATTTTGAATCCATGGTTGAAAACAAATCCGGTAAAAGTATTAAGACTTTTAGAACTGATAATATGGGGGGATTCACTAAAAAGGAATTTAATGCAAATTTATCTAAGCATGGAATTCAACATCAAAAGATTGTTTCTTATACACCTCAACAAAATGGGGTAGTTGAAACAAAGAATAGGACTTTGGTTGAAATGGATATATGTATGCTTTATTCTAAAGGAATACATAAAGTTTTTGGGTTGAATCTAGTTTTTGTGCTAACTATATTTTGAATAGAGTCCCTACTAAAGTAGTTTTGTAGATTACTCCCAAAGAAAAATAGAATTATAGGAAACCCGATATTAGTAACTTTAAGATATTTGCCAATGAATGTTGGGCACATATTCTGGATGAAAAATGGAAAAAGTTAGAGCCCAAGTCTCACAAATGTATTTTCATTGGTTATTGTGAGGATTCCAAAGCATACAAGTTGTTTGATCCATCTACCCAAGGTGTTATCATACGACGAGATGTTCAATTCAATGAAATCTCTCCTCCTCATGAGTTTGTCAAACCTCATATCACCTTGAACTTGCCTTCATCTTTTGTTACCCCTTCATATCCTTATGTGCATTATCTTTATCGTATTTCACCTTCTTATTCAAGTACTCCACCTGAATGTTTCGAAGATGCTAGAGTGGTTCCTACCACTACTCCTCTTCTTGTTTGGGCTTGAAAAACTCTTGAATTTGTAGGTTTTGAGATTGGTTTCCAATCCAATACTTGATGGATTAGATTTGAATTTGCTCTTGTGACTAAAGTATTGGCCAATGAAGGTCCCTATGCATATGCTCAAGAAAAAGATAAACTTGAATGGGAGAAATCCATGACTGTTGAGGATAACCCATTAATGAAAAACAAGACTTGGACTCTTGTGCCTCTTCCTCCTGGAAATAATTTAGTTCAATGTAAATGGGTATATAAAACAAAGTTTACTTGAAACAAACAAATTGAAATAGATAAATCTCGATTAGTAGCAAAAGGTTTTTCTCAACAAGAAAGTATTGACTATACTGAAACTTTTGCTCAAGTTGCTAAAATGAGCACAATAAGAACCATAATTTATCTTGATAAATCTTATCAGTGGGAAATTCACCAAATGGATGTCAAGAGTGTTTTTTTGAATGGTGATATTCATGAAGACATTTATATGCAATAGTCACCTAGTTTTATCACTGTTGAAACTTCAAGTTTGGTATGCAAATTAAACAAGTCTTTATATGGTCTTAAACATGAACCTAGATGTTGGTATGATAAAATTGATAAGTATTTCTAGAAGAATGGTTTTAAGTGGTGTATATCTTATCCAAATATGTCTCTTAAGAACTTTGATGATGATATCCTCATTATGGTACTTTATGTGGATGCTCTTGTCCTTATTAGTAGCTAGCTTACATTTATACAAGAAATGAAGAATAATCTTGAGAATGAATTTGAAATGACCGATTTAGGCCTATTACATTTTTTTGGGGTATTTAGATTTGACATATGATTGATGATCTATTTCTTTCTCAACCTAAGTATGCTACAAAATTACTTAATCAGTTTCAAATGAGTGATTGTAATCCTTCAACTATGCCATTTCAGTTTCATGTAAAGTTAATTATTGATTGTGACACTCCTCTTGTGATGCCACTTTGTATCATCATCTTGTGGGGAGTTTGATATATTTGACACATAGCAAGTCTAATCACTCTTTTTCATCATCATGGTTTCAAGGTTTATCTAAAATCCTCATGAAAGTCATTGGAAAGCAGCAAAGAGAATTCTCATATATTTACAGGAGACATTGCATTATGGTGTTTGTATTCAAATAGGGATATAGTTTCACTTATTGGTTATACATATTCTGATTGGGTAGGGGATGCTTTAAATAGAAGGTCTACTACAGGGTTCATCTTTCAACTTGATTCAGGTTCGATTTCATGGTCCAGTAAGAAGATGAGAACTCTTTCTCTTTCTTCTTGTGAAGCAGAGTACAAGACATCTAAGGAATCAACTAAAGAAGCAGTGTGGATATGACATGTCCTACAGAACTTGGACTAGCTCAGAAGTCTCCTACTGAATTAAGATGTAACATCCAAAGTCCAATTCAACTTGTGTATAATTCAATGTATCACTCCAAGACTAAACACATTGACCTTGATACTCACTACATTCGAGATCTTGTTGCAAAAGGTGTTTTTTGTTTGGAGCATTAGAGGAAATTTGGGGTCTAAAATAGGCCTTATAAGAAAACGAGGCAACCATAATTTCTTGCTGATGGAATTCAAGAACCAATAGGATTTCAATAAAATGAGTCACCATAATTGTTGACTTGAGATATTTGTCATAAGAAAAAACTATTCTTTTGTTTGTATTTTCAACATATCTCCCTGTGTTTTTACTCAAATTTCAAGCGGGAGCACTTGTTGGATGCATAATTAAATTATGCATCCACCGAATACCCATGTTGCATTCTTTTGACAGACCCCACTTCCCTAAAAATAAGAAATACCTAACATCATCACGCTTTTTCAGGTATTTCTTGTTTTTGGGGCAGTGGGGTCCGTCAAAAGTATGCAGTGCGGGTACTCGCTGGATGCGGAATTTAATTATGCATCCAACAAGTGCTCTCGCTAAAAATTTGAGTAAAAGCACAGGGAGATATGTTAAAAATATGAACAAAAAAGTAGTTTTTTTCTTTCTTCCTCCAAAATTAATAAATATTATTTTATTATTTTAACTGTTATTTTATTATTTTCCTTAGGAGGCCCATTTTAGACCTCAAATTTCCTCTAATTATTGTCCCACAAAACAACAAGTAGGAGATATCTTCACCAAATGCATGACAGAAGCAAAGTTTGTGTATCTTCTAAGTTTGTTGGGAATGCGAGAAGTTGTCATCAAAGGAGAATGCTAATGCAATGCCATCTTCCTCCATATATTTTGTATTCTCCCTAGTCATCATTAAGGGAGAGTGGCAGAATGTGTAATTTGTTAATATTGCATGTGTAAAGATGTCTAATGTGATGTCATAAGATATTATGATTTCTTATCTATCAAAGGAAGGCATAATTGTCTATATATTATGTAAAAGGAGTTATCCCACATACATCATGAAGAAATATTTTCCTATTACCATTGATTATATAAGTAGGTGTAAAATCTTTTGTTCCACATATATTATGGGATGTAATTTTTCCATACATCTAGCTATATAATAGAGGTGGAGGAGACATTTTTGGGTATTTTGGATATATTGTGTATTCCATTGAATGTTATTGTAAAGTTGTGTTAAGCATATGGGGAGTGGAGATTAAGTGTAATATTGGAGATTTATGAAGAATAAGAAGACAATACCTTCCCATGGATGTTTCCCCATTTGGGGTTTTACCACCTTCCATGGATGTTTCCCCATTTGGGGTTTTACCACATATATCTAGTGTATCATTATTTTCTCTTGTCTCTTTCTTACTACTTTGATTACATGGTGCTTGTATGGATAGAAGGCTAGACTAGTAGATTCTTTCTATTGATTTACTTGTTGGTAAATATATTGTTATATGTTTACTACGTATTTCTGAATATTCTAATAATTTTGTAAACACTTCCTGTAACAATACTCTACTTTGATCAATTTGATTGCAGTCCAAGAGATAAATTCTCTATTTGAAAATTTGTAATAGAATAGACAAATTAATTATCACAGAAGATAAAACATAAAATAAAAATAATCATAACAAAAATATAAAAATACTAACAAAAAATAAATGAAACAAAGAACAAATGCAACAATATACCCAAAATAGGGGGCTTCCTCCTTTGAGAATACGTTGCTAAATCTAGCTACATGTCTGAAGAATTAATGGAGCACCAAGCTTCAACTAAGCATATATTTGTATTAAACATTGAAGGTTACGAATCAAAATACAATCATGACCTTTTTTCTCTAAGTGTCCACCACACCTCCTATATTTGTTCTATTAATATTTATAATAATGCAGAGTTCTCAAAAAAAGATATTGTTATTTAGATAGCATTGTATCCCACATCCTTGTGATTTGGGAGATTTATCATATTCCAATTAAAGTTCATAAAATATAAACATGAACAACTATGCGGACTTCATATCCGTACGTTATCTCCTACGCTTTGTTGTTGTCGACAAGGATTTTACTTTGATCTTGTCATGTCTATCTCGATTTTCTTCACAGATTTCATGACACAAAGTGCATGAAATATCTCTTCTCCACAAAATCTGGAGCGCTTCTTATCATGGTTTCTATTGGTTAACTTCAACAGGTTGAAATTTATGGGTTTGACTTGTGGTTTGGTCGCCTTCTCCTAACATCCCTATTTGGTATTTTCAAATCTGGAAGGTGCTCAAGAATCCTTGGGATGTATAGAATGTCCTCCAGGTTCCAGATCTTGATTACACTTTGTGCTACCATGAAAATCATCAATGTTACAAGATCATGGAATTCTGGTAACATGCAATTGTTGATATATTTAAAATAACTTTTAACGTTATTTAGGCCATTAAATAACAAGAAATCGTTAACAATGAAGAATTATATTGAATGATATGGCATGCAGAATTTATATGGAAATTAGCAAAAAGGACTTAATTAATAGTCGAAATAGTGTCGAAATGAAGGACCAACAACTCCTCATGAGGAGTCCACTTTTCACCCTTTAATCCCAAGCTTATATCAATATAACAATGTTAACTAAGTCGTGTCCTAATCATAGTTTTAGGAACTTTGGATAATTTCCCTAATTAAAATTTATAATCAAGGTAAGGACATAAGTTAGGAAACTCACTAAGGTCTCTCCGCTTAGCCCTCTTTCACTCTCCCCACTTGTGGAACCATAACCCCCCATCTCTTCTTTATCCTTCTTCATTTATAGCGTCGGGATTTTTACATTAAATATCAATGTACACAATTACAATATAATTGGTCATCCTCGACCATTTATGTTTGGCTTGTATCCATTTGATCATTATATACACATTTACATTCCGAGGTCAAAAAAATTTCCATCTGCTAACGTGGCATGACACATGGTTGTTGATGTGAAAGTAGGATCCACGTGCTTGCCTATGATGCTTCCATGCCATCCTCACCTTTTCATCATGATCCATTTTACTTCTTTTATTCACTTACCTTTGTTATTCCCACGACTCCCACCATGTGGCATTCTTTAACTAGTCATAGGTTAGTTCTCTTTATGGTAAACCCAAATAATCTATATAATTAGTGCTCTCTGCACTGTCAATCAATATCTCATCAAATATGCCAGATATATTTCAAAGGACCAACATGTATTCCTTTATTCATCACCATACCCTCCAAAATGGTAAATCGCCGTACATGTGTCAACATCTATATAGGATTGGAAGGTGGTTTCTAAAACCACGACTTCTAGCTCTAAAATGGTATTAGATACCACTTACAACCTTTCACATGATTATATTTTTGCTAGTGTGACATGTGACGTGCTTTCCACTTGATGCGCTCATAGAAATCGATGAGATAGGGGTCCACCTATTTGTCCTTAGGCATGCATGTTCATGTGATGATGGTCCTGCATGGACATGTGGCATTCATCTATCCATTTTGGAGGTCAAACTTGTAGGTCTTTAGCACCCACCTTTTCCCTCAAAATTGGAATCCACTAGGACAAGTGGAAATCGCACCACCATTTCAAAACTTGATAAGTGGTTTCCAATACCAATTACTCATCCTTTGAAAACCACTTTCCACTCTTCCAAAAACTACTTTTGCACTATAGCCTTCATTCTTTGGCGTGGCCACCACCTACATATTCATACTCCACTTGGAATTGCCACATTTACACCTCAAACCCATATGGGTACTCCATGTCATGTTGTCAATCCATGTCACATGTACGAGGTCCATCTTAGTTGTACAGGCCATGTTGTTTATTTGTTTACTAGGGTGAGGGCGGTTCTCTGAAAAGTAAAAGTGTGTGTGTGTGTGTGTGTAACGCTCGTACCTCCTCCAGAATTGGAAATTTGACCAAATAATCAATTTATGTAACCGTAGGCCCCAATTTTATAAAATTTTTATGCTTGGTGTTCTAATTTCAATCTCTAGCTAACCAATTTACTTCCAAAATAAATTTTTGATCATATTATTGAGAATGCAAACTTTTGTCAATACAGTCGAACTCTCAATTTCATGAATCCATCAACACCACTTCCTTGTTATTTACTCTGTCAAAACTCTATCTGACAAACTTTTCATAATTTCATTTTGTCAAACATATGGCTTGTAAGTGTATTTTCTTTCAATTTTTCCTCACAGGGGAATTTTGTCAAACATATAGCCTACAACTATATTTCTTCCAATTTTCCACAAAGTTGATTCTAAAATTCAATAATTTCATCATTTATACCTCCATAAACTACCCAAATACTCTAACAACATTCCAATCTAGTAATTGGAGAACTCATTTTAACATTTAATGACTTCAACATTATTTTCCTCGATTATTCTTACAGGGGAATTATGTCAAACACTTCAAATATGAACTACAATTCTTCATGTACAAGTTGACTTTTTCCCCTGCAACCAAGTGCTGTAATATGAAGCTCTATTACCATTTGTCCACGTACCCAGTAGCCCCTATGCACTCTTGAGGCCATGGGGTACCTCAATTTCACCATAAAAATTTCTCATTTGATACCAAAATCGAATTCTCTAGATGGTTGTAGCATCTCAGTAGCAGAAAACAAAGGTAAAACAATCTTTCATACTTAAGTTAGGCCTCACACATGCAGCTTGATAATAATTTCCTCCATTATTATGTAATTTAATTACATGCTCATCAAATATAGAAAGATAGAAAATAGTACAATATATAACACGACATCAAATTAACGGCATTTCATAACACGTAATTAAAAACATGACATTCAAAGACATATTCAAACAATTATCTTTAAGGAAATAGTCCTCCCTCTAGCTACAAATGAAGGACATTCTTCCCAACCTTAAACACTATGTCACACTTACTCTCTTTGATAGAGGCCACCCCTGAGCTAAGGCTATCATTCGACAAGGGTGAAGTTTCTATAGTTTCATTCTTATCCCACAACTTAGAAATTCTCTAGTTCCAAATCCCACTATATAGTTATCACAATCAACCATTACTCTTCACCCTCAGCTTGCACAACACTAGGAATTAGATCCCCTTCTCTACAAGCGATCCCTTAGGCTATCCTAATTCCCTTAAATTGCTCCAACATCAGCTAGCTAGGGAATCTCACCATTGGGGACTACAAGGATCCTCAATTGTAGGCTAGGTTTCCTCCTCTAATCAACACAATAATATCAATAACAATTCCCAATGGAAAAAATATAGTCAATAGATAATGTTCTCCTCTATTCTTTGTCACAAAACCATACTAGTCAGAATGATGGAAGAATGACTCCTAAAATGATAGCTAGAATTTCCCTCTAAAGTCAATTCCCAACATTTTATTTTCCCACGTTTCCTCACGCATGCCCATGTTGCCCCACGCACAACACACAAGGCTAGTCAAGGTTTGAACCAACGACATCACAAGGAGTGCCTTACCAGTGCACCCTATCGCTAATTGATCTACACCCCGAGGGCCACTTTTCACCTTTTAGTCCCAAGCTTAGTTTAATATAGTAAGGTTGAGGCATGTCTCTTAATCATGGTTTTATGAACTTTGGATAACTTCACTAATTAAGATTTTAAATCAACGCTAAAGACATAAGTTAGGTAACTCACTAAGGTCTTTCCCCTTAGCCCCCTTTCACTTCCCCCACTTGTGGAATCATAGCCCCCATCTCTTCTTTGTCCTTTTCTTTTGCAACCATTGGGGTTTTTATATTAAATATCAACACAAAATTACAATATAACTGGTCATTCTAGACCATTTATGTTTGGATTCTATTGATTTGATCATTACATACATATTTACATTCTAGGGAATTACTTGAACTTCATCGTCACTATATGGCCATAACACATGCTCTTGGCTTCACTAATATGTGGCTCCATCCATTAGAGAAATTCTAGGGTAAAAATTGACCTCAATCTAAACAAAATGTACTATCAAAATCAACTTTAAAAGAACCAATTACATCGTAGAGGATGGTATCATCCCTTGTGGTTAAGATGGCATTGTTTGAGTTGAACATAAGTGTTTAATAATGGTAATACTTATATGAATACATGATTGGTTCTTACTTTCAATAAATATATAGTAAATTTATATAATGAATACATGAATATCTAATTTCAAAAAACCAATTACTCATCCCAAAGCATCCATGTAAGTTTAATTTTGAATATTGAATAAGTAGATTATATTTAAAAATTCAAAACTAATATAATTTATTTATAATTAATATTTTTCAAGAGTACATTTATTATATTATATTTAAAAGTATTTCTATATCTAATTACATAAAAAAAAATCATTAATTTTATTTTTAAACATCTTTTTAATTTAAATTAATCATAATTATATCGATTCTTCTTAGCTCCCTTTCACTTCTCCTATTTGTGAAATCATAGCATTTATCTCTTCTTTGTCCTTCTTCATTTGCAACCATTGGGGTTTTTATATTAAATATCGACATAAATTTACAATATAACTGGCCATTCTAGACCATTTGTGTCTGGCTTCTATCGATTTGATCATTATATACACATTTACATTTTAAGGAATTACTTGAAATTCATTATCACTATATGGCCATAACACATGCCGTTGGCTTCAATAATATGTTGCTCCATGCTTAAAGCATCCATTAGAGAAATTCTAGGGTAAAAGTTGGCCTCAAACTAAAATATATATACTATCAAAATTAACTTTAAAAAAACCAATTATATTCTGCAGGATGATAACATCAATTATGGTTAAGGTAGCATTGTTTGAGTTGAACATAAATTTTTAATAACGGTAAGACTTATAAATATGTAATTGGTTCTACTTTCAATGAATATATAGTAAATTTATATAATGAATACATGAATATTTACTTTCAAAGAACCAATTACTCATCCCAATGTAGTTATATAAGTTTAATTTTGAATACTTAGATTATATTTAAAAATTCAAAACTAATAATAATTTATTTTTAATTAATATTTTTAAAAATTAAATTTATTATATTATATTTAAAAGTATTTCTATATCTAATCTCATCAAATAAATTATTAATTTTATTTTTAAAACTCTTTTCAATTTAAATTAATCATAATTATATAAATTGTTATTGTGAAAGTGAGATGTAAATATATTTTTTCTAAAAATAATTAATTTATAATATTTTATTATATCTTTTAAAAAACCACTTTAAAATTCAAATCTATTATCTATCTTAAAATTTATAAAATAATAACATCAAAAGTAAAATATTTTTAATATGACTCACAATGATGAATTACAACACCCAATATCAATTTAAACAAAGTTAGTTAAAGTTAGTTAGTAAAGACTTACAATTAGGAACCTAAAGCTTTGTGAGTCAATATATGAATGGGAGACAATAAATAAGGAAAATATATAAATCAAGAATAAATATTTATTATAATATTGTCATATTTGAAGTTAATTATTTTAAATTGCATTTAGGATATTACTATTACGTGAAATTTTTCATATCGTATTATAATAATTGTAAATTTTTCATGTCGTATTATAATAATTGTAATGGGGAAGACATTTTAAATAAGAATTGTCATTTAATGTTCGTATAATGATAGTTATATTTGTACTTGTTTGGAATAAGAGAATTTTGAATGAAGTATATTTTAAGGATGAGAATTAAGGTGGCTTTATATTATATAAATATTAGTTTATTGGTTTTATATGTAAAGGTAGTTCAAAAATTAGGATTTATTTTATAAATTGAAAATACTTTTTACGGGTAATGCGTAAAAGAAAAATTATTTTTAATCTTAAAGGACAATATAAATTAGCTTTTGTTTAGGAATTAGAGAATGCTACTAATAATGAAGTAAAGGTTTTCACATGTTAGCAAGGGGTTATGATCCTAAGAGGGAAATCTCGAGGTAAGATCGTTATCCTTGGAGGTTCTTCTGCAATCATTTAGACCATCATACTGAATAAATCCTCCCCTTCTTGGGGCCATGCTCGTATAGTCTGTCGAACTCTAATAATTCTAAAAGATTTCAGCCAAGTTTCTTTCTTCCAAATCAAGGGAAAATAAAGGTTGAGTCTAAGAGCACCTTAAGGTTATGAAAGAAGGGAAGGGACAAGAGGTCATATTTCCCCATACCTTAAGTATGTGTTGATATCAAAGTAATGAAAGGAGATATGTGCCCCACGTCCCCCTTAAGCCATTGTCCTCCTTTGTAGTGGGTAGACAGACTAAAATCATGTCATCCTAGATGCCTCTAGATATGGTGTTATTTTCACCCCCTTTCATGGATTCGGTATGCTTTATGAAAAATACCCTGGTCCATGTGTGATAGGAAAGGAAAGTTATCATGTCACCCTTCTTGGATTCGCCCAAGATTAATGGCAGTGAATGTAGCATGCATGTGATTCAAATGTAGGTCTTGTTTGGGCATGTACATCCCTTCATGTTGTCTCGTCAAGTTTCTCAATATCCATAACCACCTCCCTCTGTCTCAAGGAATTCTTCTCAACCTAAAGGTGGGGTACAGGGCTCTTGTTATTGTCAATTTTCATTTCAAGGATGGACCACTACAAGTGTTGTCTGGCAATTGTAAGAGACACTTATGAGGTTAGGATTTGCTCTAAAGATGCTCAAAGGAGATCTCAAGTGACTCATTTCTCTATGATTAAACATATAGACATGGAAATTGGAGATGGAATCCAAGAGTAAGTAGGTCAACTGAGCTACTAACAATTTATGTGTGCAGTCAAGGAAGCACATCTTGGGTCTATTGAACTAGGAGGAGTTAAGTGAAATTGCCACATTAACGATGAAGAACATAAAAGTGAAGTTGAGCCCCTCTGTGATATGAGACCTAATATATTAGATTATCAACCATGTTAGTATGCATCCAAAGGATTTGCTTGTTGGAGACCCTAAAAGCCAAAATGACATCGAAGACTACCATGTGGACATTGAAGCTAACAACAAACTAGCTTCCAAGGTAGATTTGACTTGATATTTCTTTTTTATTTTCATTATATAGGTTATGTGTTATAAGTTTGTTTTCTAGGGAAGTTCATCAAAATCTATACTTGAAAACTTTGGAGTGCAAAGACTGTTAATTTTGCTAATTGTGAGGTTTAGAATCCCTTTGTTTTGCCTCTCTTCCCTAATAGATTATGAAGTTTTTAGATTTTCTAACTAAAGTTGCAACCGGTTTTTTATGAATACAAAACTTGTTACTTTAAACTAAATTTTAAAAAAAAAAACGAGTATATCCAATCTTAGTATCCCCTAAACAATTCATCTTGTGATGTATTGGTTAAATCAAAGTTTCATTTTCTTATGAATGCTCCTCTTTGCCTTCAATTAAATTTAATTATCATAAATGTGTTAGATTAACAAAAGAAAGTCATTGTGTTTACAATACATATTTCATTGTTTGTAGTAATGAACAATGAGTTTGTATTTAATATGCTTGTTTTACATTATTTAATAGATGAATGGACTATGGCAAGTGCTTGGAAGAACATGAAGAAGAGGGTTGCAAGATGAGTAAACCATACTTTCCCCTCCCAACTAAATCAAATCCACCAAAGGAAATATCTCAAGATAAGGCTCTGGTGATCTCCCCTCTCCCTGCTACTCTACTCTCCTCACATTCAATCTCTTTGGAGAAGCTCTCGAGAAGCTAAAGGAAACCTGACCTGGCAGGCCTTAATTTCAAAATCGATGATTGTTTTCCTCTCCCACACCCATTTTTCCCTCCCCTTCCTCACCTCCCCCACCTCGAGCTAAGCCCCTCTACACCCTTACACCTTCACTCCAACCTCCACCCCCTCTTTGTCTCCTCTCACAAAGGATCCACCCATTCCTATATTGATTGGAGCAAAGGAAGGTTATATTCCTATGGAACTCACTACCTCGCAACATTCAAAGGAATCATCTTTTTCTAAATCGGGCATATCGATACACTTAAATCGTACTAGATCCAAATCTAAACCTCATAAAAAATGCACTTAACAACCTCATAGAGATTTTTGGAAATGGTGCACTATGTATGTCTACCTATTTACTATTATGATGGGCTATATAATGTGGTGCTTGTATTGAAAAAGAATGGATCCATTTGGATATGTATTGACTTTAGATATTTTAACAAAGCGTGCCCCAAGAATGATCAAAAGAATACTTTTCAAGACCGAATGGAGTACATATCGTTACACTGTGATGCCTTGTGGATTAAAGAATGTTGGGGCAACTATCCTCTTGCCTAGCAAGCAAATATTGACTTCCCTATATGGAAATACTTCTGAAGCTCGATCGATGTGAGAGTACAATTACATTTCCAAAATGCATGTTGTCTCTTTGGAATAGGTTGACCCCTTCACTCTCTCGAATAAAAAGAAGGCAGAAAGAATTAACACAGTAAATGAAATCCCTTAGACGAGCATAAAAGCTCAACAAGTTAGATAGCAAACTATCATTGGGGAACTTGGAACTATCATTAGGGCACGTGGAGCATTCAAAGTACCTAAGGAGGGTCCTAAATGAAAATATTTTACATAAATAACAAGGGATAGGGATCTACCCATAAAATTTGATCCCTGAGAAGACTCATTTTGGTTCATACGCTCGACCTACTGTTATTCAAGAAACAATGACATCAAATTCGATCTGTAAAAGTGCCCTTAAGAAAGTCTTATTTCACTAGGATTTTCAATGTGCCAATACCATCGGTTTGTCAAAAGAAATTGTCATGGCTTGTAAAATCAATTTTAATATGGTTAATACTATTAAATCGACTCATTGTGCTTTAGTAACACTTTTTTCATGGGAACTAAATGGCAAATATAGATCTCCCAAATGCCTATGAACCCCTACAAGATAGACAAGCACTCTAGCAAGATTTAGTGAATCAAGGACTCTTTGAATCCCCCTCCCTCGTTGTAGGGTTGATTTAAACTTAATCACACCAAGCACATAAAAATGGAGACAATGTTAGAGCCAACCCACTGGCCAATTTCTTGTCAGATTTGTTGGAACAAGTTGATATGATCAATGTGGACTTGATCATGATCTCATAACCTGGAGCAATAAAAGGAAAGGGATAAAATAAGCACTGGATCATTCCCTCATTAAGGACTCATTTCTTGAGAACTTCTAAATATACAGATAAGAAGTCCACCCACCAAAAGTGGATTGAACCATACAACAATTACATTGGAATTGGCAACCAAAAAAACTCTCAATCATCTACCCCATTCAAGTTCAACCACCATTAGTTGACCCGTGAAGATTATGTCCAAAGTATCAAATCAGAATGGAGATCTTTCTCAATAGATCTCCCTCGTTAAGGACTCATTCCTTGAGAACTTCCAAATATAAAGATCAGAAGTCCACCCACCAAAAGTGGATCGAACCATACAACAATTACATAGGAATTGGCAACCAAAAAAACTCTCAATCATCTACCCCATTCAAGTTCAACCACCATTAGTTGACCCGTGAAGATTATGTCCAGAGTATCAAATCAGAATGGAGATCTTTCTCAGTACACCAAGGGGATATCATGTCGCATTTCCAGAAGAATTTAAGAAGAATTTAATAAAATGAAGGGAGCTTCCAGGGAATGGTGTAAAGAGAATTTGGGGATGATGTTAATGCTCTCAATAAGGTAGAAAGGGGATTTTCAATATTGTATGAGCAAGTTCATCCAATTACACCCTTGTAGAATCAAAGAAATTATCAGTGTTGAAATCTCAAAGGGCCATTCTCTCGACTTGGGAGGAGACTCATTGGCATATGAAAAGTCCAACCATTTGGCTCCAAGAGGAGGATAAAAAAGCTTTTTTTTTCACAAACAAGCCAAAAGCTTAGAAAGATAAAATTCAATTTGGAAAAACTTGGATCATAGAGGACATAATCGTGGGAGTTTCAATGTTATCAGTGCAATGGAGACATCCCACTTCAAAAGATCTATTCACACAACCAAATGGGGAATCTTTGAGAAGTTTGCATTTATTTGTAGGAATTTTTCTAAATTGGATTGGGGAAGAAGACAACTAGGTTCTAAATGCCCCGATTATAGGTTCAAGTCAACCATCTTCAAGCTTCACTCTGATAAATTGTTGGGCCTTCATGGATTCCCTATTGAGTTTTTCAAGATATTTTGGGATGCTATCCACCTAGACCTACTTTTGCTAGTGGAAACTTCAAGAAAAGAGGGGAGAATTCATCAAGCTTTCAACTCCACATTCCTTACTCAAAATCCCAGGGTAATCAATCCAAATCTTTTTGAATTATTTCACCCCATTTTTCTTTGTAATTGCTTATACAAAATTATATCAAGCATTATAGCTCATTGCATCAAGCCATTTCTCTATGCTCATATCTCTTGGGAACAAATGGGACTCCATGGAAGAGATATTCAAGATGCCATAGGATCAGCTCAAAAGACCCTCCATTCTGTAAAAAAAACAAACAAGAAAGCTTTTATCTCTAAGATCAACATATCCAAAGCCTTTGATCCTAATATTCCCATAAGATATTTTAATGGGATCTCGCAAGAAAATCCAAGTCCCAATGGGGCCAATGGATGGATTCCTCTACCCATGGGAAAAAAAATATTCTTCATCTTGGGGACTGGGGACACCACTTACAAGAAGGCAGAACTCATGGCAATGATTACCCTCGTCAAAATTGTCAAGGGAATTGGATTAAGACGGATGGCAATATAAGAGGACTCATAGGTGATCATCACATCGATAAATGGTGACATCAAGACAATGGATATCACCCAATAAGCTCAAGTTAGAACATTAAAAGAGTCCACCTCTAGGATGCACTCTATTTCATTCACCCACATTTTCAAAGAGACCAAAAAGATAGTAGATCCACTTGCAAAGCATGTCGTTACTGAACCAGAAGGTAAGTTATTCAAGCATGATTTGGATTGGATCTTCCTACCAAGTGATCAGATTATTTTATGAAGTTGGGTCTAGAGGTGAAGCTCTTTTGGACATGCAAACCCTCCTAGAACACCTCTTTTACAATATGGTGAATTTAGGCCTTCATATAACACCTCTTGCAATATGTTGTTTGACCTTTTTGGGTTCTTGGTGATGTGTAACAAGACCTAATAGCCCAAATAATGTGTATTTTCAAAGTGAGACTGATAGTGCTTGGCAACTTGACAAAAAATTTGACAAAAATTTTAACCACTGAAAGAATTGGTCTCTAGTTGTATCTATGTGGCTTTAATATTGTACACAAATACTATTTTTTCAATAAGAATGAGGACGCCTTTTTCATTTGAAAATAAAAAAGTTTATTATGTTTCTCTTGTTTCAAAATTAAGTGAATATAATTCGAATTATTGTTCTATTTATCTATACACTAATTAATATGCTTATAACCATATGCTGAGTAAAATACTTTTGGAGTGTCCCTTCCACAATCACCCAAAAATGCACACTATTCTAACATTCCAAGCCAGCTGCCACATTTATGAGTTGTGTATTATAAAGTTTTAACTATAAAATATAAAAGAAATTCCTTAGTATATTTTTTTCTAGATCTCCCAAAAGAGAGATTGCAGTGACCCTTGGTTTATGTTTGCTACTAACCACAATTTCGGCCTTTCAAATTGAATTCTCCTACAAATAGGACATCCATTAATTAGTGGGAATATAAACAATAAATTAAAAGGTAATATTGTGCTCTTAATTGTGTGATGTCCGGTAACGACATCAGCACTATCTTAATAACTGATAGATTAATTGTGTGATGTCCGGTAACGACATCAGCACTATCTTAATAACTGGTAGATTTGTGTTAAAGAACAAAAAAAAACCTTTTTATGTAAAATCTGGCTATAAATAAAGACAAACTTCTCTTTATACAAGATTTGGCTGCAAATAAAAACAAAAAATTTAAAGACCCCGTTCATTAAACTTGGAAAAAAAATCTTCAAAAAATGGAAGAAAACAAATTGCCATCGTATGTTGTAAAACAATATATTATACTTGAATATCATGATCATGACTCCTTGTTTGTCATAGCTATGTCAAGAGGCTTTGGCTGCTCTTAAACTTCCAATATTGCGTTTATATTTGCAAAGAGGTCCATTGTATATAATGAATTTGACTTGTTCCTTCAACATGAATTTAGTGTCATAACAAAAGCCACACATAAAGTGTAGTTGCCTATTAACATAGTCTCACCAAAGTCATAAAAGATCACATTGAAAAAATAATTTAATTTCAATGGAACCGATGACAGAGCAAACCTCCAATATTGCATTTATATTTGCAAAGAGGTCCATTATATAAAAGCCACCCATCAAGTGTAGTCGCCTATTAACATCGTCTCACCAAAGTCATAAAAGAATACATTGAAGAAATATTTTAATTTCAATGGAACTGATATCAGTGAATCTTCAAATGAACTAAGAACAATCATATGAGTGATATTGCCATTCAATCTGCAAACCAAACAAGGGTATCTGCTTTCAGATTTTTTTATGTTGTTATAAACACTAATATAATCTCAAATCTCAATGACATGATTCACATTCCCCGGAAGAGAAAATCAGAAGAGCCAACAAAAGTTCCAACAGTAATTAGTTAACTGTAAAAAAGATTTCAAAATTATAATAAACCTGAGCAAAACGGATACCATACTCTAATACGTAACTTAAAGCAACTTTTCACTCCAGATAATGCCCCTCTACGTACAGAGCTATTACCATCCACCCCTAACAGAGGGGACCACCGCTTCATAAACTTTAAAAAGCACGAAATGTATTGAGAACATCAAAATAGATGTAAAGTACATAATGTATTCTCGTTCTGATCATTTGTGATTAAACTTCTACAAATTTACAAATAAGTTTATGGTTTCTCATATTTGTAAAGGCAATGTAAATAGGATAAAAGTTGTTTTTGAATTTACTAGGTGGAAAGGATTTGCAACAGATCCACTGCAAACACATGGTCAGTATGACATGAAAACAAGAGGGATAAACATGTCATGTAACTACATTTTAAGGAAAAATGGAGGGGGTACCAATTTGGACTCGCAGTTGTGCATGAAGTGCCTACGTAGCTAAGTCACATGATAGAACACAAATATAGGGGTCCAACACAGGACACATAGACCACTGAAAGAAAAAATTACACATTATTTGGTTCAGCCATATCACCAATGGGCGATTGAGTCCATTATCAGAGTCATTTAGGGCTTCCAGCCTCTCATGCACACTAGTGATTAATACTGGCCTCTATCCAGGATTCTGGGGATGGGTATATATAAGGGATAGCTTGACTAGTTCAGCCATATCACCAATGACGTAGTGGCAATGGGAGGTTGCGAGATCCATTCCCAGAGTCATTTGGGGCTACCAGCCATTCATGCATGCTGGTTATTAATACCACCCTCTATCCAGGATTCTGGTGAAGGGGGAGGTTGCGAGATCCATTCCCAGAGTCATTTGGGGCTACCAGCCCCTGGGGAAGGGGGAGGTTGCGAGATCCATTCCCAGAGTCATTTGGTAGCCTGCTGATAGCCCCAAATGACTCTGGGAATGGATCTCGCAACCTCCCCCTTCCCCAGGGGCTGGTAGCCCCAAATGACTCTGGGAATGGATCTCACAACCTCCCATTGCCACTATTGCACAGTTCTATTTTTGGAAACATTTTTTGTTGTCCCATGTGTCGA
Organism: Larix kaempferi; assembly: GCA_027924585.1. Lineage (NCBI taxonomy): Eukaryota > Viridiplantae > Streptophyta > Pinopsida > Pinales > Pinaceae > Larix > Larix kaempferi. The sequence goes on from BSBM01000370.1 coordinate 14,121,459, forward strand.
AGACATCGGAACACATGCTGTTCAGATGTCAAACATGCATCGGACAGGTGTGTTACACAGGGCACAGGTGCCATGAGTCTCAGACACTCACAAAGCATGTTCAAGTATTAAATGCACTGGATGCACAACAGGCAGGGCGGGGTGGGTGTGCCCATTATTGTAGCTATCGAGGATTTCAATTTTAATAAGGTGGCTATGAAAGCTACATCATTACTCGTTCCTATAAACGTATGACAAGTTCTACTCCACTGAAATATATGTGTATATAATGAGGGAAAACTATTGTAGAGTTTAATTAATACATTGCAGAGAGCATGGACACTTTGGTTTATTCATCAATCTGATCGAATCATCAACGCATTCAAGTCATCAGATTGATTAGTTTGCATCTGTACGTTGATTTTCTTTATTTTGAGCTTTAGTGAAGCTCAACAATCAAATCTAACTCTATACTTAATAGGCACCCACATTGTCAATGGCTTGGCAGGTCCACACCAGCCACTTATTGTTAGCTCATTCTAAGGGGATAGACTTCAGTACATATTACACTGGAAGGTCTCTTTGAGGTTTCAGCTTTTTTGTCAAATTGATCATACATCTTTTAACTATATTTAATTATCATAAATGTGTTAGATTAACAAAAGAAAGTCATTGTGTTTACAATACATATTTCATTGTTTGTAGTAATGAACAATGAGTTTGTATTTAATATGCTTGTTTTACATTATTTAATAGATGAATGGACTATGGCAAGTGCTTGGAAGAACATGAAGAAGAGGGTTGCAAGATGAGTAAACCATACTTTCCCCTCCCAACTAAATCAAATCCACCAAAGGAAATATCTCAAGATAAGGCTCCGGTGATCTCCCCTCTCCCTGCTACTCTACTCTCCTCACATTCAATCTCTTTGGAGAAGCTCTCGAGAAGCTAAAGGAAACCTGACCTGGCAGGCCTTAATTTCAAAATCGATGATTGTTTTCCTCTCCCACACCCATTTTTCCCTCCCCTTCCTCACCTCCCCCACCTCGAGCTAAGCCCCTCTACACCCTTACACCTTCACTCCAACCTCCACCCCCTCTTTGTCTCCTCTCACAAAGGATCCACCCATTCCTATATTGATTGGAGCAAAGGAAGGTTATATTCCTATGGAACTCACTACCTCGCAACATTCAAAGGAATCATCTTTTTCTAAATCGGGCATATCGATACACTTAAATCGTACTAGATCCAAATCTAAACCTCATAAAAAATGCACTTAACAACCTCATAGAGATTTTTGGAAATGGTGCACTATGTATGTCTACCTATTTACTATTATGATGGGCTATATAATGTGGTGCTTGTATTGAAAAAGAATGGATCCATTAGGATATGTATTGACTTTAGATATTTTAACAAAGCGTGCCCCAAGAATGATCAAAAGAATACTTTTCAAGACCGAATGGAGTACATATCGTTACATTGTGATGCCTTGTGGATTAAAGAATGTTGGGGCAACTATCCTCTTGCCTAGCAAGCAAATATTGACTTCCCTATATGGAAATACTTCTGAAGCTCGATCGATGTGAGAGTACAATTACATTTCCAAAATGCATGTTGTCTCTTTGGAATAGGTTGACCCCTTCACTCTCTCGAATAAAAAGAAGGCAGAAAGAATTAACACAGTAAATGAAATCCCTTAGACGAGCATAAAAGCTCAACAAGTTAGATAGCAAACTATCATTGGGGAACTTGGAACTATCATTAGGGCACGTGGAGCATTCAAAGTACCTAAGGAGGGTCCTAAATGAAAATATTTTACATAAATAACAAGGGATAGGGATCTACCCATAAATTTGATCCCTGAGAAGACTCATTTTGGTTCATACGCTCGACCTACTGTTATTCAAGAAACAATGACATCAAATTCGATCTGTAAAAGTGCCCTTAAGAAAGTCTTATTTCACTAGGATTTTCAATGTGCCAATACCATCGGTTTGTCAAAAGAAATTGTCATGGCTTGTAAAATCAATTTTAATATGGTTAATACTATTAAATCGACTCATTGTGCTTTAGTAACACTTTTTTCATGGGAACTAAATGGCAAATATAGATCTCCCAAATGCCTATGAACCCCTACAAGATAGACAAGCACTCTAGCAAGATTTAGTGAATCAAGGACTCTTTGAATCCCCCTCCCTCGTTGTAGGGTTGATTTAAACTTAATCACACCAAGCACATAAAAATGGAGACAATGTTAGAGCCAACCCACTGGCCAATTTCTTGTCAGATTTGTTGGAACAAGTTGATATGATCAATGTGGACTTGATCATGATCTCATAACCTGGAGCAATAAAAGGAAAGGGATAAAATAAGCACTGGATCATTCCCTCATTAAGGACTCATTTCTTGAGAACTTCTAAATATACAGATAAGAAGTCCACCCACCAAAAGTGGATTGAACCATACAACAATTACATTGGAATTGGCAACCAAAAAAACTCTCAATCATCTACCCCATTCAAGTTCAACCACCATTAGTTGACCCGTGAAGATTATGTCCAAAGTATCAAATCAGAATGGAGATCTTTCTCAATAGATCTCCCTCGTTAAGGACTCATTCCTTGAGAACTTCCAAATATAAAGATCAGAAGTCCACCCACCAAAAGTGGATCGAACCATACAACAATTACATAGGAATTGGCAACCAAAAAAACTCTCAATCATCTACCCCATTCAAGTTCAACCACCATTAGTTGACCCGTGAAGATTATGTCCAGAGTATCAAATCAGAATGGAGATCTTTCTCAGTACACCAAGGGGATATCATGTCGCATTTCCAGAAGAATTTAAGAAGAATTTAATAAAATGAAGGGAGCTTCCAGGGAATGGTGTAAAGAGAATTTGGGGATGATGTTAATGCTCTCAATAAGGTAGAAAGGGGATTTTCAATATTGTATGAGCAAGTTCATCCAATTACACCCTTGTAGAATCAAAGAAATTATCAGTGTTGAAATCTCAAAGGGCCATTCTCTCGACTTGGGAGGAGACTCATTGGCATATGAAAAGTCCAACCATTTGGCTCCAAGAGGAGGATAAAAAAGCTTTTTTTTTCACAAACAAGCCAAAAGCTTAGAAAGATAAAATTCAATTTGGAAAAACTTGGATCATAGAGGACATAATCGTGGGAGTTTCAATGTTATCAGTGCAATGGAGACATCCCACTTCAAAAGATCTATTCACACAACCAAATGGGGAATCTTTGAGAAGTTTGCATTTATTTGTAGGAATTTTTCTAAATTGGATTGGGGAAGAAGACAACTAGGTTCTAAATGCCCCGATTATAGGTTCAAGTCAACCATCTTCAAGCTTCACTCTGATAAATTGTTGGGCCTTCATGGATTCCCTATTGAGTTTTTCAAGATATTTTGGGATGCTATCCACCTAGACCTACTTTTGCTAGTGGAAACTTCAAGAAAAGAGGGGAGAATTCATCAAGCTTTCAACTCCACATTCCTTACTCAAAATCCCAGGGTAATCAATCCAAATCTTTTTGAATTATTTCACCCCATTTTTCTTTGTAATTGCTTATACAAAATTATATCAAGCATTATAGCTCATTGCATCAAGCCATTTCTCTATGCTCATATCTCTTGGGAACAAATGGGACTCCATGGAAGAGATATTCAAGATGCCATAGGATCAGCTCAAAAGACCCTCCATTCTGTAAAAAAAACAAACAAGAAAGCTTTTATCTCTAAGATCAACATATCCAAAGCCTTTGATCCTAATATTCCCATAAGATATTTTAATGGGATCTCGCAAGAAAATCCAAGTCCCAATGGGGCCAATGGATGGATTCCTCTACCCATGGGAAAAAAAATATTCTTCATCTTGGGGACTGGGGACACCACTTACAAGAAGGCAGAACTCATGGCAATGATTACCCTCGTCAAAATTGTCAAGGGAATTGGATTAAGACGGATGGCAATATAAGAGGACTCATAGGTGATCATCACATCGATAAATGGTGACATCAAGACAATGGATATCACCCAATAAGCTCAAGTTAGAACATTAAAAGAGTCCACCTCTAGGATGCACTCTATTTCATTCACCCACATTTTCAAAGAGACCAAAAAGATAGTAGATCCACTTGCAAAGCATGTCGTTACTGAACCAGAAGGTAAGTTATTCAAGCATGATTTGGATTGGATCTTCCTACCAAGTGATCAGATTATTTTATGAAGTTGGGTCTAGAGGTGAAGCTCTTTTGGACATGCAAACCCTCCTAGAACACCTCTTTTACAATATGGTGAATTTAGGCCTTCATATAACACCTCTTGCAATATGTTGTTTGACCTTTTTGGGTTCTTGGTGATGTGTAACAAGACCTAATAGCCCAAATAATGTGTATTTTCAAAGTGAGACTGATAGTGCTTGGCAACTTGACAAAAAATTTGACAAAAATTTTAACCACTGAAAGAATTGGTCTCTAGTTGTATCTATGTGGCTTTAATATTGTACACAAATACTATTTTTTCAATAAGAATGAGGACGCCTTTTTCATTTGAAAATAAAAAAGTTTATTATGTTTCTCTTGTTTCAAAATTAAGTGAATATAATTCGAATTATTGTTCTATTTATCTATACACTAATTAATATGCTTATAACCATATGCTGAGTAAAATACTTTTGGAGTGTCCCTTCCACAATCACCCAAAAATGCACACTATTCTAACATTCCAAGCCAGCTGCCACATTTATGAGTTGTGTATTATAAAGTTTTAACTATAAAATATAAAAGAAATTCCTTAGTATATTTTTTTCTAGATCTCCCAAAAGAGAGATTGCAGTGACCCTTGGTTTATGTTTGCTACTAACCACAATTTCGGCCTTTCAAATTGAATTCTCCTACAAATAGGACATCCATTAATTAGTGGGAATATAAACAATAAATTAAAAGGTAATATTGTGCTCTTAATTGTGTGATGTCCGGTAACGACATCAGCACTATCTTAATAACTGATAGATTAATTGTGTGATGTCCGGTAACGACATCAGCACTATCTTAATAACTGGTAGATTTGTGTTAAAGAACAAAAAAAAACCTTTTTATGTAAAATCTGGCTATAAATAAAGACAAACTTCTCTTTATACAAGATTTGGCTGCAAATAAAAACAAAAAATTTAAAGACCCCGTTCATTAAACTTGGAAAAAAAATCTTCAAAAAATGGAAGAAAACAAATTGCCATCGTATGTTGTAAAACAATATATTATACTTGAATATCATGATCATGACTCCTTGTTTGTCATAGCTATGTCAAGAGGCTTTGGCTGCTCTTAAACTTCCAATATTGCGTTTATATTTGCAAAGAGGTCCATTGTATATAATGAATTTGACTTGTTCCTTCAACATGAATTTAGTGTCATAACAAAAGCCACACATAAAGTGTAGTTGCCTATTAACATAGTCTCACCAAAGTCATAAAAGATCACATTGAAAAAATAATTTAATTTCAATGGAACCGATGACAGAGCAAACCTCCAATATTGCATTTATATTTGCAAAGAGGTCCATTATATAAAAGCCACCCATCAAGTGTAGTCGCCTATTAACATCGTCTCACCAAAGTCATAAAAGAATACATTGAAGAAATATTTTAATTTCAATGGAACTGATATCAGTGAATCTTCAAATGAACTAAGAACAATCATATGAGTGATATTGCCATTCAATCTGCAAACCAAACAAGGGTATCTGCTTTCAGATTTTTTTATGTTGTTATAAACACTAATATAATCTCAAATCTCAATGACATGATTCACATTCCCCGGAAGAGAAAATCAGAAGAGCCAACAAAAGTTCCAACAGTAATTAGTTAACTGTAAAAAAGATTTCAAAATTATAATAAACCTGAGCAAAACGGATACCATACTCTAATACGTAACTTAAAGCAACTTTTCACTCCAGATAATGCCCCTCTACGTACAGAGCTATTACCATCCACCCCTAACAGAGGGGACCACCGCTTCATAAACTTTAAAAAGCACGAAATGTATTGAGAACATCAAAATAGATGTAAAGTACATAATGTATTCTCGTTCTGATCATTTGTGATTAAACTTCTACAAATTTACAAATAAGTTTATGGTTTCTCATATTTGTAAAGGCAATGTAAATAGGATAAAAGTTGTTTTTGAATTTACTAGGTGGAAAGGATTTGCAACAGATCCACTGCAAACACATGGTCAGTATGACATGAAAACAAGAGGGATAAACATGTCATGTAACTACATTTTAAGGAAAAATGGAGGGGGTACCAATTTGGACTCGCAGTTGTGCATGAAGTGCCTACGTAGCTAAGTCACATGATAGAACACAAATATAGGGGTCCAACACAGGACACATAGACCACTGAAAGAAAAAATTACACATTATTTGGTTCAGCCATATCACCAATGGGCGATTGAGTCCATTATCAGAGTCATTTAGGGCTTCCAGCCTCTCATGCACACTAGTGATTAATACTGGCCTCTATCCAGGATTCTGGGGATGGGTATATATAAGGGATAGCTTGACTAGTTCAGCCATATCACCAATGACGTAGTGGCAATGGGAGGTTGCGAGATCCATTCCCAGAGTCATTTGGGGCTACCAGCCATTCATGCATGCTGGTTATTAATACCACCCTCTATCCAGGATTCTGGTGAAGGGGGAGGTTGCGAGATCCATTCCCAGAGTCATTTGGGGCTACCAGCCCCTGGGGAAGGGGGAGGTTGCGAGATCCATTCCCAGAGTCATTTGGTAGCCTGCTGATAGCCCCAAATGACTCTGGGAATGGATCTCGCAACCTCCCCCTTCCCCAGGGGCTGGTAGCCCCAAATGACTCTGGGAATGGATCTCACAACCTCCCATTGCCACTATTGCACAGTTCTATTTTTGGAAACATTTTTTGTTGTCCCATGTGTCGAAGACATCGGAACACATGCTGTTCAGATGTCAAACATGCATCGGACAGGTGTGTTACACAGGGCACAGGTGCCATGAGTCTCAGACACTCACAAAGCATGTTCAAGTATTAAATGCACTGGATGCACAACAGGCAGGGCGGGGTGGGTGTGCCCATTATTGTAGCTATCGAGGATTTCAATTTTAATAAGGTGGCTATGAAAGCTACATCATTACTCGTTCCTATAAACGTATGACAAGTTCTACTCCACTGAAATATATGTGTATATAATGAGGGAAAACTATTGTAGAGTTTAATTAATACATTGCAGAGAGCATGGACACTTTGGTTTATTCATCAATCTGATCGAATCATCAACGCATTCAAGTCATCAGATTGATTAGTTTGCATCTGTACGTTGATTTTCTTTATTTTGAGCTTTAGTGAAGCTCAACAATCAAATCTAACTCTATACTTAATAGGCACCCACATTGTCAATGGCTTGGCAGGTCCACACCAGCCACTTATTGTTAGCTCATTCTAAGGGGATAGACTTCAGTACATATTACACTGGAAGGTCTCTTTGAGGTTTCAGCTTTTTTGTCAAATTGATCATACATCTTTTAACTATATTTAATTATCATAAATGTGTTAGATTAACAAAAGAAAGTCATTGTGTTTACAATACATATTTCATTGTTTGTAGTAATGAACAATGAGTTTGTATTTAATATGCTTGTTTTACATTATTTAATAGATGAATGGACTATGGCAAGTGCTTGGAAGAACATGAAGAAGAGGGTTGCAAGATGAGTAAACCATACTTTCCCCTCCCAACTAAATCAAATCCACCAAAGGAAATATCTCAAGATAAGGCTCCGGTGATCTCCCCTCTCCCTGCTACTCTACTCTCCTCACATTCAATCTCTTTGGAGAAGCTCTCGAGAAGCTAAAGGAAACCTGACCTGGCAGGCCTTAATTTCAAAATCGATGATTGTTTTCCTCTCCCACACCCATTTTTCCCTCCCCTTCCTCACCTCCCCCACCTCGAGCTAAGCCCCTCTACACCCTTACACCTTCACTCCAACCTCCACCCCCTCTTTGTCTCCTCTCACAAAGGATCCACCCATTCCTATATTGATTGGAGCAAAGGAAGGTTATATTCCTATGGAACTCACTACCTCGCAACATTCAAAGGAATCATCTTTTTCTAAATCGGGCATATCGATACACTTAAATCGTACTAGATCCAAATCTAAACCTCATAAAAAATGCACTTAACAACCTCATAGAGATTTTTGGAAATGGTGCACTATGTATGTCTACCTATTTACTATTATGATGGGCTATATAATGTGGTGCTTGTATTGAAAAAGAATGGATCCATTAGGATATGTATTGACTTTAGATATTTTAACAAAGCGTGCCCCAAGAATGATCAAAAGAATACTTTTCAAGACCGAATGGAGTACATATCGTTACATTGTGATGCCTTGTGGATTAAAGAATGTTGGGGCAACTATCCTCTTGCCTAGCAAGCAAATATTGACTTCCCTATATGGAAATACTTCTGAAGCTCGATCGATGTGAGAGTACAATTACATTTCCAAAATGCATGTTGTCTCTTTGGAATAGGTTGACCCCTTCACTCTCTCGAATAAAAAGAAGGCAGAAAGAATTAACACAGTAAATGAAATCCCTTAGACGAGCATAAAAGCTCAACAAGTTAGATAGCAAACTATCATTGGGGAACTTGGAACTATCATTAGGGCACGTGGAGCATTCAAAGTACCTAAGGAGGGTCCTAAATGAAAATATTTTACATAAATAACAAGGGATAGGGATCTACCCATAAATTTGATCCCTGAGAAGACTCATTTTGGTTCATACGCTCGACCTACTGTTATTCAAGAAACAATGACATCAAATTCGATCTGTAAAAGTGCCCTTAAGAAAGTCTTATTTCACTAGGATTTTCAATGTGCCAATACCATCGGTTTGTCAAAAGAAATTGTCATGGCTTGTAAAATCAATTTTAATATGGTTAATACTATTAAATCGACTCATTGTGCTTTAGTAACACTTTTTTCATGGGAACTAAATGGCAAATATAGATCTCCCAAATGCCTATGAACCCCTACAAGATAGACAAGCACTCTAGCAAGATTTAGTGAATCAAGGACTCTTTGAATCCCCCTCCCTCGTTGTAGGGTTGATTTAAACTTAATCACACCAAGCACATAAAAATGGAGACAATGTTAGAGCCAACCCACTGGCCAATTTCTTGTCAGATTTGTTGGAACAAGTTGATATGATCAATGTGGACTTGATCATGATCTCATAACCTGGAGCAATAAAAGGAAAGGGATAAAATAAGCACTGGATCATTCCCTCATTAAGGACTCATTTCTTGAGAACTTCTAAATATACAGATAAGAAGTCCACCCACCAAAAGTGGATTGAACCATACAACAATTACATTGGAATTGGCAACCAAAAAAACTCTCAATCATCTACCCCATTCAAGTTCAACCACCATTAGTTGACCCGTGAAGATTATGTCCAAAGTATCAAATCAGAATGGAGATCTTTCTCAATAGATCTCCCTCGTTAAGGACTCATTCCTTGAGAACTTCCAAATATAAAGATCAGAAGTCCACCCACCAAAAGTGGATCGAACCATACAACAATTACATAGGAATTGGCAACCAAAAAAACTCTCAATCATCTACCCCATTCAAGTTCAACCACCATTAGTTGACCCGTGAAGATTATGTCCAGAGTATCAAATCAGAATGGAGATCTTTCTCAGTACACCAAGGGGATATCATGTCGCATTTCCAGAAGAATTTAAGAAGAATTTAATAAAATGAAGGGAGCTTCCAGGGAATGGTGTAAAGAGAATTTGGGGATGATGTTAATGCTCTCAATAAGGTAGAAAGGGGATTTTCAATATTGTATGAGCAAGTTCATCCAATTACACCCTTGTAGAATCAAAGAAATTATCAGTGTTGAAATCTCAAAGGGCCATTCTCTCGACTTGGGAGGAGACTCATTGGCATATGAAAAGTCCAACCATTTGGCTCCAAGAGGAGGATAAAAAAGCTTTTTTTTTCACAAACAAGCCAAAAGCTTAGAAAGATAAAATTCAATTTGGAAAAACTTGGATCATAGAGGACATAATCGTGGGAGTTTCAATGTTATCAGTGCAATGGAGACATCCCACTTCAAAAGATCTATTCACACAACCAAATGGGGAATCTTTGAGAAGTTTGCATTTATTTGTAGGAATTTTTCTAAATTGGATTGGGGAAGAAGACAACTAGGTTCTAAATGCCCCGATTATAGGTTCAAGTCAACCATCTTCAAGCTTCACTCTGATAAATTGTTGGGCCTTCATGGATTCCCTATTGAGTTTTTCAAGATATTTTGGGATGCTATCCACCTAGACCTACTTTTGCTAGTGGAAACTTCAAGAAAAGAGGGGAGAATTCATCAAGCTTTCAACTCCACATTCCTTACTCAAAATCCCAGGGTAATCAATCCAAATCTTTTTGAATTATTTCACCCCATTTTTCTTTGTAATTGCTTATACAAAATTATATCAAGCATTATAGCTCATTGCATCAAGCCATTTCTCTATGCTCATATCTCTTGGGAACAAATGGGACTCCATGGAAGAGATATTCAAGATGCCATAGGATCAGCTCAAAAGACCCTCCATTCTGTAAAAAAAACAAACAAGAAAGCTTTTATCTCTAAGATCAACATATCCAAAGCCTTTGATCCTAATATTCCCATAAGATATTTTAATGGGATCTCGCAAGAAAATCCAAGTCCCAATGGGGCCAATGGATGGATTCCTCTACCCATGGGAAAAAAAATATTCTTCATCTTGGGGACTGGGGACACCACTTACAAGAAGGCAGAACTCATGGCAATGATTACCCTCGTCAAAATTGTCAAGGGAATTGGATTAAGACGGATGGCAATATAAGAGGACTCATAGGTGATCATCACATCGATAAATGGTGACATCAAGACAATGGATATCACCCAATAAGCTCAAGTTAGAACATTAAAAGAGTCCACCTCTAGGATGCACTCTATTTCATTCACCCACATTTTCAAAGAGACCAAAAAGATAGTAGATCCACTTGCAAAGCATGTCGTTACTGAACCAGAAGGTAAGTTATTCAAGCATGATTTGGATTGGATCTTCCTACCAAGTGATCAGATTATTTTATGAAGTTGGGTCTAGAGGTGAAGCTCTTTTGGACATGCAAACCCTCCTAGAACACCTCTTTTACAATATGGTGAATTTAGGCCTTCATATAACACCTCTTGCAATATGTTGTTTGACCTTTTTGGGTTCTTGGTGATGTGTAACAAGACCTAATAGCCCAAATAATGTGTATTTTCAAAGTGAGACTGATAGTGCTTGGCAACTTGACAAAAAATTTGACAAAAATTTTAACCACTGAAAGAATTGGTCTCTAGTTGTATCTATGTGGCTTTAATATTGTACACAAATACTATTTTTTCAATAAGAATGAGGACGCCTTTTTCATTTGAAAATAAAAAAGTTTATTATGTTTCTCTTGTTTCAAAATTAAGTGAATATAATTCGAATTATTGTTCTATTTATCTATACACTAATTAATATGCTTATAACCATATGCTGAGTAAAATACTTTTGGAGTGTCCCTTCCACAATCACCCAAAAATGCACACTATTCTAACATTCCAAGCCAGCTGCCACATTTATGAGTTGTGTATTATAAAGTTTTAACTATAAAATATAAAAGAAATTCCTTAGTATATTTTTTTCTAGATCTCCCAAAAGAGAGATTGCAGTGACCCTTGGTTTATGTTTGCTACTAACCACAATTTCGGCCTTTCAAATTGAATTCTCCTACAAATAGGACATCCATTAATTAGTGGGAATATAAACAATAAATTAAAAGGTAATATTGTGCTCTTAATTGTGTGATGTCCGGTAACGACATCAGCACTATCTTAATAACTGATAGATTAATTGTGTGATGTCCGGTAACGACATCAGCACTATCTTAATAACTGGTAGATTTGTGTTAAAGAACAAAAAAAAAACCTTTTTATGTAAAATCTGGCTATAAATAAAGACAAACTTCTCTTTATACAAGATTTGGCTGCAAATAAAAACAAAAAATTTAAAGACCCCGTTCATTAAACTTGGAAAAAAAATCTTCAAAAAATGGAAGAAAACAAATTGCCATCGTATGTTGTAAAACAATATATTATACTTGAATATCATGATCATGACTCCTTGTTTGTCATAGCTATGTCAAGAGGCTTTGGCTGCTCTTAAACTTCCAATATTGCGTTTATATTTGCAAAGAGGTCCATTGTATATAATGAATTTGACTTGTTCCTTCAACATGAATTTAGTGTCATAACAAAAGCCACACATAAAGTGTAGTTGCCTATTAACATAGTCTCACCAAAGTCATAAAAGATCACATTGAAAAAATAATTTAATTTCAATGGAACCGATGACAGAGCAAACCTCCAATATTGCATTTATATTTGCAAAGAGGTCCATTATATAAAAGCCACCCATCAAGTGTAGTCGCCTATTAACATCGTCTCACCAAAGTCATAAAAGAATACATTGAAGAAATATTTTAATTTCAATGGAACTGATATCAGTGAATCTTCAAATGAACTAAGAACAATCATATGAGTGATATTGCCATTCAATCTGCAAACCAAACAAGGGTATCTGCTTTCAGATTTTTTTATGTTGTTATAAACACTAATATAATCTCAAATCTCAATGACATGATTCACATTCCCCGGAAGAGAAAATCAGAAGAGCCAACAAAAGTTCCAACAGTAATTAGTTAACTGTAAAAAAGATTTCAAAATTATAATAAACCTGAGCAAAACGGATACCATACTCTAATACGTAACTTAAAGCAACTTTTCACTCCAGATAATGCCCCTCTACGTACAGAGCTATTACCATCCACCCCTAACAGAGGGGACCACCGCTTCATAAACTTTAAAAAGCACGAAATGTATTGAGAACATCAAAATAGATGTAAAGTACATAATGTATTCTCGTTCTGATCATTTGTGATTAAACTTCTACAAATTTACAAATAAGTTTATGGTTTCTCATATTTGTAAAGGCAATGTAAATAGGATAAAAGTTGTTTTTGAATTTACTAGGTGGAAAGGATTTGCAACAGATCCACTGCAAACACATGGTCAGTATGACATGAAAACAAGAGGGATAAACATGTCATGTAACTACATTTTAAGGAAAAATGGAGGGGGTACCAATTTGGACTCGCAGTTGTGCATGAAGTGCCTACGTAGCTAAGTCACATGATAGAACACAAATATAGGGGTCCAACACAGGACACATAGACCACTGAAAGAAAAAATTACACATTATTTGGTTCAGCCATATCACCAATGGGCGATTGAGTCCATTATCAGAGTCATTTAGGGCTTCCAGCCTCTCATGCACACTAGTGATTAATACTGGCCTCTATCCAGGATTCTGGGGATGGGTATATATAAGGGATAGCTTGACTAGTTCAGCCATATCACCAATGACGTAGTGGCAATGGGAGGTTGCGAGATCCATTCCCAGAGTCATTTGGGGCTACCAGCCATTCATGCATGCTGGTTATTAATACCACCCTCTATCCAGGATTCTGGTGAAGGGGGAGGTTGCGAGATCCATTCCCAGAGTCATTTGGGGCTACCAGCCCCTGGGGAAGGGGGAGGTTGCGAGATCCATTCCCAGAGTCATTTGGTAGCCTGCTGATAGCCCCAAATGACTCTGGGAATGGATCTCGCAACCTCCCCCTTCCCCAGGGGCTGGTAGCCCCAAATGACTCTGGGAATGGATCTCACAACCTCCCATTGCCACTATTGCACAGTTCTATTTTTGGAAACATTTTTTGTTGTCCCATGTGTCGAAGACATCGGAACACATGCTGTTCAGATGTCAAACATGCATCGGACAGGTGTGTTACACAGGGCACAGGTGCCATGAGTCTCAGACACTCACAAAGCATGTTCAAGTATTAAATGCACTGGATGCACAACAGGCAGGGCGGGGTGGGTGTGCCCATTATTGTAGCTATCGAGGATTTCAATTTTAATAAGGTGGCTATGAAAGCTACATCATTACTCGTTCCTATAAACGTATGACAAGTTCTACTCCACTGAAATATATGACTCTGGGAATGGATCTCACAAAGGTGGTGTGCCCATTATTGTAGCTATCGAGGATATCAATTTTAATAAGGTGGTTATGAAAGCTACATCATTACTCGTTCCTATAAACGTATGACAAGTTCTACTCCACTGAAATATATGTGTATATAATGAGGGAAAACTATTGTAGAGTTTAATTAATACATTGCAGAGAGCATGGACACTTTGGTTTATTCATCAATCTGATTGAATCATCAACGCATTCAAGTCATCAGATTGATTAGTTTGCATCTGTACGTTGATTTTCTTTATTTTGAGCTTTAGTGAAGCTCAACAATCAAATCTAACTCTATACTTAATAGGCACCCACATTGTCAATGGCTTGGCAGGTCCACACCAGCCACTTATGGTTAGTTCATTCTAAGGGGATAGACTTCAGTACATATTACACTGGAAGGTCTCTTGGAGGTTTCAGGCTTTTTGTCAAATTGATCATACATCTTTTAACTATATCAGTTTTATCTCTGAAGAGCCCTGTATAACATGTACAATATCCTTTAAAATTAATGCTTATCTACCTAAAATATAGTTTGACTTCCATAACCTTGGAAATATAACATTAAGATAAATGCTAAGCAGTCTACAGCCTAGATGGCAATTATGATTAAGATTCAAAGCCTCAAGGGGGCAAAGCGTTTGAAAAAACATCAGCGGACTCATATTCATCATTTAGTTCTATTCTCCAATGGTTAGCAAAGTGGTTAAAAGTAACTTCAAACAGCAACAGAAAGCTGCCATAAAAGGTTTAGGCTCAACAGTAGTACTGAGGAAGGGCATTACCTCACATTTCCTCGTGAAACAGGAACATCAGGTACAAGAGACTGCAGTTATAATGTGAATTAAATACAATGTATTACTTGTCAATACAAAGTTACTTATACAAATCTGCAGAAACATGCATCGTCTTATTTGTTTCAATGCTAGTAACATTTTAGACCCACCCAACCCCATATGCTGTAATGCCACTGGATTCAATAGTGTGTGTGTGTATATATATATATATATATATATGCATTTACAGAGAAAGAGCATTTACCATACATCCCATAAACAGTTTTTCCAATATCCAAAACCATATACAGTCCAAAACAAACTAATGTTGAATGCAAACCATTTTCTATGGAATAAATGGTTAATGTCTTCCTGATACAAAAGAACAACATAAGATCTATCCAAACAGCATTGGTTTTGGACTTGAACCAGAAGGGCTGTGACAGGCTATCAGAAAAGCTTCAATATTATTCAGGTCAGCACTGTAACATTTTAAGTCCAGAAACATGTGTGACTCCTGCCAATGCCAGTTCAAGTTAAGTAGTTTTAATTAATCAAACTGCTTGGATTGCCCTCCCCCCCCCCTTCATTTTTACGTAATTTATATTATGCATTCATATAAATTTCCACTAGAACATGGGAAGACAACTCTTTTAATGGCAAGATGTACAGAACCACCAACATGAAATGAGTAATAAGAACTCTATAGAAAGTTAAATGTCTTCCAATTGCTGATTTGAACAGCAAATCCACATCCATTTCGGTCAATCAATTTGATATTTTGCACATGAAAGTCAGCAATGAAAAAGGCAGAAATTGGCAGGTGGACAAGTACATGCAGAGAGAGAGAGAGAGAGAGAGAGAGAGAGAGAGAGCTTGCCACAGAAGATGGAAAAAATAATCTATTAATTTGCAAGAATTGCCTCCAGCAAAATGAAAAACCAAACTCAGAAGCCTACTAAAGTTTCCATTCAGTTTATACACAATTTTGCCAACTACTGTAGGTGATTTAGATGCAAATTAGCACCTTTACAAAGAGCTACTTGTAGCTAAATTTTCATTCCACCCATTGGTTAATCCCATATCAGCTACAATTCCAGCCCACGCAATGGCGATTTATATAAAATGGATGCCTTTGAAAGGTTCTAGCCATAGTAGAAACTCAGAACATATCTTGTAGGGTTGAATCCAGCGAGCACCACTAAACATACCACACACAAACATTTACTGCTCATGTTAGATCAAAAAGATAATGCATAACAAAACATTGTTTTGTTGGCAGAACAGAAAACTTGATAGTTCAAAACCAAATTTGAAAAGACTGAAAGAAATATACATTTGCAGGCTCTCTGAATCACTTACAGAATGGAAAGAGAATAATAATAAAGCCAATAGGGTAGAGGAAAAATGTTGTCTTATCCAAGAAGGGTAGCACTGTAGCACAGGCACAAAAGAATGTTGAGTCTTTAAGATAAATGTATAGAAAGGACTTCAGAAAATGGAACCTTAATTCAGTTCAGATCCAATAATTTTTATCAAAAGAAACTTACCATTGTAGCCTAGAAAGTTCAGGTAATGGTAATAAGAGAAGGCTACCATGAAGAGCAAATTTGACAGCAAGACAGGAACGAATCCTTGTGCAACTAACAGAGGTGACACAAAATATTGAATCACTGCAGGATAAAATAGAGTTGTACAAATCAGGAACATAGTTCTACCAGAAGTATATGCTAATGTATATGCAAACTTTATTTAAATACAAAATAATTGGGCCTTATGAGGATTACCATAGAGTGCAACAAACAGCGGGAAAAATGAGTTGCAATGTACATCAAATGCATAAAGCCTGGTTCCATACAACTCAGAATATTAGAACTGGCAAACCAATGACTTGAGAGTTTCTAATTATATGACTATCTAAAGGACTTTCATAAAAGATATACCAACATTTGTAATTTCTTAGCCCTAAATCACAAACTTCATTTCACTTCCTTACAACCATTACAAAAAACATAGAACTAAAATTATCCATAGGGGACCAACACCAGAACAATAAGTTAACCTAAGATTACGTATTTCTCAAATTACACAAACAGCTATCATTGTATGTATCATTTTAGTTTTCAATAAATGATCGGGAGAAGTTGCACCTAGCATGCACACCACAAATGTAACAAGTTCATTTAAGTTGAAATGGTATTTTTATTGAACCACTCGTTTTTCACTCAAATGATGACAATATGAATTCAATGGGGTCCCTCTGAATGTCATAGCAACATCTAGCCACCTAACCAATCTAGGGATCAAAATTTGGTGCCTTCCTTTGAACTTTTGGAAATTTTTCAAAGGGTATTTTCATAGATGTATGCTTTTTCTTTGGGGAGAAACTCATTCTTCCTAGAAAAGAATCAAACAGTGCGATTGATGAGACACCTGTTTTTATAGCATCAGAATTTCCACAATTTCTACAGACAAGCTATGAGACACCTGTTCATATGGTCTATTTATCACTACTTTGACTGCCACCAGAAAAGTCTTGAGCTGAAAGAAAGATAATGATCTGACTAATTGCCAAGATTCCTGTGTTCTCTTTGTTTTTGATATTAAGGAATAGAGCATGTAGAAGGCACTAATGAATAGGCACATTAATTTTGTCAAAATTGAAGTAACTACTAGCAGATGCGTTGGAATCATGTTTACTGAAATTGCATAAAAGCAGATACAACAGGACCCAAAGTAGCCACCAGGTCCCAACTAAAGTTATCAGAGATTCAGAACCAGCCAGTTTGAACTTTGAACCATAGTAGAAATATTTGAATATGAATACAACTTGTGCCAGTCCAACCCGTTTGGGCCAGTTTTGTGCCAAACTGATGGAATAAACAACCTGTTTATCACAATATTAAAAGATATATTTCTGCAATTGTAAAAAAAAAACATTGAGTAATAATTGATTGATATATGAATGATGATGTTCCAAATCAATCTTGTGACTGTATACTTATATGCATTGACTGATCACAACGAGAAGGGATGTGTCCTTTGAATTTTCAATAACCTAATGATATCATTACTGTTCTTATTATATATATGATTATGTTTACTACAATGCTACCCCCTTGACGAATACTTTGTCCTCGAAGCATAGTAAATAGGATTCTCTATGTCTGAGCATGTTTCTGTGGTGGTTCATCTTTGTGTTTGTCTGGTTTTAGGGGTTTAACTTTGTTACTGCTTTGAGTGTTGGTAAGGTTGCTTTGTATTGTTTCCATCATAGCCTGAACTCTTTTGGCCTGGTTGTTTAACATAAAACCTTGATGCTTCTTGGTAATAAATCTTCCTTGCTTCTGCTGTTGTATGTTCGTCTTGCTTGCGCTTTTTCATGAGTTGTAATTCATCTTTCTTGAGCAGAACCCTCAACACCATATCATTTATAATGTTGACCTTGCTAGATAAACTCCATGAATTGTATCAACCATTCAGCACCTAGCACAATAAGTGGCCAACTGCATCAACCATTCAGCACATAGCAAGTTAGCAACATATCCATCTCATCGAGTGGTAGAGTGTATAATCATATTTGTAGTTCCAGTTCTTGTATTTGAACTGAGACTTTGTGACAACTTCCTACTCCCTTGACCTTTTGACCATCAACAACCATAATTGTGAGGTCCTCAGTGGGGTACACAAAAAGGTTTAGTTGCTTAGCAAAATCAATGTCTATACAGTTATGAGCTCTATAACAGGGTATGCCCCCTGGCCCCCCGTGTCCATATCCCACATGTCGAACACGGATTCGTAAGAATACTTGCCTGCCATGTGTTTGGCACATGTCCTGTAACAAGACACATGCCAAAACACATCGGACACGTGCCCTAACGTGTGGCGCAAAAGAGAAGTTGTGGGCCTCATAATAGGTCATTGAGCATTCATTTTTCACATCTTTTATTGAAAGAGAGAGTTGTAACAGGTTTGAAGGTGCATTTCAAGGATTTGTAGGTGGATTTGCAGGTGGATTTGTAGGCAGAATTTACAGGTTGTTGCTTTCTTCATTAATTCCATTCATTTCATAGCTCAAACATCAAAGGCAACCGGTAAAGTTCAAATAAAAGGGAGGAATGTCTTTGTTTGCGTGCCCCCCCATCCGCCGTTCTTCAAGCTCATCTACCTCTGCTGTTGGTAGTGCTCCATCTGGTGAAAGTGGAGCCGCTACCAATGGTGAAAAAAAACCTGCTGTAGCAAAACAGCAAGCCCAAGAAAATAAATATCCATTGTGGAAGTATGTGAGAAGACAACAAAGGCCCAGGGCAAAGGCTGTTTGGGAAGGGAATGTTTCTTGGACATCTAGTTTTTGCAACAATACATACAAGAGCACCTACTTCCGAGTCAAGGGGCATCTGTTGACGCTTGACTATGGACTTGGACCAGGTAGAGGGATGAGTGCTTGCAACCAAAAAGAAATGGAAAGAGAGGATAGACTTAGCACAAGGAAGGTGGCAGCAGCAAGTATGAAACAAAAAGATGAGGATCCTCTTCCATTCTCGAGGAAACCTACAAGCAAATCTGGTAGTGAGAGTACAAGTCAGCCACCAAGAAAGAGGCCAGCTCCAAGTGGCAGTCCGATGGACAAGCTCTTTCAACAAGAGAAGCTAGACGAGATTGATCTTACATTGGGTTCTTCTTCTACTCCAACTTCAGTTCATTTAATGTTGCACAGTCACCTTTGTTTGTTGAGGGTGTCAAGCTCTAGTTGATCAAGCTCCAACAGATTATGTGCCTCCCAATTTAGAGAAGCTTAAAACCACATTGTTGGTTAAGGCAAAGAAGGAGGTGGATAAAATCCTAGAACCCATTAAATCAGCATGGCCTTCATCCAATGTTAGTATTGTTTCTGAAAAATTGACAGATACAACACACCACCCACTCATCAATTTCATGGTCTTTCTTAAATAGACCTAATTCGAATTGGATCCTCAATAAATAAATAAACCTCTCTTGTAATAATTTGTCAAAACAATAATTGTTTGACAAAGTGAGAAAAATCCAATTTCTCCTTGGAAGGTGAAACGAACCATTGTGATGGTTTGCCTTCCAAGGCCAGCTAATAAAAAATCGAAGGCTGGAAAAGAGGAGGGATTCATTCTCGGGGAGCAAGAGAGGACGAAAAGAAGGTAGAGGACAGTAGCAGCAATGACAACTTGAAGAGGTTAACTTGCTTGAAGAATGGTGGACGAAGGAGTCAAGGACCCTGTCCACAATTAGCAAAGATGTCTCTGAGCCATTGCCATCTGCAATTTTTGTATTTATGAGTGAGTAACAATGCATGGTCTCAATGTATAGCTCAACTCTCTGTATTTATCTTCTAAGCAATAGATAAAAATCCCCATACAATGTTGGTTTTCCCATTTGGGTTCCATGGAAAAAAAATCTCTTTGTTAATGTGTTGAGAATGGTGCTGGGTGAATTTAATTGTGCCTAGGGCGTTGTTTGATCACTGTTGAGCAAATTTAATTGCCTAGGCATTTTTTATCAAATGCTAGGAGAATTTAACTGTGCTTGGGGCGTTTTTTATCATTGTTGAGCGTTTTTATCATTGCCTATGAGAATTTAAATATGTTGGGGCGAATTTACATTGCTTGGGACGAATTTACATTGCTTGGGGCGAATTTGCAATGCGTGGGGTATTTGTTTAATTGCCTGAGGTGAATTTGCAGTCCCTAAGGGATTTATTTCATTGCTTGGGGGGAATTTATAGATGCTTGGTGTAATGTCCTCTTCTGCTTAAGCACAGAGGACCATCCCGCTAACCTATCCGATTCCCATAGGTTCGAGCGGGCACTGACACTCAGGGAATTAACTGAGGATTGATGCCATACGCACACTAAGAAGATCTCTAGCATGGTTATTATATCATCAGTAGGTAAACAGGGGCCACAGGAACTAAAGGCCACCTGCATGCATAACATTTGAGTTTTATTTCCTGTTGCATGCACTGATTGAGTCTCCAGACACTCCAAAAGCACCGCATGCAAGTCAACTGAGAATTAGAAGATAAAGTGACCTAATTAGGTCAAATTTAGGTTTGACAGGTGAATGTTATAAAAGAAAGGTAAAGCAAGTAAAGAAGACCTGCTTATATGATTATTGATTTGTGGATTCGAATTGGAGAGATCAACGACCTAAGTTGGGGTTGAGTGCATGCACTCAGCTAACTAGTGCATTTCGACAACGAAATCTATTTGCCCTAGTCACTATCATGTTGGATCATCCAGATCCAGCTCAACTTCATCATCGGATATTGCTACTCTGCAGCTACTGCAGGATTCAAGTTTTATTGGATTGAGGGATTCGCCCTCCTTGCTTGGGCACATTGTCCAAGGACACAGTTATTCGCTATTCAGTCTATAGGTGCTAGAACTACTGCAAGTTGCTTCCATTCTTCTCAGAGCAGTGATATTACCCTTCCCCTGGAAGAAGGGCTCCTCAGCTTGAGTTTCAGGCTATATATCAGCATATCTATCCTCGAGAAGACGTCTTCTTGCATGTGGGCGACTTTCTCAAGGAGGGGGTTCACGCTTTAGGCCTCTGAGCCATCATTCTATCTACATGTTTCCTCTATTGCACTCAGAGGGAGATTATAACCCTACTACACCACTTTCGGATCATCCAGCTACCAGTATATCTCTTATCCATCATTTTATCTATTGAGGAGGGCGCAATACTGGAGGAGGTTCAAGCATTATCTCTTACATCCACCGACCAAAGTCTTGCATGTTGGGCTTATAGTGACGTGCATTGCATGTTGGGCTTATAGTGACGTGCATCAACTGATCTATATATTGGTACGTACATGCATAACTTCTTCCTATTTTATAGCATTTCTGATTATCTGGGTTATAGATCTGCATGCATGCTTAGATCAGATACTTCCATACTCTACTCTTACAATGAGGCATAAGACCACTAGCACACCACAGAACAACACAGAAAAAAGAAAAAAATATCAGTTGGAATATTAGAGTGGTATCAGAGCATGTTCCTCGCCAGCTGTGGGAGCATGCAATTGTGAACAGTAAATGAATTCAGAGGACCCACACAACATTACTTACCGGAGAAAGAGGTTTAGGAACAATGGGAGAGAAGAAGAGGAGTTAGAGGATATAGAACTGGGGGATACAGAGTTTCAGTTTGGAACAGGTAAAGGCAAAGAAACAATGGCAGATGATGAGAAGGTAGCTTTCAATAGCCTTATTTCCTCTATAAAGGATCTAACTACAAGACATAAAGAAATGGTGAGTGCCATCAAACAACTGACTGATAAATCAAGGCCCACCCCACACAGTCCTATGTTTCCCAACAGTGATAGAGTATCTACTAGTAGCACTGGGGAACATTTACATACCAACATGCAGAGCCACCCCCATATATACAATAGGTCCTCCTGACCTACCCTACCACAGTTCTTAGATAGCCCAACCGCAGTACCCATAGTATAGGTAGAGCTAGAAGAACCCATGGGGGCATATTTGAGAGAGTACAAAGCACTGGGAGATGACTTCCACTCAGCCATGACCTTCACTGACTTTTGCCACTTTAAAAGTAAGAGCAGGCCTAGAGCAAGCCTTTCAACCAGAACTTTGAGTTACAAAGCATGGTAGGGAAACTGACTATTCCTACCTTTGAGGGGACCCGGGGTGGCCCAGCATGCAATTGGGTACAGAAGTTGGACACATACTTCCAACTCAACCCCATGATAGAGACATATGCCATTAAGTTGGCTACCTTACATTTGGACAGGTAGGCCCATGAGCGGTGGTACCATGGGTTAGTGACCTTGGGTCACAATGCCATCACCTCGTACTCAAATTTTACACAGAGGCTCATTGAGTGTTTTGACAGAAAAGACCCCGAGGTGCGTTTCAGAGAGCTAGCATAGCTCAAACAGACAGGCAGTCCAGATGCATTCATATCAGAGTTTCAGAGGGTTGCAGTCATGGTGACAGACATTTCAGAGAGCAAATTGATTATGTTATTTACCGAGGCCCTCACTGAACCCTTACGTGGATGGGTCAAGGCTTATAGACCCACCACCCTAGCAGATGCCATCAATCGGACTAGAGATTTACAAGATTCAATCCCAAAAAAAAAGATTTCCTCCCAAAACCAATTTTCCTATTAAAGATAAAGAGAAAAGGCCCTTCCAAAAAGAATGTCCCAAGAAAGAATGGATGGATAATGATACCCGCCGAGACATTAGAAGAACGAAATTATGTTTCACCTGTCAAGAACCATTGGTACCAGGTCACAAATGTTCAGGGAAGGGAAAGGCCCACTACATAGAGGTTTATTCCGACAGTGGAGAGGATGAGGATTACCAGGATCGGGAACAGGGAGAGGCACATGAGACAACAGATGAGACACAGTCACCAAGAGGTTCCATTGCTACATTGTCTAGGGTACCCAAATTCCACACTCTCCGAATTATTGATAGATGTTGGGGCATCCCACAACTTTATTGATACTGCCTGGATAAAAAAGAAAGGCATTCAGACTGAGAGTTTTGATGGATTTTCAATAGTTGCAGAAGGTCGCCACAACATGGAGTGTAGTCAGAGGGTCCCAAAATTAAAAGTAACACTAGGGAACTATACAGTGATAGAAACATTCTATGTGCTAGACGTACCAGACACAAACGTGGTATTGGGAGTTCAGTGGCTTTATTCCATACGGAAGTATTCTAAGAACTACCAAACCATGGAGATGGAGTTCATGGGAACTGAGGGACAAAAAGTAGTGTTGAGAGGCATGAATACCTACCCCCCCACAGCAGTATCATCACACAGGATGGAGGTAGTGCTCTGACAGGGAAACATAGAGTGGGCGACAGAGTGCTTGGTTACCTTCAGGAAACCACCAGACAAGGCCACACAACATCCAACAGATATAGAGACTTACTGCAGAAGCACAAAGTAGTATTCAGAGGACCTTCTAGCAGGTCGACCTCTAGATAGGGGATTTGAGCACATTATTGAGTTAGAGGAGGCGACTCAATCAGTCATCACTACCCCTTACAGACACCCCAAGAGGTATAAAGATGAAACAGAAAGTACAATCAAGGAACTACTCAAACTAGGGTACATTAAATCCAACTCTAGTCCATTTGCATCCTCGGTGGTGCTAGTAAAGAAAAAGGATGGAACCTTACGTTTGTGCATCGATTACAGGGTACTTAACAAGAAGACCATAAAAAATAGGTATCCAATCCCCAGGATTGATGAGTTGATGGATGAACTACAGGGGGCAAAGTACTTTTCCAAGATTGACCTCCGATCAGGTTACCATCAGATTTGGGTTAGGGAACAAGATGTTCCAAAGGCCGATTTTCGTTGTCACTACAGACACTATGAGTTTCTAGTGATGCCATTTGGGCTAACTAATGCACCAGCCACTTTCCAATCATGCATGAACAATATCTTCAAGGCTCAATTATGCAAGTATCTTCTGGTATTCTTCGACGACATATTGATATACATTAGGACTTGGGAAGAACATTTGAGACACCTAGATGAAGTACTTGGAATTTTACAGGAGCAATCATTATATGCCAAGATGTCCAAGTGTGAGTTCGGCATGCAGGAGATGTTATATTTGCGACGTGTGATAGGGGCCAACGGGGTACAGGTACACTTAGAGAAGATTCGAGCCATTCTAGATTGGCCTACACCCAAAAATGTGACAGAACTGAAGGGCTTTTGGGGCCTTTTCACTTACTACAAGAGTTATGTCAATGGGTTTTCACAGATGACCGCACCCCTCACCGATCTTACCAAGAAGGGGGCATTCAGTTGGTCAGAGACAGCACGACAGACATTTGAAAAAATGAAGAAGGTAATGAGTTCAGCCCAGTACTAGCTCTACCAAATTTTTCTTAGCCATTCGTGTTAGAATGTGATGCCTCGGGAGAGGGAATAGGGGCAGTGTTGATGCAAAACAATCACCCCATTGCATTTGAGAGCAGGAAACTCAAGGACTATGAGTGCCACTATTCAATATACGACAAGAAAATGTTAGCCATTCTCCATGCACTAACCAAGTTCAGGCAATACATAGTGGGTGGCAGATGCAAGATTAAGGCAGATCACAACAGCTTGAAATAGCAGAAAGAATTGAATGAGAGGCGACAAAAATGGGTAAGCAAAATTCAGGGCTATGACCTTGAGATTGAATACATGAAGGGAAAGAACAACGTGGTAGCAGATGCACTTTCTAGACGACCAATCACTTTATCCCTTATGAGCATCTCATTAGATTGGAGATCTCATCTTTTGGTTGAGTATTCCAAAGATAAATTTTCCTGCGAACTATTGGATGGACAGATTTAGGACGACGGGTACAGAATAATTGATGACATCATATACTACAAAACAAAATCTACTTGGTTCCCGAGTCTTCCCTTAAGAAAACGATTCTGCAAGCTTCGCATGACTCACCTTTAGCAGGACATTAGGGGTTTCTTAAGACTTTCAGGCAGATTAGAGAGAGGTTCTCATGGAAGGACCTCGAGAATGATGTGATGCAGCATGTAAAAGAGTGCAGTTTGTGCCAACAGAACAAGATAGAACACACTCACCTAGTCGGTTTACTACGACCATTGCCCATTCCCGAGCAGAAGTGGGAAAGCATTTCCGTGGATTTCATTACAAGGTTACCCAAGGTTCAAGGAAGAGACTGCTTGTACGTAGTGGTGGATAGGTTGACCATGTTTGCTCACTTCTTTACCATTCCCTCAGACTATTCAGCAACACAGGTAGCAGAACTATTTTTCAAAGAGGTATTTAGACTCCATGGGTTACCTAAGACCATCGTCAATGATAGGGACAACAAGTTCACTGGAGCCTTTTGGCAAGAACTTCTCAGGTTGGTGGGAAGTGAGTTAGCTATGAGCACAAGTTATCATCCACAGAGCGATGGACAGACAGAGATAGTTAACAAGTGGATTGAGGGATACTTGAGGAATTACGTAGCAGGTCCGTCGAGGACATGGATCAAATGGCTACACTTAGGAGAACACTGCTACAATACCACCCACCATATGACCATTGGGATGACTCCATTCAGAGCTTTGTACGGATATGATGCCTTAACTTTTGCAGATCTGGTATTTGGTCCCCTAAGGCCAAAGAGTGGATTCAAGAGTCAATATATTCTTAAAATACTCAGAGAAAACATACAAGTTGCTCAAAATCAGCAAAAGATATATGCAGATAGACACTGGATTGAGCGCAATTTTGAGGTGGGAGACTTAGTATATTTACGTCTACAACCTTACTGACAGTTATCTCTTAAGAAGAAAGGAGCAGAGAAACTCAAGCCTCGCTTCTATGGTCCCTACAAGATAATCCGGAAGGTCAGAGAGGTAGCATATGAGCTAGAATTACCCCCAGAGAGCAAGATTCACAACGTATTTCATGTATCTAACCTCAAGAAGGGCAATTTTGTGACATCATCCAAGCTTCCCCCCCTTGATGACAAGGGGCAATTGATTATGATTCCAAAACGCATCCTCAAGGTGCGAGAGCGGAAACTACGGAACATAATCATTAGAGACTACTTGGTTCAATGGAGAGATTTGCCTATAGAAGAGGCCACTTGGGAAGAGAACAGGTATTACAGCACCCAGCATTACAATTGCTTGAGGACAAGTAATTTTGAGCGGGGAGGACTGTAATGTCCTCTTCTGCTTAAGCACAGAGGACCATCCCGCTAACCTATCTGATTCCCATAGGTTTGAGCGGGCACTAACACTCAAGGAATTAACTGAGGATTGATGCCATATGCACCCTAAGAAGATCTCTAGCATGGTTATTATATCATCAGTAGGTAAACAGGGGCCACAGTAACTAAAGGTCACCTGCATGCATAGCATCCGAGCTTTATTTCATGTTGTATGCATTGATTGAGTCTCCAGACACTCCAAAAGCACCGCATGCAAGTCAACTGAGAATTAGAAGATAACGTGACCTAATTAGGTCAAAAGTTAGGTCTGACAAGTGAATGTTATAAAAGAAAGGTAAAGCAAGTAAAGAAGACCTAATTATATGATTATTGATTTGTTGATTGAAATTGGAGAGCTCAACGAGCCAAGTTGAGGTTGAGTGCATGCACTCAGCTAACTAGTGCATTTCGACGGCAAATCTATTTGCCCTAGTCACTATCAAGTTGGATTGTCCAGGTCCAGCACAACTTCATCATCAGATATTGCTACTCTACAGCTACTGTAGGATTCGGGTTTTATTGGATTGAGGGATTCGCCATCCTTGCTTGGGCGCATTGTCCAAGGACACAGTTATTTTCTATTCAGTCTACAGGTGTTGGAACTGCTGCATGCTGCTTCCATTCTTCTCAGAGCTGTGATATCACCCTTCCCCTGGAAGAAGGGCTCCTCAACTTGAGTTTCAGGCTATATCTCAGCATATCTATCCTCAAGAAGACGTCTTCATGCATGTGGGCGACTTTCTCAAGGAGGGGGTTCACACTTTAGGCCTCTGAGTCATCATTCTATCTACATGTTGCCTCTATTGCACTCAGAGGGGGATTATAACACTACTACACCACTGTCGGATCATCCAACTACAAGTATATCTCATATCCATCATTTTATCTATTGAGGAGGGCGCATTATTACCAAGGGCGCATTCCTGGAGGAGGTTCAAGCATTATCTCTTACATCCACTGGCCAAAGTCTTGCATGTTGGGCTTATAGTGACGTGCATCAGTTGATCTATATATTGGTATGTACATGCATAACTTCTTCCTATTTTATAGCATTTCTGATTATCAGAGTTATAGATCTGCATGCATGCTTAGATCAATGCATACTTCCATACTCTACTCTTACATTGAGGCATAAGACCATTAGCACACCACAAAACAACACAAAAAAAGAAAAAAAATATCAATTGGAATATTACACTTGGGCATTTTCACCGCTACTGGGTGTTCTTAAACAGTGCCAAACACTTTTATTTTGCTATTGGTTGCAGATTAAACAACTTGTGGATGAATAAAACGTTTTCTAGTCATCTAAAAATGTTAGAGGATGAATAAAAACGTTTTTTGTGGTAAATTAGTTGATTGTGATCTTCATTCAATGATTTGTTGAGCTACAGCCATATGTGATAGTGTTCCATCTAGAAGAAAGCATTTTATTATTTTCTCAGCAAAGATCTGTGTTGGTAAAACGAACATGACATAGACCTACCGTCTACGGATCATATGGTATCAGAGCCAAGTTCGAAACTACTTGGAGTACCTGTATGGTAAATACCAGCAGTGGATATTGAGCCAATGGACAAGCATTGCTACCAGGCCTGCAAATAAGCAGAGGACCAACAATGGTGGGGAATTCTCATGAAGAACATGACGGGGAAAATCTAGAGGTCGGGTTTACTCAGCTGGAGCAAAGCATTGCTACACTGACAGAGATGGTAACACAGTTGTTGGTAATGAAAGGTAAGGAAGCACACTCAGTGGGGACTGAGCATGGGGAGAAGAAAGTTGATTCAGAAGACTCCAAAAGTGAGAATCCTGAAGATTCAAGTAAAACAACATTTTTTCCTTATCTTCCAATGTTCCTTTCAAAGTTGAAGCAAAACTTGAAATTCCAATGTTTGATTATCAAGTTAACGCTGAAATCTTGAATAGCTGGTTGAAACAAATGGAAGTTTATTTTGGCCTTTATCAAGTCCAAGAAGCACAGCAGATTTCTTTTTCCCGCTTGAAGATGTCGAGACATGATTTATTGTGGTGGGAGAGCTATGTAGATGCATTGAGGATGGGCTAGAAGCCCATGATTTCAAAATGGGAGGATTTGAAAGCCTTGTTTAAATCACAATTTTATCCCATAGGCTATGAAGATGATCAACTCATGAAATGGCAGTACCTTCGACAAGAACAAGGACAAGGAGTCCAAGAATACACTTTTGAAGTCAGGAGGCAAGCCATTAGGTTGGGTATCTCTTTGGAAGAGCCGGGGGTAGTGGTAAAGTACCTTGGAGGACTATTCAACCACATCCGAAGGCAATTGCACCTTCTTAGTGTGAAGAGCATATATGAGGCAAGCAAGAAGGCTCTCTACATTGAGATGAACACCAAGAAGGGACATTTGCACAAGGGCCAAGAAGAAACCAGCAAGAGAAAAGACAAGAACATTGTAGCCATAGCTAAGAAAAAGAGGGATCCTAATAGGCATTGCAAACATTGTGATGTGGATGGACGCATGAATGAGAAGGGCTGGAAACTTCATCCATAATTGCATCCGAAATGGCACAAGTCCAAGAGGAAAGTGAAGGAAGCCACCGAGACAATAGAAGAAGTGGTAGAAAGCCCCTCAAATTTGGATGAAGCCGAAGTGTGTACTACATTGCAACAGCCTAGGGCGAATGGAGATAAACATGCACTATTCCAAATCAAAGTTCAACTGAAGAACCAGAAGGTAAATGCTCTGTTTGACAGTGGTTCTCAATGCAATCTGATTTCTGAAACATTAGTTGACCAGCTTGGGTTGGAAACTTATGATCTAGTACAACCAAGTTCACTATCATGGTTACGAGAGAAATCTGTTATGAGAATCACCCGAAGATGTAAAGTCATGTTTTCCATTAATTCTAGCTATGTTGATGAAGTAGAGTGTGAGGTTGCACCGTTAGACACATGTGAAGTGAGGTTTGGCAGCCCATATCTATGGGATAGGGATGCTACCTTTTATAGAAGAGAAAACAAATATCGCTTGGTCAAGGGTGATAAAGCTTACCTCGTCAAAGCTCAGCGAGGGAGAGAGAGAACTTCTCCTCTAGCAGCAAAGCAAGGGCAGACAAGCATGCAACAAGAAACCTTCTACAGCAATGGGGTGGTGGATATGACAAAGCAAATGGAGGCCATGTGTTTCCATCTCCTCCATAGTCCATCTTTTGGGGACTGAAATCCTCCCAATGGGGAGGTATGATCCGAATTGGATCCTCAATAAATAAATAAACCTCTTGTAATAATTTGTTAATAACTTAATACAATAATTGCTTGACAAAGTGAGAAAAATCCAATTTCCCCTTGGAAGTTGAAATGTACCATTGTGATGGTTTTCCTTCCAAGGCCAGCTAATAAAAAAATGAAGACTGGAGAAGAGGAAGGATTCATTCTCGGGGAGAAAGAGAGGAGGAAAAGAAGGTAGAGGACAATAGCAGCAGTAACAACTTGAAGAGGTTAACTTGCTTGAAGAATGGTAAACGAAGGAGTCAAGGAGCCTGTTCACAATTAGCAAAGGTGTCTCTAAGCAATTGCCATTTGCAATTTTTGTATTTATGAGTGAGTAACAATGCAGTCTCAGTGTATAGCTCAACTCTTTGTATTTACCTTCTAAGCAATAAATAAAAATCCCCATACGATGTTGGTTTTCCCATTTGGGCTCCATGGAAAAAAAATTTCTCTATCAATGTATTGAGAATGGTGTTGGGCTAATTTAATTGTGCCTAGGTCGTTGTTTGATCATTGTTGAGCAAATTTAAATGCCTGGGGTGTTTTCTATCACAGCTACGATAATTTAATTGTGCCCGGGGCATTTTTTAATCATTGTTGGGTGTTTTTATCATTGCCTAGGAGAATTTAAATATGTTGGGGCGAATTTACATTGCTTGGGGTGAATTTGCAGTGCCTGGGGTATTTGTTTAATTGCCTAGGGTGAATTTGCAGTCCCTGAAGGATTTATTTCATTGCATGGGGTGAATTTATAGATGCCTGGGCATTTTCATGGCTACTAGGTTCTTAAACACTGCCAAACACTTTTATTTTGCTATTGGGTGCAGATTAAACAACCTGTGGATGAATAAAACGTTTTCTAGTTATGTAAAAATGTTAGAGGATGAATAAAAACGTTTTTTGTGGTAAATTAGTTGATTGTGATCTTCACTGAATGATTTGCTGGGCTACAGCCATATGTGACAGTGTTCCATCTAGAAGAAAGCATTTTATTATTTTCTCTGCAAAGATTTGTGTTGGTAAAACAGACAGGACATAGGCCTACTGTTACGGATCAAGACCAGTCGTCTTGAAAGCAACAGATGCTCTTGGAAAATATAAGGATACGCAATATATGGGTGAGTTGCTCATTAAAGTTATTGAAGATGTAGGTGTTGATTCTTGCGTGCAAATTATCACAGATAATGCACCTGTTTGCAAGGTTGTTGGCATGCTAGTGGAAGATAAATATCCATGGATATTTTAGACACCTTGCATTGTTAATTTTATGAATTTATCACTTAAATCTATTGTTCCTAATGTGACCTGGATGGAAAGTGTTATTGATGATGCAAGCTATATCCGCAATTTTGTACAAAACCATACCAATGCCCTCACAATCTATAAAGAGTGCAAATGTCTATCATTGTTGAAGATTGCAGATACTTGATTTTCCTCCCCACTCATCATGTTTAAGAGGTCGAGGGAGGTCAAGATCGCTCTTGGTTCCAAGGTTTTGGTCTTTTTAGAGAAAGTCGGATCAAACTTCTGCAAAAAGAGATCATTGATACAATGTTTGATGATAGTTGGTGGGAGAGGGTAGATCTTACCATTAAAATCATGGACCCTATAATTTCTTTGTTGCAGTTTGCAGACACAAAACAAGCCATTTAGGAGATGTTTATGAGGGGTGGGATTTCCATGATTGAAGCAATGAAGACCGTTATTTTACAAAATGAGAGCCTTGAGTATGGAATATCAACAAAGAGCTTCTTCATCACCATACGAGATATTCTAATCAATGGGTGGGATAAGAATAACACATCTTTGCATTGCTTGGCTCACTCATTGAATCTGAAGCACTACAGTAATGATTGGCTCAATCATGAGCCTTCACACAGAGTCCCTCCTCACAGTGACAGCCTTCACACAGAGTCCCTCCTCACAGTGACAGAGAGATTTCACAAGGGAGAAAGGAAGCATTTAGAAGGATATTTTAGGATAGATCATCCCTTGATGAGGTGGAGGAGGGCTTCATAGAGTTGTTTACTAGCACTGGGAGATTTGGAGGTTATAATGTGCTCGGAGACAAGGGGTTAAGAAGCCTATGCTAGGTGGGAAACTCATGGGGTAGCATGCCTATTCAACAGGATTTAGCCATGAGGATCCTCTCTCGAGTTAGTTCATCCTCTTGTTGCGAAAGGAATTGGGGCACATATGGGAATTTGCACAATGTGAAGAAGAGCAGGTTTGAGCAATATAGAGTAGAGACAAAGTATATGTGCACTCCAACCTCCATATTATTTATAGGCAAAGAGAAGAGTGGTTGAAGGGAAAAACAAAGATGCAGGATGTGTTTCCTAATGATATAGGTTTGGACAGTAGTGTTGAGTTGGCATTAGCCAACTTGAATCTCAATGAACCGATGCTAGAGCCAATCACTTTTGATGATGGTGATCTCGTCGAGGGGTCATCCTCCACACTAGCAGATGCATATCTCAAATTGGATACAATAGCTGAGGAGAAGGAGTAGGAGGATGACAAAAATAGCAACGGTGTTGAGTTGGCATTAGCCAACTTGGATCTCAATGAACCGATGCTAGAGCCGATCACTTTTGATGATGGTGATCTCGTCGAGGGATCATCCTCCACACTAGTAGAGATGCAGATCTCAAATTGGATACAATAGTTGAGGAGGAGTAGGAGGATGGAGAAGATCACAGTGGCAGTGATGATGATTTTGATGATGCTGAAATGGAGGACTACTGAGTCCTCACAATGATGTCTTCGAGCTATGACATTCTTCCATCTATGGTTCTAGTATCTATATTCAACCCTGTTTTGTATTTGCCATTGGCATTTCCACCTATTGTATCTTTAGTATCAATCACTCAATATCTTAATCTATGTAATACAAACTAAAATTTGATTTTGATTACATATGATGACTTAATGATAAAACTGCAGTTTATGGTTCAAATTCTAAGTTTTAAACTTATATTTAATGATGTGTATTAAATATTCTGATTTCTTGTGTGTTTGATCATGATTAATGTTACAAACTTACATGTAGCTGGTAGCTAGTCGTATCAATATTTTTTAAATGTTCTAGCTTCTAATAAAATGGATCTTTATGTCTATATTTCATATATATATATATATATAATTGTGTCCCTTGTGTCTTGTTTCCAAGGTCACATGTCATGTGTCGAATACTCATATTTCAATGTCCTTCATGTCCTATGTCCTCATTTTAGGTGACTAAGTAGTGCTAGAATCAATGAGTATCATTATATTTCTATCTTTTATTATTCCCTTGAGATTTAGGGTCTTAAGGTTGTAATTTTCTCGTCACAGTTGCGAGTGGCACTATAGCTCTACTTCCCTATTTTCTTGGAGCTTAGGTCTTATCATCTTTCCTGAGAAGAGGGAGAAAATATATAATCACGAGTTCTTGTACTTGTTCTTTTCGAGTAGTAGTTTCCCTTTGACATGCATCTTCTTCAATTCTATTTTGTTGGGTGCATGAGATTGAAACTAATGAGTGTTGGCATAGCTTCAACATCTATTTTTGATGTTTTAATTTTGATCTTATTGGGCTGACTTGTTCTACCCTGACTTATTTCATGAACTATGGTCAACGATTTCGAACTTAGTCGCAAGTTATCAAATCTATCATTGACTCGTCTCGTCTTTCAAATTGTCTATCAATCCCTTTTCTATGCTCATTGGTTATCCTTGACACTTTGTTCTTGTCAATAATACCTCTTATTAAGTCCTACGACCACCTTCAGAATCTTCAATTAACCTACCAATTAAGTCCATATTTCCCATTAGTTTGTTGATTTCTCCCTAGTGCTTTTTGAGACTTAACAATCCTATCCATAATTTGTGTGGCATTATTGGCCTTGTCTGCGTAATGATGAATATCTTCTTGTAGCTCATCGTTATTACCCCTTTTGGTGTTGGGTTTTGCCCTTGTGGAATCCATGTTTAGTTGTAGTTTTACTTTATACATGATGTATATAAAACTATAAAATAGAAAAAAAAATCTTTGAGAAGGTTATAAATATTTTTATATAATATATATATTCCAAAAAAATAGACGTGGTGGCTTTTTTTTCAAAAACATGTCCTTAGATTTTTAAAAAGAAACTGGACATGGATACACTAATATGACAAGGAAAGCATCTGTCCCATTGGCTTTTTAAAAACATTGTCCAACCCTTGTTTGGATAATGTTTGGCCTCTTCCACAATCCTCACGGAAGTAGTGGGGAAGTACCGTGGAGGCCCCGTTCTCCGAGGCGTGAACCACATGGAATACATATATATATAGACACACACACACACTTTATACTATATAGCCTTTATAGCCTTTATCTCAGAATCAAGAGATACTATTATTTAGCCTTTATCTCAGAATCAAGATGAAGTGTCGTGCTGATATAGCTTCAAGGACGAAGCGTCTTAAAGAAGGTGGCAATGTTATGAACATAATTATGTAGAAATAAACCAGCATAAATCCATCTTAAACCCGTATCTATCAAGCACTGAGAGGGATCCAATTTCTTGGGGTGTATTTATTTTTTTAAATTTAAACTCAAGAAATTTAATCTCTCTTGATTGATAGATCTGGGTTTAAGTTTTAAGCTTTTATTTTATAAACGAACATCTATTTTTTAATTACTTTTCGTAATATTTTATTTTATGAGCCGACATGGATTTTTTAAAATACTTTCCATAATTTTGTATTTTATGAGCCGACGTGAATTTTTTTAATTATGTTTTAATTAAAAAAACCTTTTTACCTTTTAACCGATAATAAGGACAAACGTGTAACGTTACAACATCTCCCCCATACTGAGCTGTAGAGCACCTCGTTTCACTCGGTGCAATAATAATAGTAAAATACATAACAAATACTATATTTAATAAAATAAAAATAAGTAATTATTAAAAGATAATAAAATGTATTCATAAAAAGATGTGTCTAATTAAGACACGAAAAGGTGTCATCTAGGTTATAAATGCTGGACCCTCTTTTGTAATGTATTATCTCATCATTATATATTTTTCAATTTATTCATAAATTTTTATATATATTTATTTTTATAAGCTTTTACACTTCCACTTGTTACAATATAGATATGCCATTTGCCCATTTCCCAAGTATCATTTCCAAAACCCATTCTATTTCCAAAGCCTGTGTCCATCTCCCTGTACCAAAAGAATGTATGCACATATACTATATTCAGACACTCCAGTTATTTTTAAAGATATGCCTCTATTATTACAGATCCACTGGTTCAAGTACATTTAGGAGTTATTTTTAAAGATATGCCTATATTATTACAGATCCCATCACTAAGTGCCAAGAATATTATAAAAAACACCACTAACAAATCGTGGTCCAATCAGCATTTCCATAAATGCTCAAGTAAACAGCCACAATGCACAGCATCAGATAGATGCGTATGTGTTCACATCTGCAATGACAAAATTCTCCAGCATAGTAAACTAGTCAACCTTTCCTTCTTTCTTGAGTTCCAATGATGAATTTAGCAAAGTACATAATAAACAAACACAAAATGAAACTACCATATCTACAATTGCAGTACACAATAATAAATGAATCTGATAGCAATTTAAGGATCTCAACTATGAAAATCTATGTTTATTGGGCATGCAAATAATGCTACCAGGTTTATTGTTGCCTAACACTTATAAGAATAGTGGATGAATACCAAATGAATAAGATAGCAAGTTTAGCATTTCAAATACAGATGCAAATTTCTTAGGCTTACCATTCCACATGTTGCTCCACAACATGACTGTTGGAAGATGTCTCTTCCCGAAGGTAATTGTTCGTCAAAAACCTGTATGCAAATGTAATGTTACATAAAATTTAAGAAATTAAATATTTCTCCACTCTCATTTATATCCTGGTTGTAACTTATTCACTCCTCATATATGTGAATGAGAACTTCCAAGACATGAACAGAGCTCAGAACATCTCCGGTAGCACTTCTAGGGAATTTTATAAGATGGAGGGGGCATAAAAAGTTCACCAGATGTTGATAATAATGCAGTAGAGGAAACATTCTATTGGCATAAGTAAGACAATTAAAAAAGCACCGTAGACAACACAATCGGTATAAAAAAATCCCAATAACGGACAAGAGACAGTTTTGAACACAGCTAAAATTAAAAGAGAAGAATGTTAAAAGAGGTGCAATAATGAACTCTAACTTGATCATTGATTATCAAAATACCTACAAATCTTATCCCCTGACGAACTAATGGCAAGTAAAAGTCCAAAGCTATAAGAGATGTGTAATATACAAAGACTTGGAATACAAGAAATTATGACCAAAAGCTTTGATGAGAAAATGTATTAGAAAAGAAGCAAACATATGCATATAATTTCTCTTTTGTATTAAATTTATGCTTCATATAGATCTTGTGTGATCTAGTGGTTGAGATGGGATGTCTGTGCATTTAATAGTATTTATCACAATTGAATTTCAATTTATCCAGGTTCCATTTCTTGCTTATCTTGTGGTTAACATATTTCATCTGCATGTCTTCAACCTTTTTTTGAAATACTTATATTTACATACAAAAATGCAAAGCGTGGAAGGGTATATAAAATGCCTATCATAACCTGATCCTGAGACTAACTAAAGCATAAATAAAATCATAGTATACAGAAGGAGCCAAACTTTTGGCATCCTTGATCAACAATACACCCTTAGCCAACAGTTGGTGTGTTAAATTTTACTAATCCCAGATCTAGATAAACAATTTCCTAGTGATTTTCCTTGCTGAAAATTAAATCGCAGCTCACTGAAATTTTCTGCCCTTCAAATATCCTTTTCATTAAATAATGTCCAAGCATTCAAGGGCTCCCTGGGAAAATGGCCCAAGAAACACAACTACAACAAACCTGGCAAATCTGACCCACTAAGAAAAATCTTCCTCTTAAAAAACTGTCTCAAAGAAACCCCTGCTGAATCGGCTGTACCGTATGGCCCTGTACGGCATGTATTGTCCTCTACGGATCCGTAAGGTATGTTGTGTTGACCACCAAGCCAGCTAGGTGGGAAACCATGTACCATGTACTATGAAGATGAATGAAGTGTACCTTACAAGTTTTTCAAGCTCCAAAAGACTCAGCAAGGCAAATTTTGCTCCTCTCCTCTTCTTTTCTTTGAAATTACCGCACCCTTGCGGGGGATTTTGTAAGGATATGCTAGCATGATGGTCATGCTTTGTAAGAAACTTAGTTGCCTAGGACTTTATCATTAGGGAAGTCTTTTCATCGAGTGTTTTTGTTTTCTTGGATAATTAAATTTGCTCTTTAGCGATTTTAATTATCTAAGTTTCACTCAAAATTCCTCCAAAGTGGTGAAAGGCATTCTAATGATCGAGCCCATGGGGTGATTAAGGTGTAGGAGTGTTGTATATTACCATGCTAAACATTATCCAAGAGTCTTGCGGAATTTCGTTAAGTCTTGCCTAGTTTTTTTAATTATT
Organism: Larix kaempferi; assembly: GCA_027924585.1. Classification (NCBI taxonomy): domain Eukaryota; kingdom Viridiplantae; phylum Streptophyta; class Pinopsida; order Pinales; family Pinaceae; genus Larix; species Larix kaempferi. The sequence goes on from BSBM01000370.1 coordinate 14,158,988, forward strand.
TGTAATTAAAAAATGTCCCTCATCTTAAAATGTTGTAATGTAAAAGAGGGATAAGTGGTCCTTAGTGATGGTGTATAGGGGTATGGGTACTCAAAATAAATGGCATGGGACCCCCTACACCCTTGGACCAGTTGATATTTTAGCAACATCGAGAGCCATTCACTGGGAGAATGGAGGCACCTGGTCAGTTACCAAGGTTGATCAACATTCAGTCTGGGACTGAAGCTTAGCCTGGGGCTAAGAACCATTCTCCGGGAGAATGGGGAACATGGTCAGGGACCAGGGGGTTGATCAACGTATTTCAGCCTGGGGCTAAGAGCCATTCTTCAAGAATGGAGGCACTTGGTCTGTTACCAAGATGTTGACTTCGGTCAACCTTCAGCTTGGGGCTGAAGAACCTGGTCAGGGACTAGGACATTGATTCAATCAACGTGAAGTCCTAGACTAGGTCTAGGCAAATGATGTACTCCTCATCTTGGTCAATGGGCTATGGGATCTTCTCAAAGGACTGGACACCCCTTGTTGATGTACCTAGCACATGACCTTGATGAGCAAGGAGAAACAATGAAAATCTTCCTTATTTATGATGATGTACTTTGAGTTGGCACGTGTGGACCATAGAGACCAAGAGAAAGGATCCTATAGGACTTGCTTAAGAGCTTGGGTCATAAATCCCATTGTTAAAGGACCATAAACCCCCTTGAAGGACCAAGAGACCCATGAAAGGTCCAAGTTCCCCATTAAAGGACCAAGAGCCCACTTGCAAAGGACCAAAGGTCAAAAATAAAAAGTCAAATTTTTACTAAGGGGTTAAAAGTAAAAAATAAAATAATGAACCGTAACTAAATGGACTTCACTATGATTGTTAATTCAGATGGAAGTGACACTCAAGAGTAAAATATAAATAGAAAAGATCTTTCATTTAAAGATCACTCTCTCACTTGTGCAACAAACATCTCTGATCTAAGTCGTGGGGCTTCTTCTCTCAGCATTGTACCAGCTCACCTTGAAGACAGCAGCAAGATTTTTTTATAGTTTTGAGGTCTGATTTTTTCTTTGGGGCAAGCCGAATTGATTGGAACAGAGTTGTTGCTCCGCTAGGGCTCATTCATGCCCACCCCAACCCTGTTAGGGCCTCTCCTTTGCAGCCCTAACTCTGTCAGAGATGACCCGAGCCCTATTAGAGTCCCTTCTATCTCAGTCATAGGTCTTGGGGAGCAGGTAGAGCCTTGCTCAGGGCCTGTCCCATGCAACTGTGCCCTATACAGGACCTTCTATTAGCAGCCTATAGGCTCCTTTTCCTCAGAATCAAGGAGGCCGCAGCACTCCAAGTCCTTCTATCAGCAGGTCGCAGCCCTAACAGGCCTTTTCTCAGTCAGCCACAATCAACAGCAGCATAATTTCAGTCAAGTTCAGACTCAGAAAAGTCAAGGACAATCAACAGAAGCTACAGAGTTCCCTTCCTTGGTCAAAATTCATTCCAGGTCAGCAATTGGCATGGTTAGGGTTTGATGACAAGTGGTCATCTTGTACAATTGTTATCTACAGGAAATTTCTCTTGGTATGTGTGCCCTAAGGGCAATTTATTCTTGATGTAATCAGACTGCTCATTGTACATCTGCTCATGTAAACTCAGTCATCTCATATTTTTTATACCTTGAAAGGTCTTCCCTAGGGTAAAAAGTCGTGTTCTTGTGGATGCTTGTTCTTTTACTTTACTGTTGATGATCTACTGCTGCTAAATCTCATATTTGAATTTTTTAAGTCTACTAAATCAAAAGAAGATTGTTACTGCTATTAAATCTCAGATCTATGTTAAAAAATTAACAGTTTGGAATCAAGTCATTCATTTTTTATAGGGTTTTGGCCAAGTTTTCCCAAGTCAGTCAAAAAATCAGGAAAAATTGCCTATAATTAAAAATGAAAAATCTTTGTAAAGTGTCTAAAGTCACTTGGAAAGAGGAAATTATGTTTCCTAATGTCATATTATGTACCAAGAGGGAAATCAAAGGCAAAAATAGAGCCCCCCATGTAAAGTTTCAAGTGTTTGAAGTTGTCTCCATGGGGGGGGTCCCACCTTCATGATTCCCTCTCCTTGGCCTAGCAATCAATTATAAAACATGAGAGGGCGGTTTTATTCCCCCCATTGTTTGGATTTTTAACCCATGGAAGTGTGCCCCCCTTCATGGGCCCCCTTTCTCTTCAAGTAACAAATGTCACTCATGCAAAGGGTCTCTCCCCTCTCTCTTTTTCTATAAAAGGAGGCCTCTCTTTCTCATTTGGGTTACATTATTTCTACTCTCTCAAGCTCTCATGCTCTCATGTCCTCTTGCTCTCATATTTTTCAAGGGATGTGAGCCATTGTAATTTCCAACCATATTTTTTTTAATAAGAAAAATCTTTGGAGGAGATCTTGTGTTGGTGTTGCTTTGAGGTGATTTGTTCCTACATTCTCTTGCTTTCATGTGCTATTGGATGCCAAGGAAGCAAACTTCTTTGCTTTGGTGAGATTTATTGCATTTGTGTTGTAGATTTCATGAATTTCACCTTTTGTATTTAAGAATTTCGTGCATTTCTTGGTTGAATAGTGTGATTTCTTAGATCATTGTGGTTGATTCTCACCTCTTTTGGTTTCGTTAAGCAAAACTTATAGATTGCAGGTTACCCAAGTTGGAGAGTACAATTCATTGGTTGGATACCCCACTTCTTCAACCATTTGAAGAACAAATAGCACATTCTCTTCCATTTCCTAAAAATTTCTGCACTTAAATTTTATTTCTCATTTGCTAGTTATATTTGAAGCTAGTTATTCATTAAAATTTTCAGAAATTTTTCTCAAAGCTTTTACCCTAACACTAATAGTGTCCCAAAGTGATTTTAGGCATTTTATCCTTTTGTTTGCTTGTTGGTTTTTTACAGGTTTCTAACAGTACAAGGGGAAACTCTGCTGAAATTTGGCAAGGATAAAGCACAAAGGGCATCCAAAGGGAACCATTTCAAGTCCACTACCAAAAAGGGTCAAAACTCCTCTTATTTCTCTCTTTTATTTCTCTTCTATGGTGCTGAAAATTTCCCCTTTGTAACAAGTCCAAGGGAGTCTCTTGGACCCATTTTTTTATTGTAATCCTCAAGTTAAATTTATACTTTCATTTAAGCCATCCATTGCATGCAAAGGTAATTGGGCTTTGCCCACACCTTGCATGTGAAGTGGCTTTTCCCTCCTGCAAAATCATGCTGGCTAGTTTTATTTGGTTTAACATTTTTCATTCTTTTATCAAGCAAATAAACCTGCCTCACTTTTGCCCCGTATTCACTCCCCTTGCCGGTTAATCCGATCCTAGGTGACAAGAAAGGGCAAAAGATTGTGTTGGATAGTTTAATTAAGCACTTTAACTACTTATTTGCAAATTGAGAAAATAGGGATTAGTCTGTGGAGCTAGACGAGTAGAGGTTGAAGGGAGCCCCGTGGCACTTTGTGTCCTCCTGTTGAGCACTCGACTTTTCTTTGGAAATTACTTGTGGAGCTAGAAGGGAACCTTGTTGTCCTCTTGTTGAGCACCCAACAGTTTCTCTCAATCAAAGGATAAGGGTTAGAGGCAGTCACATTAGATTAGATTTTTCTTTTCTTTTTTCAAACACTAATTCCCTAAACTAAAGTGAGACCTAAAATTTATTAAAATTTACAGGGCCATTTGCAAAACCTTACAAGCTAGTTCTTTTCATTCATTTGACTTTACATCAATTTCTTGTATGTTTTAATTGTAAAGTAAATTATTTTCATTATTTACACATGGTTGTATAATCATGTTACATTAAGCAAGTAAATTTTCTTCTTCATTTGTTGTGACTCACTAGCCCAATAGATAAGGCACTGGAATTGTTAGTAACTGATTATTTCATTCTTTGGTTTGTTTATTTTTCAAGAAGGTTTGACTGTCATCAAACTTTTGGTTGCATTTGCATGATTGCTTGTCATCAAAATCATTAAGAAATTTAAATAATAATTTAACTCCTAAATCTATCCTAATAAAATCTTTAAAGGTTAGTAAATAGGGTCCACCCCCCTTGGCTCTTTAGGAGTTGAGCCTAAACGAAGGAGTTAGGAATCGAGGTGACAATGGGTTCTAGACTCGTAGCTTGCCCCCAAGGACACACTGAGTGGGTTGGAGACCTCTCCACATTTGGAGGTGTGTATTAGGGGGCAACATGTTGTATTATCCGCACTGTTTGTGCAGATCCGTACAATCTACTACAACAGCAGATCATCTTGTACAGCCCCCCTTGGTTGTACGACCTATCTATACGGCCTTGTTCATCTGCTCCTGCAAGTATAAAACTCCTGCCTAGCTGTACAACCATCCTACAAAAGATTTTTTATTGTTGTCCTCTTCTCCTTGCCAAATCTGGAAAATGAAAGTCCTTCTTCACTCTTTGGAATGAATCTCACATTCAATGTTTGTGTGTTCTTGTGTCTTCATTCTCACCTTGGCTGCCTTTTATAATCTTGAGATGAACCAAAACCCTAACCTCTTCATTGATCAATGGTTGAGATTAGATTAATGTTATCAAAACCGTACCGGTGGTCGAAATGATCGACCCCAAGAATCGGAACCGGACAAAAACTGGGAAACAAACAGAATCAAAAAACTTGTTAAGCAAAAATACATAAAATATTCATATTTTCAATATATATGTGTGTGTGTGTGTGTGCATCCATGTGAATTCAAACCATTATACACAAATATGCAAATTTTCTCATGTATATAGCAAGTAAAAGTGTATAAAACCAAAATAGCACCGAGTGCAATAACATATATATGAAGAAAAGTACATCAACAACGAGGCTATAAATGGCCTCTAAAGTCAAAATATAAGCATATGACTATAGTCTAGACTCTAGAATCTACAATCTAATCATATGTCGTACACAATATGTACTTTAGCCCTTAACCAATCCGTATTCTGAGTCCATACATAGCCACACAAGTTGTACTTTAGCCCTTAACCAATCCATATTATGAGTCTGTACATAGCCACACAAGCAAAATAACAAAGGAAAATTTTCAAAAATGAGATGTAATTGATATGGAGGGTGTGAACCTCCTTATATAAGGTTAGAAGGGGTTGTGGGTCAAATTAAAATCTCACACGTGCTCCCCTTTTTTTATTTTATTAAAAAAATTTGCAAATTGTTGTTTTTGGCCCCCTAGCATTATTGTAGGGAAATGATCGGTTTGATACAACTCTGATTGTCACGATATATGACAGTAGGTTCCAACTCATGATCAAATAATCCTATAAGCAGTTTGTGAAGCCAAATGTCTTCACAACTAGCCAAACTTGATGCCATGTACTCTGCCTTTGTTGAACTAAGTGCTACAAAAGTATGCTTCCTACTGAACCAAGAAATCATTGTTGAGCCTATTACAAAATGAGTTGTTCGCAGTTAGACTTCAAGAGAGCCACCAATTTGCACAAATACTTATGCATTTCAGTGTTCAGAAGTTCAAATTAGGCCTTTTCAGGGCCCCTTTTTTTCCTTTTTATCGCATGTTTAAGCCCCACAGGGTTTGTAATAAGGTATGTTGGCATGGTGGTCTTGTAAAGAACTTGGCTTCCTCAGACTTAGCAACCAATCTGGATATTCCAAGGTGTTTTTCCCCTTGTTAATTATGCTTTGCGTATTAGCCGAGTATAATTTTCAAGTTTTTCTCCTACACCTCCAAAGTTGGAATGCCCAAGTTGGTGGTTAGGACTGGGGGGTTATTAAAGTTCATGTGTCTATGTATCTTTACATGCTAGCCATCAATAATGAGTCGTATGGACATTTGCTAGGTCCCCTAGGAGTTTGAGTCAATTCCGAGAAAAAAAAATTCCGCAAACTTAGGCCATTTTTTAATGGTTTAATTGGGAAATTTCAAATTGTGATAAAAGTGTGATCCGGAAGCGGAATTTGGCGCAGGGATGCTCATTTTCAGGCTCAGAGCGTCCTCTTTATCCCGGAGCCAATTTTTCCTATGTTATGAGTGATTAAATCATCACTTAGAGAATTTTTTCTTACTAGGGCGACAAAATGGCAAATAAATGCTAACAATTCGACAAAATGACACCATATCCATATCCATATATATATATATATATATATATTAAAAAAGGAAATAAACATGTGCTAAATGAGTTGCCACATGATCTCTTATGGTGGGCGAATATATCCTTTGATTAAAGCGTTAGATATGCATTGATTTAAAGGTCAAACATATGATGTCAAAATTAAAAATGCACCCATCTCCAGGCTTGGGCATCATCATGATGTTGCCGCTCGTGGTTTGGTGTGATTTCTACGAGGTAAGGAGCGCCTACCTCATTCAAGGTGGCGCCATCTCCTTCATTTGGATCTTAATCAATCCCTACATCAAAGGATTGAACTATTGGTTAACTCCCCCTTCACCATGCGCCCCTCTCATGGGATTGACGCGCCCTCATGCATGTAAATTCCTATTTAAGAGAGCATTGTTCCTTCATCTTTGCATCTGAAGGTGGAACCTCTACTCCTCTATTGTGTAATATTTTTTTGAGTTCTTGAGTTAATAAAGAGAAGGCTTTGGAGGCTACATTGTGGGCTCACGTCAATGTGTGGATGCTTGATGCTTCAAAACCCATGGAGGTAACTCGTATTTTTGCACAAAATCTTTGTTTATTGTTGGGATTGCACTGACCTTGGAAGGAAATCTATTATTTCAGTAGGGTAAGAAGTGAAATTTAAATTTTATTTCTCATTATCAATCATATGAAAACGCTTTGAATAATATGCATATCTTGTTTGAATGCTTATGCTTATTGTCTTTTATATGATTCATTTCTGTGCAATATAATCCTCTTTTGCAAGGTTTTGTTGTGAAGTTCTGTTGCAGGTTACCGGATCTCATAGAGGAGGCATGCATGTTAGCTTTGCCGCTTCTTGAGCCATTTCAAAGGAAGCTTAGTCCCTCGTGTTCCAACTTGCATGCGGTCTCCATTCGCTCGACCTTTTCTCGCTAAAAACCTGGGTTTTCTCACCTTAGTTCAATCTCTCTCAAAATCTTCTTGGTTACTTGTTCCATACTTCTCTAGATCTAAAAATTTGAAATTTTAAAGAAGTAGCTCTAGTTTTATTTCGCTATTGTTATCATATTATCAAACCTAAAGCTCATATTTGACATAAGTGAAAAGTCTCTTCATTTTTTGCACTAAAAATTTGAAAAATCTTACTAGTTTAAAGAAGAGGAGGGTTTGTTTAAATCATATGAAAGATAGATCTAGCATATTAGTGCTTGCATGATTTGGTTTGCTAGCTTGAAAGAGGGCAGCCAAAGATTCTAGCAAGACAAGCTTTCTAGCTTGTCTTACTAGTTCAAGTTTTTTTTTTGTATTTTAGTTTATCTTTAACTTAGAATTTTTTTTGCAAATTTTTGTAGTATGGCCAAAGACACTTTTTAAGTGTTTTTTGGGCCTTTTAAGACTAATTTAGTTCGCTGTTTTTTCTGATATTTTAGCAGGTTTGAACAATTTAATGGTCCAAAACTAAGATTTGGAGCTTTTGTGACCATCTGGAGAGCTAGTTTTACCTTCCCTCTTTCTTTCTAGCATTTGTAAATTGTATTGGTGCCTATTTCATAAAGGACCAACAGTATTTTTTCATTTGGGTTGATGTAACTAAAAAATAAAAAGAGCAAAGCAGGCTATTCCAACGCCTAGCCCCATCCCCCAGGGGGATCTGAGTTTTTTTTGGTTTTTGCATTTTTTAATTTTTTTTGATTAAACTTGATTTCTTTTATGCAAATAGTAATTAAATAACATCACAAGCACACAAACGTCCCTAAAGGACTTCTTAGATTAGATTTACCATTTCATGCCTTTGTCATTATTTTTTCAATTTACAATAAAATTTAAGCCCTTGCTTTCCCTAAGTACTACATCTTTTGGTGTGTGGAAAAGAGAGTCTTGGGCTATAGATTAGTTTAATAACTCTCATTTCAACATTTATAAAATTTATTAAGACTTGAAATCCAAAGTATGCTCTTGACCGCTGCAACATAGACTGAATAGTTGGCCAATCAGAAAAAGACGTAGAGTGACTAGTATAATAGGACAATCCTTCAATGATTGAATCTTTAGAACTCAGGAGGTCAAGTGAGGTTAACTATAGAGTCAGCAGGCTGCCGTAAGCAGGTTCATCCTCGCCTGGTTGGACACTTGGTATAACCGTCACAACGCCCAATTTGAAGGAGCGATTCTGAGTGGGGCCAAGCCAAAAATCAACCCACTCCTTTAATACTCATTAATAATTTAAATTTTATAACAAGACTTTGCAATACTTTCACGACACAACACAACAACAATCGCACTTACAATCTCGGCACTGGTCATTGCAATATTATCTTTTTTTAAGTAAATCTATAAAATGCCGTGAATATCTTTCACATCATGTGTTTTTATATTTAACTAAATTGCAATTGGTTTCCTTGTTGTAATATTTTCATCATCCATCATTAACTCCTAGAATTTTTTTTCTTCATTTTATAATGTAGAAACCTTAGATTTATTTTCAATAGGAACCACCCCCCTTGGCTTCACTAGGAGTAGCCTAGACAGAGGAGTCGAGTAATCAGGTGACAACACTTGACTCTGACATGCACCCAAGGACACACCAAGCGGCTTGAAGGTTTCCTGCCGCGTTCCCCCCAAGTGTGTATTAGGGAACAACAAAGCCCAAGCTGAAGAACCACCCTGAGGTGCTCTTCTGGTTTAACACTCCATGCCCAATATGAGTGAATATCAGTGCAACCTCACTCCATCACCTCCAAGACACCTCAATCCATACCCCATTGTGCCCCTCAAATATTTGAACACATGCTTCGTTGCTACCCAATGCACTTAGCTTGGCTCCAAAACATCAAAACATATATCTGGCCTAGTGTTGACCAAATACATGAAGGATCCAATCAACTATCTGTATATCCTAGGATACAACAACTATGAATTTGAAGTGTCAAGCTTCTTCAAGTTGGTAACCATAGGTGTAGCCATCGATCTACAGTCCTCGATCATGAATCTCTTCAGGATCTTCACTATGTACTTCCTTTGACCAAGGAAGATCTTACCAGATCTATGCCATACCTCTAACCCCAAGAAATAATGCATCAAGACAATATCCTTCATCTCAAACTTTGTAGCCAAATCTACCTTGCACCCTGCTATAAGCCCCTCTGCACCTCTAAAAAACAAATCATCTACATACAACACCAAGATGAGTGGATCGGACCCAACAATTATGAAGATACAAGTTAGGATCCACCTCACCCTTGGTGAAGCCCATGCTCTACAAGTAACAGACAATCTTGGAATACCACACCCTAGGTGCCTATTTGAATCTGTACAAGGCTTTCTTAAGCCTACACACATGAGACTCCCTCCCATGTACCTCAAGACTCCCTCCCATGTACCTCAAATCCCTGAGATTGCTCTATATATACTCCCTCCTCAATGATCCCATGGAGAAAGGTTGTCTTCACATCCATCTGGTGAATCCTCCTTCACATCCATCTAGTGAATCCTCCACCTCATCACTAAGGCAATAGATATAACAACTTGAATGGAAGCATATCTAGTGACAAGAGCAAATGTCTCCTCGTAATCCACTCCCTCTCTCTGTGAGAACCCTCTTGCCACAAACCTTTCCTTGAACTTCTCAATGTTGCCATATGTAGCATGCTTGATCTTGAGGAGCCACCTGGAAGTCATCACAAACTTCTCCTCCTGTCTAGGCACAATGTCCCAAACATCATTATTCATGATAGAGGTGTACTCCACATGGCATCCCTCCAAACCTGTTGGTCGGCTGCTTCATCAAAACTAGAAGCCTTGGAATCTACGATGCTACTCATCAATGCCATATAGTTCGAAAACTTCCTTGGAGTCCTACTCTCCTTGAATGATCTTCTGGGAGCCTCAACATGCTCCCGCGCATCCCTCAAGGTCTACTCAAACCATCTGGATCTCCTGACAGAACTGGAAGGAGCTAACTCCTCCTCACCTAAAGGCTGGCTCCCTGAACTGGAAATCTGTGAACTATGTTCTACCTTAGGAGCCACCTACTCCTCATCCTCTGCCACTGGTAGTAACTCATGAGACTTCCTAGATGCCAAGTTCTCCTCGAACGTAACATCTCGACTCACCACTACCTTTCATTGCGCTGGCATGAATATCTTGTAATCCTTTGAGGTCTTGTTGTACCCCACAAATATGCCTTTCTCTCCTAAAGGCTCCAGCTTCTTTCTCTTCTCCACAAGCACATGGATGTAAACTGGACAACCAAAGATTCTGAGATGCCCGATCTCTAGTTTCACTCTTGTAAATGCCTTCTTATAAGACTTGTCCCCAAATATCCTATGAGGACTCCTATTATGCCAATACATTGGTGCGTTACATGTCTCTACCCAAAGAAACATAGCCAAACCATGATCATGAATCATAGCCTTTGCAATACTGATGATGGACAGATTCTTTCTCTCTGCAACCCCATTCTGTTGTGGGTTGTACGAGACTATCTTCTCCCTCTTGATCCCTGCCTCCTTGAAGTCATTTGAGGTGTACTCTTGTAATATTCCAACCAAGATTTGGCCAAAATATTATCTCCAACACACAGATTTTGTCAAACTTTTACTAGTCAATTTTTAGGCAATTCTTAAACTGAGCATGATGTAAGTGACGGGGACTGAAGTAATGAATGAGGACAGTGGGATTAACTTTCAGTTCTGGAATTTATATGGACTGAGGTGCAACAGCAGGTCGAAACTGATCTGGCAGTGAGTCCTAAGCACCATGTACCAAAGCCATTCACTTTTCAACAACAATGTGAACTGTTGCCTACTTAAGGCTTCTTAGGCATCTGGCATATGCATACGAGACTGGGTGTGATTCCTAAAAGTTAATGGCTGAGATATAACAGTCAAGTGAGCTTATATGATGCACTAGAAATTATTCAAATGGATTCGGAAAGGTTTGGAGTGATTTGGAAATCAAGTGCACAATGGGGATTAGTGATCTATTTAAATTCCAAGCTTTTCCAAATGAAGTTAAATTCATCCAAATTCTTAATACAGGGACTGATATGGATTGTATACTAAGTTATTAACCTCCTACAACTGACAGGGAGTCAAACTGAAGCTCAGAATTGAATTAGCAGTCATAATGGTAAAACTAATCTAGAATAAACACCCAACGAGCTAGTCTTGCAATTTTATTCATTAAACTGCTTCCATAATTCATAAACTTTGTCCTGAAGTATTTAAATGCTCTGATATAACATAATGTACAGCTACAAGTTGAAAATCAAATATCAGAACTCTTCCTTTATTGATTTAACTGCCTTCCAAACTTACAGTGCCTCATAGGCTAAAATTTCATTACAAAATGATGGAGAATGAAGAAGAGAAGTAGGAAGATTACTGTGGCTCTATTCTGAAGTAGTTATTAGGCCACCTACAGGTCAAATGAATGATATTTGTTGCATATTGTACTTCAGATCATCACTAGGGAGCATTTACTGAACCATCTCCCTCCTCCAGGGAAAACTCCTCCAAATTTAGTTGAGAATGAGAGTAGGAGTGAAAGAAGAGTATGAGGATCAGATCTGAAGTTGTTCTCTGGACATAAGTATCTCTGATCTTTGCAAATGGTGGCACATTAGTCTTCCTGAAGATCCTAGGCGCATTGGCTGAAGACTAGCTCCTCCTTCTAGTGATTCTCCTCCAAAACTAGCTGCAAATCCACTGTAGAAGTGATCTCCTCTTCAAGCTAACTGTAGATCTTCAGTGATGGACTAATATGGATGTTATTGGCTACAATAACATCTTTTGGACCTAAATACTGCTTACTGGAAAACTAAGGGGCATTAGGGCACATCTCCCAAGAAGAATTGTTGAGGTACATCACTCAACCAAGAGAGGCTCAGAGCTCTCAAGAGAAAATTCAAATGGACAAAAGTTCTCAAATGGAGTTGGAAACATCATTAAATAGCTGAAGTGACTTGTTGCACAAGCCAACCACACGTGTGGATGACGGAGGGCGCATCATTCCTTGAGAGGAATGGCACCTTCTTGCTTAGAAAAAATTTCCTGCTTTTGCCTTCCTTCACTGATTTTGGCAAGTGCACCTTTGTGAGCTTTTATGAATGTTGCCACTTTCTTTCTGACTGCTTTTCTGAATGTCGCCACTTTCTTTCTGACTGCTTTTCTGAATGTCGCCACTTTCTTTCTGACTGCTTTTCTGAATGTTGCCACTTTCTTTCTTTCCTCCTTTTCTACTTTTGCCTGGTTTTGGTTTGCTTTTGACAGTTTCCATTTTATTTTCCTTGCCTCCTTTCCTCCATTGGATTCCTTGATTTTCTAAGAATTTGCCACTAAGGCAAGATTGGCCCACTTGATCCAAATTCGACCTCCTAGCCAATTCATCATCCACTTGACAACATTCATTAGTAATAATGATGAATTAATAACAAAAATAATTCCAACTCAGAAATTTAATTAACTATTTGGTAATTAATTAACTACTATAATAGTATGCCTCAAAATTACCCCATTAATTAAATCTTCATTTAATTAACTAACTTAGACCCCCTAGGGATGGGAGGATCCAAGTAGTGACCAAGGCCACTAGGGAGGGGACATGACAACTCTCCCCCATTGTTTGACCTTAATACCTTAATCTTCTCCACCTAGGCCTTCAACTCTCGAAACCAACTGAAGGCCTCAGCCTCGGTCTTCATAAAGAAGATCAAAGTTTTCCTAGAAAAGTCATCAATAAATGTCACAAAGTATGATGCTCCCTGCATAGACATTATTGGCATCGATCCACATACATATGAATCAATAAGATCCAAAATTCCCTTGGACCTACTCTCGCTGCTCGAAAAAGCAACCTTGACATTCTTGCCAAGTGCATACCCTATGCATACACCTTGTTGCTCAACACTGAAATCCAGAAGACCAGTAACAATCTCCCTCAGAATCGGCAATGCCTTGTAATGCAGGTGTCCCATCCTCCTGTGCCATAACTCAACAGGATGTCACTGACATGTACCAAGAAGGCTTGAACAAGCTTTCCCTACACCCTGTATAAATTACCATCTCTAACCCCAATCCTTACTATTGTGTTAGTGCTAACCCCCTCTAGATGTATGAGTACTTGCCCTCTTTGAAAGATAACGGCAAAACCCGTGTCCTCCATCACTGAGACTGAGAGCAAGTTCTTCTTCAGTCCTAGTACATATAGCACATCTTGGGCATCAAACGAACCTCCTGACTCAAGCTGGAACAAAATTTTTGCCTCTCCTCTCACTACATACTTGGCATCATCACCAAGCTCCACATGGATCCTTGAGTCTGTCTCCATCATATTGCTAAATAGCTCTTGTGCTTCTGTCGTATGATGAGATGCACCACTGTCCACGTACCATGTGCTCCTAGCCACTATACTAGTGGAAAGGCATGAAACTAGTGAGAAGTCACTCTCAAACTTCGCAACAAACACTCAACTGAGTCTCTGCAAATGTTCCTACTTGTTGTCTTTTTCCTTTTCCTTTCTTCTTCTCCGAACATTGAGACGCATAGTGCCCATACTTGTGGCACACAAAGCACTTGATCTTACTCAAGTCCTTCTTCTTTCCCGATTGTGAGGTTGCCTCCTTAGTGTTACTCCTCTTGTTGGGAACCTTTCCTTTGCCCTTTCTTATTTTACTAACAAGGGCCAAGTTCTCATCACTACCTCCTTGCTTGCTAGCTCTGGACTCCTCCCGAGTCTCTTCCTGGATGCAATCATCCCAAAGCCTCTCCCAATTGGGAAGTTTCTCCCAGGCATAGATCCCTTCTACAAATGGCTCCCAAGGATTTGTGAAACTATTCAATGCCACATTAACAAGCTCTGTGTCAACCACGTTCTCTCCAATGGCTGCTAGTTGATCACGTATGTGGGTGATCCTCATGAGATAGCTAGTAACATTGCTAGATCTTGACATCTAGACATCTTTGAGTTTATTCTTCAAGATCATCTTCCTATTCATGTTGTCACTCCGGAATAAATCTACTAGAGCCTTGTACATTTCTCTGGCCAGTGTTTTCTCTGCCAAATGAGGAATCAAGTGATCCTTCACAACGAATAGGATCACTCTCTGGAGTCTAGACTTTGATGTCCTTCTCATGAGTTGCCAACTAAGTTGGATTTGTCGGTGCAGGAACAACCTTCTCCACAATCTCCCAAAGGCCATGTTCCTTCAAAAGCAAGGTCGGCCTCGCCTTCCAAGGCAGGAAGTTAGATGCTCCATCTAACCTGTCTTCAAATCTGAGATTGGTTGTTGCCATTTCTAGATCTGATAAAAAACAACGAATGTGTGCTTAATCCCTCAAGCATCCACTTAGATCTACTATTGCAAACCATAGCTCATTGAATAATTTATACTTCTAGAATTATTAACAAATTTTAATAGCAGAAGCAAATGGAGACAAATATCGTAAAAACACATACACAGAAATTTTCTACCATTCAAATATGTTTTTCATTAAATAATGTCCAAGCACACAAGGGCTCCCTTACTGGGAAAATGGCCGGATAAATACAACTACAACAAACCTGGCAAATCTGCCCCAATGAGAAAAATCTTCCCCTGCAAACTGCCTCAGAGAAACCCCTGCTGAATTATTTGTATTGTATGGCATGTACGTCCCTCTACGGCTTGTACAAATCTGTATTGTTTGTTGTATGATTCGTACACACTATACCGATCCGTATGATCTACTACAACAATAGATCCTCCTATACAACCCTCCTTGGCTAGCACATGTGGATGTACGACCCTCCTTGGTTGTACGGCCTGGCTATACGACCCTGTTCAAGTGCTCCTGCAAGTCTAAAACTCTTGCCCAATTGTACAGCCCTCATGTAAAAGATCTCGAACTGTTGTCCTCTTCTCCTTACCAAATCTAGGAAATGAAAGTCCTTCACTCTTTAGAATGAGTCTCACACTCAATGCTTGTGTGTTCTTGTGTCTTCTCCTCTAAAATTGGTTGCCTTTTATAATCTTGAGATGAACCAAAACACTAACCTCATAAGTGATCAATGGTTGAGATTAGATCTCCCGCTCACTTGAGATCAATGGCTAAGATTCACTTAATTAACTTAAATCACTCATGCCAAATACTTAGGCATTTTATTAAATTAACCTCAATTAATTATAAAATGGCATTCACTTTAATAATTAAACTATGAAAATGAATTTCCAAAACTCTAAGAGGTATTAATGATGATTTCCACAAGTTGGACATAAACTCATTTGGAAATGCCTGTCCAAGCTACAAACTTCAACATGGTGATGTACCTCATATTTTTATAATGCAATAAAGGCAAACACAAAACTCATCTCTAGATCAATCACATACTTACACTTGAGCTTCCATATCACAAATAGTGCGGAAATACATAAACAATGCCATAGACCAAAAAAAGAATCACAAACAAGACAGCACCCATCCCCAAATAAGGCACTGCTTCAATATAGCTTGTTCTAAAACAAGTTGAGACATTGATCCTCAATGAAGCTCCAAGTTTCCAACATTGTCTAGCAAACCGACAATCCCAAAAAATATGTTGAACCATCTCCGATTGTTAACAAACTAGACAGATACCATATGGGATCCCCTAATAGATAACTAACTAAGAAAAAACACACAGCTTATACAAAGGTCACACCGACCAAACACTGTGAAAACGACGAACCCAACAGATCTCCCAATCTAACAAGGTCCACCTTGCATTAAGCAAGGACAAGGAGTACCTTTGATGAAGAATAGAGACAACAAGAATTGTATTATAGCAACGATGCACCAAAACAAAGGGAAAAATGGTGATTGAAATGCTAGATGTCCATGAGGAGAAGAAATATTAAGTATGTTTAAAAGAAAATAACAAAATATGGCCTTTGAAGACAAGGCTTGGAGATCCAAGGGAATTTTACTTACCCATGTTGATATTTGCAGTAAGATGAGGATAGTTTCAGCCTCAAGGATAGTTGAATCACCCAAGATATATATTTTGTGAAGAAAAGAAAACAAGCCTGAAAAAATGCTCCCAAGGTGCAAGGGGTGGGGCACCAAACTCAACTTGGACAATGTCTTGGGTGGAAATTACAATAAATTTTACATTGGAACATTATTAGATCAAACTCTCTCTAAACAAGCCCAATCAACTAAAAGCATACTAGGTCCCAAGCCTAGACAACCATAAAGTGCATTAGGTATGATGATCATGCCAAAGAGATACATTTACGAGGGAATGCCCTAAAAGTGCATATGGAAACATTGATTAGTCAGGGTTGGGAAGTGAGCCGCAAGTTGAATCTAGGACCCTTAAACTAGGACCCCGAGTATCTACAAGTTGCAATGATCACAAATTCACCCCTCTTAAAGAACTTAGAAGTGGAAGTCTAATCAAACATTATTAGAAGTATTAAATATCATAACCTTAGTTTTGCTAAGGTTCACAACTGATTATCTATACTCTCAAAAACTAGCGAGGGCATCAATATGGCTTTTTAGGCCATTAGCGAAGGAGGCCTGAAGAACCACATCCCTTTAAACATGACACTACAATCAATAGGTGGTGTAAAAAGAAACAATCGTCAACATAAGCATACTATGTGGGGTGTGCCTCCAACTCATCAACATATATCCCAAATAAGGTCAAAGAGGATCAAATTAAGAGTTTCTTTAAAGGAGGTTTACACACCAAAGCGATCTAAAAGAATCTATCAAACATATCAAAGATTCAAAACATTCCATGGATAGTTGTATTTGAAATAAGCAAGCAATCCCACCTAAAATTTTGGACACGCGGTGGAACCCTAGTCTATATACCAAATCCAAGAGTATTCTATGTAAATGGGTAGCAGTTTCACTTTGGTTTCATGAGTCTCCATGAAAAAAATGATATTTGTTCAATGCACCACATCAATGGAAGAATCTCAAGGGAAAACGACAGCAAACCAACACATTTCCATATGAAAATTGAAATGATAAACTGAAGTCCCATGCTATGGCATGAAGAATTTAATAGAATGAACCAAGGCTTAGACCAACATGGTGAAGGTGAATCTCTAAACAATGCCCTACCCTTCAAGATTACAAGCATCTTCCTTGTTTTCTTGCCTCAACTATCAACTATCATAGCTTTGTTCTCTTCAAGTTCTTACTTTTGGAATCTAATAGAATATTTTTGTCCAAATAGGTTTTGTCAAAACAAGTGAACAATTTTTCTTTATCTCGAAGCCTCTATCCTTTCTTGTAATATGCCACAATAGATGATCAATGAGTCGTCTCGATTGAGCCAAGCTCAATCTAAAGAGATATTATTGCCTAGCCAATCAAACATCCAACTCGTGACTGCAATGACCCAATTCCAAGAGCGAAGCTCTACAGACTAAGTTATATCCCTCGAGTACCAATCATAAATTGCGTTGGAAGAAAATGGCTATTGTTTGAACTACATCATATTGCTTGATTGTTTATTTAACTCAAACACTGAGAGTTTTAAATTGTCTTTACCTTTCTTCTTCAAATTTTGCTTGAATGACAATATCCAATAAGAGGATAGTTTTCATTTCGTTAAGCCAAACAACTTGGACCCAAGATGTTGCACTTATAGACTCCATTTTAGGTATTAAATCCTTGTTTTCATCATTAACAACCACCAAACTTACTTGAAGAGCAACTATCTCTTCTTGGTTGTTAATTGCATTGAAAGCATGAGAAAAATTAACTTTGGATTTAGAAAAGGGTAGATTCTAGTTTGGTCATGATATGAGCACAACACCAACAATAGAAAATGACACACATAAGAAAAAACAAGTCAAAGATAAGCATGGAAGTAAAATTGTCAAAATTGTACATGTTGCACACTCGTGAAGGAGAGTGATCAAAGTTGACCAAGTTTCCAATAAAACACCATAAAGTGAGACGGGAACGGGGATGGGTACAGAGACGCCACTTTTTGAAATAGGGTACTTGGGTACGTCGAGGGTACTCTGTGTGTGTGTGTGTGTGTGTGTATATGTCACAGTCACATCATATTTCAGATTTCTCCTTAAATTATGAATCATGAATCATAATTCTAAATTCAATGATTCATTGAACAATGAACATTCACATTGAAAATGTGAAACATAAAATTTGATAAATCATAGACTCAGTAGATATCAATTGGAATACTGGAAGTTACATAAAATTTGATAAATCATTGTACCAAGCAGCTGTAACAAACACTCAAACTCAGACCTGAAAGACACTTGAAATCTCATTTTAAACACCTATTTGTACTGCTGTTACAGGCACTTAAAAATTGCAAATGTATTCCTCGATTGATGTGAGTGTATTTCTCACTATTAAATACATATGTATAATTTTATGTGCACGCTTGGTATTTAAATTATGTTCCATTAGTGCTGAACATAAAACCATAAAAACACTCATTGTAAATCAATGCAAAATCAGTCTACCAGATATGGACAAAATTCAGTGGAATTTGAATAGTGTTGCAAAAAGTTTGACATAAGTCTTGAACCAGACTCCATACACAGGTAGCAAAAAATTAGTTCAGCTTTGGTTGGGGGTCATTACATTTTCCCCAGCGGATTGCATTTTATTGAGTCCGTCATACCCCCGGAGTACCCAAACATGGGGTACGGAGTACCCAAACACTGGGTACGACATACCATTTTGCCTATAAGTACCCCTTTTTTTATAATGGCGTCTCGGGTACATGGATCCAGTATGGGGTATGGCAGGGTACGGCAGGAGACGTACCTTACGGGTACTCGGTATGGGTACGTGTACCCTACCACCAGGTACGGGTACCCTGGCAACTATGCTTTAGACTAAGTCACACAAAAGAGAGAAGGATAAAGTACAAAATAGAAAAGCACAAATATATTAAATCTCATTAATTCCTCCCTGCTAAGAAAATCGTCCCTAATTTCGGCTAAAGATGGGGAAGTGTTACTCAGTATCCACTGCGACAAACACTTACCTTTAGTGAGCAAAGTGCTTTTGTAGCACAGAAAGCAACTAGTGATTTGATAAAACCTTATGGGTATGGTCTGAACATCAAGAAGAACAAGCATCTAAAATTTTGAAAAAGTGGCCTTTGTATATGTGACTTTAACAAAATTCTCCAAATGAGGTAGCTCATAGAACTTTTAACTCACTAACATTAACCACATCATGGACGACAAGCTGACGTAGGAGGTCCAATTTTAAGTCATTAGGGCCCATTTATTGTATGATGGTGTAAGGACCATACCAAATGGGCTTGAGCTTGTTCTATTTCTCTTTCCTAAAGCATTGCTTGTCCAAAATTCCAAATGCAACTAAAATTGACAACCAACCCAAAAAAGTGTACTAATTCAGTGTCAATCATGAAGTGCCTTATGCTTTTCCTATGTTTCTTGAAGGATTTCATGAACCCTGTTATGGATCTTGGCCAAGTTCCACAAAATAGTAGCCTTGTCTTGTTGCTTTTCTTATCACGGAAAATCGAGCACATAAAGACACCAAGAATACTCAAAAGAGTTATCATAATTTATATTGAGTAGATGAGAAAGCAAAAGCTTACATTTATAGGGTTCCGATGAGGACACGTCAATCCACTTTATGAATGTGGGATACATTGAGAAACACAATAAAGCAACATAAAGCATAAAAACACAAAATAGCATAAAGTCATTTAATGCTCAAGTCTAATATCTAATTGACCATAATATAAACTAAGTTTTACTTTAACACCCTCCCTTAATGGTCAATCTACTAACTAAATCAGGTTTATCCCAAAATTTTACATGCTTTTCAAGACCCGGAGACTTGGTGAAAATCTCTATAGTTTTGTTCTCTATGGTATAGTACTACATCTCCATAGTTCCATCTTCTACAAGCTTTTTGATTAAGTGGCAATGTATCTCAACATGCGTGTGTGCTCGTGGAAGATTGAAGTATTGGCTAGGTTTAGCACCCCACGATTGATAGTTTTAGAACTATGTGATTGTCACAAAGTAGGGGTGTCGACTCTATTTGTTGCATCTTCATATCTGAAAGCATCCTCTTGAGCCAAACCACCTCACATCCTCCTTCCACTGCTCCTCAATATTATGCTTCTATCAATAAAAGGGATAATGCATGTTGCTTCTTCTTGGTCCATGTGGTTGCACCTATGCCAAGGTTGAATACATATCCAAGGATTGATTTCGGTTTTGAGTTGTGAACATTGCCTCAACTCAAAACCTATTGTCTTTGGATGGCATGTTTAGCACAAAAACGTTTGAAGTCTTTGAAGCAAAATTCTCCACCATTATCAAACCTAATAATGGTTATAGGACAACCAAACTCATTTTCTACCAATGCTACAAAATTTTGAAACTCATTAAACACTTCAAAAAGTACACCCACGTCTTCCTACTATAATCATCAACAAATAGAAGGAAATACATGGCATCGATGATTGATGTTGTGTTCATTGCTCCACAAATGTCTACATGAACCACCAAAGGGACTTTGGTAGCTCTCCAAGCTTTTCCTTCATTAAATGGCATAATGTAGTACTTCCCTACCTGACAAACTCTACACACTCCTTGAATCTTCTGCTGGATGTCTGGATGTATGAAAGTCCATCTCCCTGAAACAATATGTTTGTGTTGCAGAGGAATGTTTATATCAATAAGTGGAATGCTTGTGTTTATGACACTAAAGTGGATGGGCAAGCTATAACCCAACTTGTGAGACACAATCAAAGATATCGTATAGGAGTGCAAGAGTAGTGTGCCATTACGAGACCTTTGGTAAAGGTTCTTCACTTGGTTGACGGTGACAAGCTCACAAGGGGCTACTTGTATGAAGCCACGGATAGGGCCAAGGAAGCTATCCATCAGTACTATGAGGACAAAGAGGAGGAAGGATTCACCAAACGAGCCCAGATATGGAGTGCATCGTTCGATTCATGCAACAAGGCTCTATCTCAACCCCACGTACTCTTATGCATGTCGTTTTAGATTTGATGATGAGATAATGGATGCAATTTTCCACTAGGTTTAGAGGATGGTGTTCGCTCCCGTTGAACGCCCAAAGATTTCCAAACAAATGGAGATATATAGGCTCGCCGATGGGACATTTGGTTATGATATGGCTAACCAAGACAAGACCACTAGGATGCCATTTTCAAGTACAATGTGTTTCAAACTTTCAAATTTCAATGTCTTTCCTTTCTATCTATTTGTTGCATGATGGCAATATAATTCGTTGTCTCCCCTTTTTTTTAATTCATTGTAGTTGTTTGGTTGACAAACAATGGAAAAACAGTCCCAAGGTTATAGAAACTTGCCATTCGGGTGCTTAGTCAAACTTGCAACTCTTCAGGATGTCAACACACCTTGAGTGTCTTTAAAAACAAACTTCAAGAAGCACAACAAGTTAGAAATGTTCAACTTATAAAAAAATATAATTTCAATAATTTTAATTTATGCCCATGGACCATCATCCTCTAATTACAAAAAGGCCCTCATATAGGTTAGTTGTCCACCACCTTAATGACATGGTCTATGTCTAGTAAAATATTAGGTTGTGGGTGAGGAAAATTGACAAAGCACCTGACCTGGATGCCATTTCATTGGGATGTGATTGACACAAGTCTGTGGAGGGTAAAGACCAAAAGGTCTCTCATGGAGGAGGGCCCTGCATATTTGGAGCATGAAGTCAATGAGATGGAGGAGGGGCAATCAGAGGAGGATGTTCCACTTCCAGCTGAGACAAATTTGGAGGAGATTGAGAGTGCTTGGAAGCAAATGCCACCACCTCCACGGAGACAGGACACTAGATGAAGAGTCGAAAGACATCCCACTTCAGCTTCGACCTTAGCCCCAAAGCCCTTCACCTCAATCCCCGTAGTTGCACGAGCACCTTCAGCCTCTGCATGTCGTACTGCTTCCAAAGGAAGAGTGATGAACTATGCATGTAAAAGTGGTAGAGGGGATCATTGTTTCCTTCATGCATTATCCTTGTAGTATCTAGATGCCTCGTGGTCACTCATCTCATGAGATACTTGTATCAACCTGTCAGGACATATATGACTCAAGAGTCAGAAGACTCAGAACAAATATCATATTTCAGTATCGATGTGTAATGTACAACTTGACATGATCGTATACATCTTATATATAAGTTTTATTTTCATATTTATGTAGAATGTCTATGTGTGATGTTGTTGTTGCTTTGAATGTTTTAAAAAATGAAAAAAAACATATTTTTTTAATTTTCCCGATATTTTAGGATAGTTTCCCCAATATTGCTGATAAGTTAAATTCTGGACACTTGACAATAAATCCACTGACAAGATAAATGTAATTCCCTGTTCCCACATTCCCCATATGCATTTGTTGTTCCCTCATCCCCCAGATGCATTCCTTGTTCCCACTTCTCCACATCTCATAAATTAGGTAGAACATTGATTTACATGAGAAAAAGAAGATATCTCAACATCTCTTTGATGAATATCTTCCTCACTCTTATGAATCTCCTAGTGAGCAGGATGTACTAGTCAAAAAGGATGTTAAGCAAGTATAAATCATTGAGGGCAATCATGAGCTAGTGTTGAAAGAAGATATATTTCAGCTTGAATCCTCTACATTGCAAATGTTCTCTTTAGCTCCACAACCAGCTTTGCACATGTATGTGGATGACATTTCTGATCACACGATTCCTGATGCCTTGGTTGAGCCATACTTGGGCCCATATTACCCCATTGAACATCTTCAGCAAGGTACAGTGAGCAAGTCAGTTCAGTTCATCAAAGAAGACTATTCTCAAACCTGTTATCCATGCAAATAGATGCATATGATCATCATCTACAAGGAATGGTCGAACAAGTGGAGAAAAGAGAAGTCGCATGGGTGAGCTACACTTTAGTCATCAAACTTTAGGGACAAAGCTTTCAAAAAGAGAGGGCATGTTGTCTATGGAAAGACAATAATTTTATCATGCACATGTTTATCTATCTTTAATAATATTAACACTCAAAATTAGAAAGGACTTTTAGGAATAACATACGGTGGAAAATTATCCAAATAAATAGACAATGATTGATTGAAATGCAGTAGTGACTAGATATAAAATCTATCTTGAACAATCTGCAAATGAAGAGCACAAATAGCATTGAATATGCATTCCAGATAAAGTTGAACAAATTATCATCCTTCCTACAATCAATTTTATCGTAATTACTTCTTAACACCGAATAGAATAACAAAACCATAAACAAGCAGATGAATAAATCTCACCAACAGCATGTTGCCAAAAGGATTCCAATCAACAAAAAATGCACAAGGACAACTGAAAGCACTGTAAAGCCAGCATGCGCCACGCTGACATCATACCTGAAAAAGTTAAAGCATGCTGCATCAGACTCTGCTTAGGTTTATTTATAAGAGAGATAGCAAATTCCTACAAGACTCCCTTCCATAATAGAATAAAAGATTCAAAGTGAAAACTACTCTATTCCAAGCTCTAACAGTTGATAACCCCAACCTCCCCCAAGGTTGGAAAGATGCACACCAACACATACTCCCCTTTGTGCATGTATACATGCACACTAACTTGAGTTATCAGGGCACTAAAAAGGATGAATGTGTTTTTGTCTCAGTCGGAATGTCTTCTGAATTTTATTTTTCTTCTAGGCTAAATGCATTTCTTAACCCCCATTTGTTTCAGGGTTTAATCAAGTCAATTGAATCTCATTGCCATTTACTACCACCAATTCCTACTTTTTCAGTGCTGATTCCAAAAGGTTGAGATTGACTGAGAAGTAAAATGGTGAAATCTTACGCAGCACAGTAAGCTGATGCTGCTACAGCCAAAAGAAAACTACAAATTACTACAAATGCTGGATCATCCCGTGCCCATTGATTCTTTGTTTCTGCAATAAAAAGAGAAATATCAAACAGGTTATTCAGTAAAATAGAGGTAAAAGAAATTTAATGCATGACAAATTCCATTCCTTAATCCATCAATTTTTAACATAGCATGCCTTTTAATATCCATAGAACTGCATGCAGTCACAGTTTATGTATGACTTTGGCTTGACACGCCAACACAACCATGTACCTGATTACTTCAAAACAATAAGTAAATTAGCAGCAAATGTGCTTTTATATTTTGCCTATGTTTAAAACAAGGATGCAGTTCTATTCAGCCGTTATGTATATTTGCTCATGTGACATGCATTTTAGTAAGCTATAGTGAGTGTTTGTGCTAAACATGAATTGTCATTCACTTGACCAATATCCAAGAATATAGCTATATAAAGTAATACCATTTGGCAATATCAAATTTGAGAATAACATATAAAAGTGGTAGGTTTAAGAAATTTTGAGCAGCATGCAGTTTCCAATTAGATTTAATCCAGACAAAGCTTTGAATGTATATATCTTGCACATACTCAATAATTTGCTAGAAAAGATCCAAGAATATGACACTAAAAATCAAAGGTGCGGGGCGATTACTCTGAGGTATGTTAGGAGACAGTACAATAGCCTGTGTCAGAACCAAAGTTCAGTGAAGTACATTTGAGGTGGGGTTTCTATATGTTTGCATCAAAATTAGATTTGGTAATGTCTCTGAGTTTGCGGGCAACTCAACCGAATATAGCAACTTAATGGCATGTCAGAAGCAAGCTTAAAAGTTTTTCCTAATAATCTGCCATGATGTAAGCTGAAAGAGATAATGTTTTTGCCTGAGATTAGTATTCTAGATTGCAGCCAAAACACTCATAGGGTTACCCTGGTCCATTGATAAAAGTATTTTTTTCTACTAGATACTAAAGGATTTTATAACAATATTAAAGCATTGGATTCACATGCAAGGATGACTATGCTCATCTAGATTCTGGAAGTGCATCGCAAACCACCAAAGTAGGAGATAATGACAGTGGTTGTTAGGTTGATAGCTAAGGATAATGCATTTTATATGGTTTAAAATCAATACAAGGTATTCTGGAGACATGTCACCGCATTGTAGTTTCTTCAGGTATTATTAATTTTCAAATACTTTAACAGCATAATGTCGCACCTTGTGAGAAATTCCTTCACCAGTCAGATTGACTGAAGAGTTGTGTCAATAGTTTTGGGTTAGCTTGTAGCCATTGTGCTATGTCAAGTAAGATCACCAATTGCACCTCTCTCTTATTTGACCAAGCATGCTATGACAGATCAATTTCAAACCACGTATGCTTTTCTAATAGTATGATCCAATTATTTTCCTTTCCCCTTTTAATACTTCAAGTTACCAAGAGAATTAGATAAAGGCTTGCCAACAAAACCATAATCTATGAGTCAAGTGTAGGAAGTGCACATATTTGGGTGGAGTTCCTCAAGTTGTCCTTGAAAGGTCCATAGAAATAAGGTGCAATGTAAAGTTTGTTACGTCACTATCTTTGAACAGTGGTAATATAGAAGGGTACTTAGCCAGGGCCTACACCTCAAGCGTTTTTGAAACAAAGCTTTTATTTGGTAGTTATTAGTTCTGCATGTACCCAATAGTATTGTACTTTCTTTGTAATGTTTTGTATTTAAGATTTCCCTCCATCAGATCATTCATTTTGAACATCTTATGATTGACCCAATTTGACAATCTAATGGGTATGCTCAAAAGCTCATAGAAGGGCATCACATCAATGGAAGTTTTATTTTACGAATATTCAACAATCTGTGGATAGACTTCTTCCAATACTATTTATAATTTTATTATAGGAATAATGCTAGGGATGTCTTCTGTATTGCATAACACTCTTCTCCTGTGAGGAATGTCTACTACTTGACAAAATATAGATCATGTATCATAGTCTTCTCATGCTTTAGGAATCAATGTTTTGTTTATCTTTTTGATGGCCTGGTTGGGATATATGCCCTTTGTAAGAAAAGCCTCACAAATGGATGATTTTTCCTTTTTCTATTTGTATGATAGGAACTTTAAGAATGGAATGCCTGTTTTTGTTTAATCTGTGCCTTCTTGTGATTAACATCCCTCATTTAGCTTCACAAATGTAGAGAATGTGAAGAAAGTTTTAATGTCAATTTTCATACCTTCTGATGTTTAGGTGTAGTAGTGATGTGAAACTACTTCATTTAGGTCACCAGTATCAAGATAAGTCAAGGCATACTGTTATTCAGAATGGTATTTGCAACGTTTATACAGTCCAACAAGACACAAGCATGAGGTTCTATGAAAAATATTCAGCATTTGAGGACTTCTGGAATGAGTTTCACCTAAACATTAATTAATTGACATGTGGTTGTTGTTGCCAAATTGATTTTACAGACCGAGCACTTCCTCTACATTTCTGAAGGCTTCGTTGTTCAGCTGAGTTACCTCCATGACCCTTTGATGCACAAGCTCCACATTCTTCTTGGGCAGCTTTGGGTTTGTTCACACCAGTTGAGGGTAGAGACAAACCATCAACTTCACAGACAAGAAATAATTTGCAGGTTATACTCCTTGAATGAAGTAGAGACAGAGGAGCACTTCTTCTATTGCTTTGTTTATTATGAGAACTGAGGCAGATACCGCTGCCCCTTCAAGGATTCAAGGGGTTTACTTTCTATCTTCTTCACCTACCCCTATAATCACTCAGCACTGTCCATCAAAGAGGTGGTTACCTTTAGAAACCATCAACTTCACAAACAAGAAAGAATTTGCAGGTTATACTCCTTGCATGAAGTAGAGACAGAGGAGCACTTCTTCTATTGCTTTGTTTAATGAGAACTGAAGCAGATACTGCCACCCCTTCAAGGATTCAATGGGTTTACTTTCTATCTTCTTCACCTACCCCTATAATCACTCAGCACTGTCCATCAAAGAGGTGGTTACCTTTAGACATCATATGCTCTAACATCCCTCAACAACAGCCACATGGATTACCTCCTTCCAACTTGTCACAACTTCCGATCAGGGCAAATGCCCAGCAGGCTCTTCTCAGACAGACAATCTCGGGTCCATGAAACTATTGCCCCTCAATATGTTCAACCCAACTCAAAGACAAGGCCATGCTTGCGGCCAAAAGGACGACCAGAGTTTCCCAACAATGGCACCAACACATTACTCTGACTCATGGACACCAACTTCTTCCCAAGAGTTCTTCATCACTGGATGCTAGGAAAGCTTACCCTACCTTCCACCTCAGTTCCAGTTTGCACTCTTATCCCAAGAGGGAATGTTCAGATGCCACCATGGATCACTCCCTAGGGGCACATCAGTCCATGCCATTCCCCAGGGGGGCACTATCAGACAAGTTCCTAGGGAAGACATTGTCATTCCTAGCTCTGAAGATGATAGCAACTCACCCTTCTTACTCACAGCCAATCTCTCTACTACTTTGATCTTTGTATTTTATAGATGACTCCCCATGATGTGTAGGATTTTTTCTTGTTCCTTTAGATTTAGTTTTTTTCCATTGTACTCCCGGTAGATAAGTTTTGCACTCCCCTTGTCACAATTTTTGAATTTTGGTATGTTATGCTTTCAAGTCCCATTGATCTATTTTGGTCATCAGTGGACATTAATTTAGTTTCATTTCATTTCATTTAATATTATAACCAACAAAACTACCTTTCTAGCTCAGAATATTATTGCAACAGGTGATACACCTCATTTGCTCCAAGAAATTCCGTCAATTACCGCTGCATTATTACACAAACCCAAATGTTCCCTAGCTGCTGCAGCTTTAAATTAGCAAGTAAAAATTTAGAAAATTAAAAGACAGTTCTTAAACTGCAATCCAAGCAAAAGATAAGTCGTCAACAATGAAAACTAAAAAAAATATAATGCTGATTAACAGTAAAGCATGTGGCCTGTAAGGTACATTAACCTCCAGAGGCTACCTTTATAGCAGGAAATATGCCATGTATTCTTTACAGCAGAGAATACCCAATAGGACAGCAAGGTAACGCACTTGTATTTTAAATCAGCATGATAATCCCTCGTATAGGCACTTTATACATAATTTCCAAATCTACAAAAATATATCTACATACCCCATTATAGCCACAGGTCCGTTATTTATATGTACAAAGGTAAAAACAGCTTCTTAAAGTTGGGCAACATACTTTAACAGCTAACATACTTAAAGTTCAACCAACTTCATGCTTGAGTCAGTGTTCACTTCTTGCAAATCAAACCTAATAACTAAGTCAACATTGATTTCATCCTTAGCTAACATAAAAAAGAATAACTCAGTGAATTTAAGATCCAACTATTCATAAAATTCTTCAGGTCCAAAGATCACCAAAGAATCCAATCAATAACTAGTTATTACAATCTTCCCCTCAATATTGTTTGCACTTGCAGAACGAGAAAGAGAAGAAAATTCAGAGTCTTATTCCCAGCTAGCATCTTCAACTGAACCCAGTGGGCTAGTTTGAGTGGTTGAGTGCTTTGAGCTTCATGCACGTCTCAGGGTCAATTCCCTGGACTGGCTACGTCTGTTGTGTGCCTCACTTGATGTCCCTGCTGCGTCAATCACCATAATCAGCAACAAAGGGTTTGCACTGGGTACCATACACCAATGTGGGAACCACACACAAGTTTTCCCACGAGATTTTCCTTTGGGAAAAAACTAGTGCCTTCAACCAATAATTTGAATTGTTAGTTGCCTGGAGTTCACCAGGTCAAAAGACAACATCATGCAAAATTTGTGGTGTCGTTTCTTCAGATCCAACACCTATACCTTGCTATAGATATCCCGAACCCATGAACAACAAGAGACAGGACATTCAACCAGCAAGTAAGCGATTCACAAGTGAAACCCACCAATGCCGCATTTGCACATGAACACCAGGAGATGATCAGCAAGAAACCACAGACAGCAAGAGACAGAAACCCACAAGCTGCATTGAGTGACTAGAACAGACAGGGAATGATGAATTTATGAACAACAATTAATTTCATGTTGTCTCTGATTTTGTGCTTGAGAAATTGAGGGTTTTAGTTTCTTCAGTTCTAGTTATTTCCAGTTCACTCCCAGACTTTGGCATTGCAACTGCCATCCATATGGAAAAAGAATGTGTTTGAATTCAAGGGTCTTCCTCTAAATTTCAACCAGCTGGGGCATTCTCCTTTGAATACAGAAGGTTTTTTCTTCTATTTGCTCTGCATGTATCATCAGATTAAGGGCTTTAACATTCAGCCCTTCATCCAGTCAGCTCCATCCATAACATCTAGAATGGGGACTTAAGGGTTTCACATTTTTTAGAACAACTGAGAGCTATTTTGGAGAGTTTTGAAGCTTTTATCGCTGCATTTTTGTGCAGCAAGGTCTGGACCAAGGTTTTTCAGATGTATTTGTGAGTTCATTGGTGGTGGCATCATGCAATGGGTATTTTTCAAGCATGAATTTAGACATGGAAATTTTGGGCTTTCACCCAGTGACCCAGTAGATATGGCTAACAGTACATATGGCTAATAATGTGTTGTCTCTTGAAGGTCTTCATCAATCCAAGAAGCAATTTTCTCAATCCTCAGGAATGCTGGGAACCATGGAGGAGGAATCATAAGGGATGACTAAGCCATCACAGAAAGCACAAAAAGATGCAAGATGGAAAAAAACTATTCCCTCAAACAACTGCCAAACAAACACGAGCATAAGGCAACAACAAAAGTTGGGCCCCAGCCTCCTTCCACTCCATCTGATGTGCCTGAGGATACCTGTATTGATCCTGGCAAAGGTTTTGGATAAAGCTTCCACCCAATTCCATTGACAAGCTGGGGATGGGCAACATCAAGCAAGACACTGACTTTGTTGTTGACACCAAAGGAGACCCATTGTTTCACAAAGAATGGTGCTCAGTTAGAATGATTAAACATCAAATGATCTACAAAGTGATTAAACCTCGATCCACAAAAAGCCTCAATCCCCACTTCAGTCACCATTCATAGCAGCAAGAAAGAGTGATCATTTATTTGTAGCCAATAAAAACAAAGAACCTCGCCACTATCAATGAATGCAGTGCTTCTCATGGGCCCTAAAGAGAACACTGACCCTTACATCTAAGAATATACATATAAAATCGAATATATTTTTGTAGACATGGAAATAACATAATACAATAGCACAAAATCCCAATGAGGGATAAAGTAAATTTACTTGAACATCACTCTAGAGAAATACACAATAAAGCATTGCATTGGATTTTGTTTATATGTCTAGTTAAAGGTACACAACATATAAGAAATTTACATGTAAACTTACGCTTGTGGTACTTGGTATGTTGATAGCTGATGTCGATAAAATTGTGAAACATGTCATAAGCACAAAAAAAATCATTAGTGAGTTGAAATTACAAAAGCATACCTTTCATTGTCCTTCCTACAAATTTACAGGTTCAACCTTTAATCAAAGCAAGCAAAACAAAATGAAAAGAAAATAAAGACAACCTTTCATTCAAGACTTAAGCCAATAAATGAAACAACAAAGAGGAATACCATTGTTCCAAATATCTTGGAAGCAAAAACTCGCAATAGTACAAATTACTATAAACCACATTAATACCTATCGATTCTCATTGCTCATTCTCCTAATGATGGTAACATGTTTCATGACGATTTCTACATAAAAATATCTGTGTTGCCAGATCCACCACCCCAGTGTCTAGGATCCGCGGATCCAATACATATCCGGATCGGATCCACCTAGGATCCATCACATATCCCCTACAGAAGGAAACGTATCCTGGTCCTATTAAACGGATCCTGTGAAAAATCAAACATTTCCTGAAATTTTCAAACGGATCCTTAAACTTCCAGTACTTCTATGACCCATTGATCCCCCCAAAAGATTGTTTTTTAATGAAAAACTTAAAAAGCCCTACAACTAATGGCTAAAAGTGTAAAACCCATTCCTGCTCAAGGTCTGATCTATCCTTATGTCTAGATCTGCTCTTGAACTCTGATATATCAATATCAAGTTCTGCTCTCAATGTTTTTATTTGATTTATCTTTATGGTCAAGGTCTGTTGTCAAGGGCTGATCTATC
Source organism: Larix kaempferi (assembly GCA_027924585.1). NCBI lineage: Eukaryota > Viridiplantae > Streptophyta > Pinopsida > Pinales > Pinaceae > Larix > Larix kaempferi. The sequence goes on from BSBM01000370.1 coordinate 14,190,131, forward strand.
TTTATGTGCTATCAGCTATGTTGTTGCTCACTTCACCTACACTGTTATGTAGTCTTGCCATAGTCTTCAAGAAAACCACTTTATTCCCTGCTGATAGGGACATGTGGATGTGGCTCACAAAAACACTATTATGACCTGCTTCAAGTTCATGCTGAAATGGTTTTTAAAATTATCAATCATGTGCAACTTTCTACTCCCTTATGCATGCAGTACAGTAGCGACTTTGTTTTGTTGATACTCACTCTCACACTATCAGATGGACTACCAATCGATTGACTAAATTGGAATATTTTCATCAAACAAAAGCGACATTGTCTATTATATCATCATGGGGTTATGACTATAATTGTTAATGGCATTGAGTTGTTGACACTAGAATGATCTCCGCTATTTTCTTTTGATTTTTTATGCTTAATTGCTATAAGTATTTTGACAATTGTGACAAATCTTTTTCCCAACATATGATCTATTTGTATATTGAACATTTCTTTTCTAACTATGATTATGATTAGGATTAGGATTTTGAAATATTATATAATGTATTTTGTACATATTTTATGTATGTTTCATCCTCAGTTGATTCGCTATGGATCGCTAATGTTGGCCATGCATGTATGTGGTGTTGGTCGTGCATGCCAGTCATTTCCTTTTGTTTTTATTAACCCCCTAGCCCTTTCCATCATAACTCCTCCTCGGCTAAGCCAATCTACCCTCGAGGAAGCCCACAATTGGAGGTGGATTTGTCCTGCCCAACTTCTTTTGCTAGGATGGGTGTGGCTACCAGTAGTTTGAAGGACCGGGCATTGAGGACATTTGTTAGGATTGAAATCCTTGTTTGGAACCCATGCTACTCATGCCCCAGTTTTGTATAGGGAAAATCCTTCCTTCCCCGGCTAGAAAATCTCTTCCTAGATTAGAAAATCATTCAAAGAGGCTTGTTCCCCTTTAGTATTGCAAAACCCCCTCAACATGTGAGCCACTTCAATGTTGAAAGGGTAGCTTCATCTCCTGCCATCTCCCTTGGTCAATAATTGTTGCATCAAGCAATATCCCTCAAAGCTCATGGGTTGAAATGTCACATCAATAGACTTTGACTGTCTCATGAATCTTCATAATTGAACCTCTCAAGTTTGGAAACCCCTTCTCTATGAAGAAGCTTATGTTATCCCTGTGCTTGTAGGTTCTTCGTGATATAATTTGACTCTGCTAAGGACAAGGATAACATCATTCATTATGGCTTTCGGATTATGGGATGTGCAAGCCTATTCACGAAACCTTGGTTTCCATTCTTCAACCCCTCTACTGAGTCGTTAACTTCAGCCCCAATGTGATTAGACTTCCAATCATCCTTTGCATTTATAGGGGACCTCCATTGGGAATGCTTTGGGGAAATTTCATTTATGCTCCCCACAAACTAGCAGCAGCAATATCACAATTGATCCCAAGCCAAGTTGTGTGTAGAGGTGAACTTTGCAAATGGCCTGCCTAAAGAAAGCATGATCGAAAGTAGTGAGCAAGGTTTGGAAGCAAAAATTAGATTATGACCAAGTATCCTTCAAATGCATACCGTGTTTTGAGTATGGTCACTTGACAACTTCCTGTTCAAAGGAAAGTGTGGAGAATGTCAAGACTTCCAAGAATCCCCTTGGGAGAAAGGTCATATAGCAGAATCGCAAACCCACATGGTGGAGGGATGCTGAGGAGAACCATCATCTGATCGAAGTGGCAAATTCCACCAATGTTGCGGAACCTAAAGAATGAAAAGAGTCACCTAGCAATAAAAACTCAGCAGAGGAAACAACTAACACAGGGTAGATCATGTTGGCTCCCCCACATAGTATTATTTTTGGGGAAGAAGAACAAAGGGGTTGGACTGAAGTTAAGAAGCGCATGAAAAAGACAAGCATCATTTATAAGAGCACCTCTGAAGAAAGAGAGCAACTTTTTTCAAAGAATCCAGAAGCAAAGTTCACATGGGATCAGAGGGTTCTGGTCTTGTAGAGATCAGCAGTAACACAGCTGGTAAGGGAAAAAAAGCTGGACAACATGAGGAAGGACCCTTTTCAGCAGACATACAGGCCCTGGAAATTCAAGGGAACTGAAATCAGGAAAGTCATACTAAGATAGTGAACACTTATTCTTAGTTCTGTCTTGATGTTTGCTGCCCAACAGGTATAGTTGGGGCATTAAATCTATAACCCTTTCTTCAATTTTAATAGAAAGAACAGATTTGTTCTTGTTAAAGAAAATATTCTTTCTTCCCATTAAGAAAATAAATGAGATGTAAGAATTTAGTTAGAATATGCTTCAGATGGTATAACAACGACAGAAAAGCTCATCATAACATGGTAAAAATGCTCAGAATTCATC